>WBNM01017798.1:0-22288 GCA_013399055.1 Ramphastos sulfuratus | reverse complement strand
ACCTCATTGCTCTCTACAACTACCTGAGAGGACACTGTGGAGAGGTTGGTGCTGGTCTCTTCTGACAGGTAATTAGTGATAGCACAAGAGGCAACAAGCTCAAGCTGCGACTGGGTAGGTTTAGACTGGACATGAGGAAAAAATATTTTCCCAGCAAGAGTGGTCAGGCATTGCAATGGGCTGCCCAGGGAGGTGGTTGAGTCACCGACCCTGGATTCAGGCATTGCCCTGGATGTGCTTAAAGGTCATTTGGATGTGGTGCTTGTGGATATGGTTTGGGGGTGAAACTTGTAGAGCAGGGTTATTGGTTGGACTTGATGATCCCAAGGACCTTTTCCAACCTGAACATTTCTGTGATTCTGTGAATGAACAGAAATTGTCAAGAAACATTAATGCAGAAAAATAAGCTGGAAGTGATACTGGGCCTCCGCAAATTAAACACAAACAATACTACACCACTCCATAAAAGATAAATGTATGTGATGTACTAAAAATTAATCTCATGTTTAACGCAGAAGGAAAAGTAAGGTTTCGGATCAACTAATTGAAGGGTCTGACACAGAAACTAGAAAAGTACAGTAAAAACCAGTAAAACTTATTTTTAAAGAACTAGAATTTTAGCTAATAAGAAAAAAAGTAAAATTAAGGTGTACTTTTAAGTTCATATGAAAATTGGTAACTGCATTAATATAGTAAATAAGCTAATAATTTGAATTAATTTAGGGGAAAACTTGCTTTAAAAAAATGAGAAATAAAGAAAAATATCTTTAATTTTTCTGTACAGACAGAGAACCATCAAAATAAAGCAGAAACGCTCCAAAATGTTTGGCAACAGAGAAGCATGGCCAGCAGAGCAAGGGAGGTGATTCTGCCCCTTTACTCTGCTCTCATCAGACCCCATCTGGAGTACTGTGTGCAGTTCTGGAGCCCCCAGCACAGGAAGGACATTGAACTGTGGGAGCGGGTCCAGAGGAGGGCCATGAAGATGCTCAGAGGGCTGCAGCAGCTCTGCTGTGAGGACAGGCTGAGAGAGTCGGGGCTCTGCAGCCTGGAGAAGAGAAGGCTTCCAGGAGACCTTAAGAGTAGCTTTCCAATATCTGAAGGGGGCCTACAGGAAGGCTGGGGAGGGACTATTGACAAGGTCTTGCAGTGACAGGACAAGGGGCAATGGGTTTAAACTGGCAGAGGGAAGATTTAGACTAGGTGTTAGGAGGAAGTTCTTTACAGTGAGAGTGGTGAGACACTGGAACAGATTGCCCAGGGAGGATGTGGCTGCTCCCTCCCTGGAGGTGTTGAAGGCCAGGTTGGAGGAGGCCTTGAGTAACCTGTGCTAGTGGGAGGTGTCCCTGCCTATAGCAGGGGGTTGGAACTAGATGATCCTTGAGGTCTCCTCCAACCTTACCATTCTATGACTTAAGAAGAATCACAGAATATGTATCTGGTTGGAAGAGACCTCAAAGATCATCCAGTCCAACCCTCAACATGGCACTTAAGGGTCAAAAATTAAGCACCCAGAACACTGTCCAATGAATTGTCTTATTTATTGTTTAGGGTATAGCAAACTATTTAATTAAAGTCCTCATCTAATAGATATTCAACATGCATATAACAAAGTCTCAGAAAAATATCTTTTGACTATTTAAAATCTTGTTGACCATATATATTCAAAAAGTAGAAAATGGAATTTTCCAGAGAAAATAGCTGACCTAAGCCTTTCTGAAAGTTAAAACCATCTTTTTCTTTCTGGACAGGCTATTCTTTGATGGTTGCAGTGGAAAAATATATACTTCCAGAAATGTAATCAGAAAGTCTTTCCAATTCTGAAGAATAAATATCAGATCTGGCTTGATGCTACTAAATAAGTAAAAAAAATAAAGCTGACACCTTCTAAGTTTATTTTATCAAAGCTGCCTTTGGGTTTTGAAGCCCAAAAGAGATCTTTTGTGATTGGCTGAGTCATTACTAACCTAAATTATTTACTCTCTACCAGGGCAGAAGCACTTTCCCTTGCCCTAAAACTTACATTTTAAGATCCATGGGTATATTTAGTTCCTGAATGGAATTCTTTCTGTTCATTCCACTGCAGGGTTTGCAACTGATCTTGATGTTTTGCCTTTTTGATATAAATGCTAATCATACACTTCTCACCACCTTTTTACGTGATGCAAATCTAGCAAGGGCCCCAGCACTGAGTTGACTGCAATCTCAAGAACTGGGAGTGGGGAGTAAGAGGGTTGAAGACTTTTCCTTTTCTTCAGTTGAGGAAATGAGAACTGTAAGATGTACTGGCTCACACACATAGGTTAATGGTCTGATGGTCTGATCACCAAATATCTGAGAGTATTCTTGGTATGTCAGCTTTGGGAAATGAAAATTGAATAAGTCACAATAATGAAGTTCTTTATCACTCCTCTGCTGTCTCTACTTGTGTGATGGTTTGGGAGTTCCCCACACCCCCCCACACTTTGTAAAATGACCCAGACTAGACTCAGCCAGCTAGAAGTTAAGGACTGAAGCTCTATTTACAGCTCAGCACAATATACAAGCAGATATATACACTATATACAGGAATAGTTACAGAAATATGCAAGTTAAAGGTAATACAGAAACACAACACCCCTCCCAGAAATCAGAGACACCAGGAGGGGCTCCCAACCACCCTTCCACCTTCTCCCCANAGAATAGAAGTGAATACAGGATTTAGAATAGAAGTGAATACAGGATTTAGAATAGAAGTGAATACAGGATTTAGAATAGAAGTGAATACAGGATTTAGAATAGAAGTGAATACAGGATTTAGAATAGAAGTGAATACAGGATTTAGAATAGAAGTGAATACAGGATTTAGAATAGAAGTGAATACAGGATTTAGAATAGAAGTGAATACAGGATTTAGAATAGAAGTGAATACAGGATTTAGAATAGAAGTGAATACAGGATTTAGAATAGAAGTGAATACAGGATTTAGAATAGAAGTGAATACAGGATTTAGAATACACATAGTGTTTTATAATTTGGTTTTGATGGATTCTACTATCCAACTTCACTTTGACACATTTGCATCCTTCATACTCCTTATTCTATTTGATATATCTATCGACTGAAATGCCCTTAATTAACTGCTTAACCTATGTTCTTTCCCTTATAACACACATTCCAGTTATTTATTTATTGTCAACCATAATAAATAGGTTAAAAATTGTGTAGGTGGAAAAATGGAGAATGCTCATTCTAATTTGAGATCAAAGAATGTATCATCTCAGAAGTAAAATTACCAGAAGTATTTTGGGGGTTTTTTTATATATATATATATACACATACATACACACACAAATATATACACAGCTATTGACTAGCTTTCCTATTACGTATTTAAAAATAAAAATAAGCATTCAAAATTCTGAGAGAAAAAAAATAAGAAATTCAGAAGACCAATATTTAGGGAGAGTACAGAAAGGTGAAAGCTGAAGCCTGTTTGAAAGCTTACTTAGTAAGCTTTCAAAGCACCAGAATCTGTTTTCATTTAACTCCTCAGAGAAAACAGTAACTAACATTTTGTTAATCTTCAAGCCTTAGAGTTCTTTCACAAAACATGACAATACAGCTGCCACCTTGACAGATGGCAATTAAGTCTTTGCAATTCTTAACAATATCCTCTGCAGTAAAGTACAGCTTCTTAGCACCCATATGATACATTTATTTGCAGGTTGAAAGTAGAATCTTAAAAATCAGCAAAAGTTGGGTGAAAAAAAGTGCCTGAATTCACTTAGATCAGAATAGTATTTCCAAAGACTAGGTAAAAGCAATAGCAGCACTTTCAGCTTTGCCTAGAAACAAATGTCCTGGAAAAGAGTGCTTTTTTCACACCATTATATATGGCATATTATAATAGAATCATGAAAGGACTACAAACTGCTGTGCCTGATTGGATATATAAGCATTTGTAGAGCAGTCTGGGTAAAAAGCTGCACAGGAAAATGAGGCAAGGATTGTAGTATAAGGGCCAGAAGAAATTAATCTCCAGCTCTCCATACAGAGCAAGAGTGATCACATCAGTAGTATTCTGGCAGAATTTCTTCATGTGTGAATGGTTAGGGAGAAGGGAAGGAGGCAGCCAATTCTTCCTTCACTCTCATAAAACTCAGGCACCTCAAATAATTCATCTGGACTTCCTGATTGTCTGAAACATTTTGTGACAGACATTTGCAAAGAGGATGCAAACAGCATGTATCATTTGTACAATGATTAGATATGAATAACCAGCACAGAATTGGACAAATTTTATCAGGTTTTAGGAACAAATTTTATCAGGTTTTAGGAACAAATTTTATCAGGTTTTAGTAATTCTCTCTTTCTTGTACCCACCAGACTCAAAGGAGGCCCTCCCCCTGCAAAAATGGTCTAATGAACCACACATGGATTAATTGCTACACCACTATTATAAGATAACACTTGCTAATGTACAATTTGAAGCTACAAAATTGAAGATTGCAGTGTCAGTTTGCACTTTAAAATACAAATGAAGTTACACACAGACCTGCAACATGGCGCGATGTACAGATGTATGAGAACTGAGAACCTGTGCAAGGCAGAAACACTACACACTGCATGCAGTTCTCACCAAGGGCAGAGCAAAATGGGTGTACAGACCAAAGTTTTCATGATGAGTTCAAAGAACCAAGATGAGAATAGCCATGTTACAGTAAACTCTACTACCCTTCTTGTGAACTATCTACATTAACAACACTTAATTTGATGAATAAATATTCTGTGNCCTGCCTATGGCAGGGGGTTGGAACTAGATGATCCTTGAGGTCCCTTCCAACCTTACCATTCTATGATTTGACAGATTAATTTGTGATTCAGCAGATGAATTTTGAAACTGTACCTCTTGAAACTTAGTGACACAACTGGCACTTCGTGAAAGAAAAAAATATTGATGAACTGCAGAAAAAGTTACACAATAAAAGTGTATTTTTGGCATATTGCCTTGAAAATTATCATTGTGATGTGACAACTGATTTTCATGAGTAGAGTCCTTACTCCTTATGATTCCATCTTCCACAAGTCAAATTTCGAAACACTTTCTTTGTGATGCCTTCCTATTTCATGTAATTTATTTCAACCTTGAGTCCCCGGCTTTATTAATCTATTCTTTAATGCCTCTTAATCATATCTCCCTGCTCTGCTTCTATGGCAGCAGTCAATTGATGCTTTATCAAGCAACAGTCTCCCCATTTTTCCCATTTTACCCTCTCCATTCACACTTTCATATTCAAGCTTCATCAAGGTACTTGCATATGTCACTAAAAAGCAGTCACTTCTGTAAACCACTTTATCTGATTATTAATCACAGCCAAAGTTAGTTTAGGTTAACATTTCACTACAAACCAAAACCTCAAGTAAGCATTTGATTTAATATTTCCTATACCTCAAACAATACTCTTAAAACAGAATTTAGCAAGTAGATGAACGAGATGTGTCTTAATTCCCTGTAGATTAAGTTCTGCTTTAAAATGCTTTTAAAATACAATTCAGGTGAAGAAATTATTTCTTCCCTACTGCTAACAAAATGTTGATTTTGGCAATGGACAAAACATGGGTGAATAGAACATGAATCACAATGTATCTTTAATATACATTCAAGACTTCAGTCACTTTCGCTGTCGTTTTTGAGTTTTGTTTTGGTTTTGTTGTTGGTTGGTTGGTTTTGTTTGGTTGGGGATTCTTGGGGGGGGGATGTTGCTGGGTTTTGGTGGGGTTTGTTTTGGTTTTGGTTTTCGGTGGTTGTTTTTTGTGACATGTATGTTTTGATTTATAAGCCAACCATATGTTTTGCATGACAATGAGGCCCACAGGCTTAAAAAGCACAGCTAACGGTATTAAATTTTATCATGACTTTGAAAGCTGTTTGGGGCTTTTCTGTCCTTATTGTGGGGCTCTTTTTAATGTACTTTGTGAATTAAAAGGGACACCAGTCCTTGTGTTACACAGAAAACAAGCTTCATTTTAGCTCAACCTCAGCCTCAGCTTACTGCCTGAATTTTCAGAGTATTTTATCTGAGGCATTACCAAGACCTTCAAAAACACTCAAAACCTGCATGTTTTAACATTACTGAGTGTACAAGTTAGTATTCTAAGAGCACACTGTTAGTATCCCAAAACTACTACTCCTGAAATTCATGCAGCATCTTTTGTCTATTGCTGGTCTAGATATAGAAGTCTTTAACAGTACATCTCAAACTGCTTTCTGTGTTTTCTTGGTGCTCAGCCTCTGAGGTATGTCAATTATATTTGAAAAGGCTTAAATGTTTTTTAATGAAGTAGTTACCACCTAAATACAATTTGCAACATCTTACTGCTGTCTACCCAGCTGATGAAAATGTTTTGTCTTTTTTCTATATTGAGGCTACTTACATTATCACAGAGGAGGCTCTTATTTTTGGTGCCCGTTGCATAACACTCACAGGGTTTGCAAACATCAATGGCTGAAAGATCTGCACTTGCTTGTCTGTAATGGAAATCCTTGCACAGCTCACAGTTCCTTCCTGCATGAAAGAAAGGTTATGCATTATGGCTTCCAATTCATTAAAATTAGCTGTATAATTCAAAATTAAAGACTCTATTCCTTTGAGAGAATTCTATAATTTTCAGGACGTCCATTTTAATGCACCTTTCATCTCTACCTGCCAATTTAGTGATCCAGAGCATATGAAACAATGAACCTGTTACAAACTATGTTTTACTCCATTAAACTTCCATCTGTTATGTAATACCACACTTATATAAAAGCTGTGCCATGCAAATGCCTATACATTTTTCGGATAAATTATCGTTGAACCTGAAACTTTTCTTTTTGTCCCCCTCTACTAGGAAAAGCCAAGAAAACTGAATAGTACTATTTTAAAGAAAGTATTCAAATATATTACTTACATGGAACAGAAATCTTTACTCAGTAAGCAAGAAACTGACATCAGAGAAAACAGAGATTATATTTTTAATATGCTGTTCAATTGATTCTGTTAGAAAGATGATATTCTGGATTTAAAAGCTTTAGCATATGTAACGGAAAGAGTTTTGAAACTATGTATTCCAGTTATTAATTAAAATGTTTTGCACAGAATACTCTATAAAAGATTGAATAAAATTTTAATGGTATTTTCCTGTAGCTTAGGTATCACAGAATCATAGAATGTCAGGGGTTGGAAGGGACCTCGAAAGATCATCTGGTCCAGCCTCCCCTGGCAGAGCAGGATCACCTAGAGCAGATCACACAGGAACACATCCAGATCAGAGAGGGAGACTTCACAACCCACCCTGCANGCACACTGCTGGCTCACGGCCATCCTTCCATCCACCAGGATTCCCAAGTCCCTCTCCCCTTCAATGCTCTCCAGCCGGTCAGTTCCCAATCTATACTGATGCATGGGATTGTTCTTTCCCAGGTGCACAACTCCACACTCACCCCTGTTGAACTTCTTCAATTTCTCCCTGCCCAACTGTACTGATAGAATTGTAATTATTGCTTTATCTGGATAGTTTAAAAATACATATGCAGGAGAATTTACTGACATTGAGCATTATTCTTTTCAGTTAACACAAGACTTAGCCAAAAAAGGGACTGTAAAATAAACAGTCAGTTCTCTTTTCATGCAACTTACCAGTAGTGTTGTGTTGACAGTTATCACACACTCCACCACTTCCCCTGTAGTGTTCCTGAGGAAAAGGGTCCATTGCTAAGTCATAGTGGCAGCTTACTGCATGGCTGTAACATTGACAAGGTTTGCAATTATAGGCATGAACTTGGTCACCTTGGCGAAAAGGTTTGTCGTTGTACAATGGCAAACAGCGATCGCACTGAAATAAAATAGAACAAACAAACAAAACAACAACACCCAACTATTTCTTTACATGAATACTTATTGTATTCTCTGTGTCTATGTTTCATTATGTGTTTTCTACTAAAAATACAGTGTTTAAAGAAAAAAAATATCTGCAGGGAAATAATGAAATCATTTTCCTTACAAAAAGATACTTTAACAACTGATCAAAATCAAGGAAGGTGGGTAGAAGAATAAATATTTAACTATTTAGATACTCGGAGTTCTTGAAATTCAGGTTTACTTAAACTTCTAAAGATGCAAAAAGGTGACTGCTGTTTAAGGCACAGATGACATTCATCTATTGCAGCCATTTGAATGCACTTTAAACAATGTTTATTATTGAAGCTTGTAGCATTGCAGTAGCTGTAGTTTGTGAGTGAAACAAAAGGCTTCCTATGGCCAAATGTCATGTTGCACAGTGTATCTGAAATATCAGCACTTCACAATGTGCATTTATATCATGAAACGCCCAAGAAAGAAATTTTAAACAAAACCCATAAATCTCCACACATATTGAAGTCTGTCCAGTTATATTTTAAGTTACACCAATGGAATGGTAGGATACTGTCGTGGTAGGCCTAAACAGGCCAAATTAGGCTTGTACATGTCCTGGCTTGCCCAGGCATGTTTTTCTGCTCTCCCTTCTGTTTTGGGGAGAGCAACCGCGGGAAAAGGGACAANTAGCGGTATACTGACCGCAAAACCTTCTCTGCCAGTTTAATTTGAGTTCAGTTAATATATATATATTTAATAGTTATTTCCAGATCCTGTTATAACCTGTATATAGTTTCCATAATGTTGCAAAGAGCCTGTTATTATTATTAAATGGTGGTCGGGGAGGTGCGAGTTCCGAATATTTAATATTAATAAACTATATATTAATATTTTTAAAATACCATCTTGCAGTAGTTAATTACCCCTTCCACGACAGATACCAGGTCCATTGTTTATATGAACACCTCAATATTTTTTCCAAAAAGACTAATGATATTCAAGTACTTAGCTGGCTTCAATCCAAAACAATAAAAAATTTCTTTAAAGTAGTTCAGGAGCTGCTCAGAAGTTGTTGTGTTTTGTGAGGCTTTTTTAGACAAATTCACAATACTACCATCTAAGTAAAGCTTTGTGAGGAAGGTGAAGTTGGAATAATCTTCAGTTCATAATAGACTCTACGAAATTAAGGAGAAATTTACTGTGGGTACTGGTTCATCAAGAACTAAAACCAAATTGGATTAAAGTTCATGAATGGATAGTATTTTGGACAATTACATTCACTTTGGGGTAAACAATCTAACTCATTTTTAAGGAATTGGCTCAAAAAAATGGTACATGTTGGCACTGGAAAGATTTTTGTTTAGAAGGATGTCCTTTTAATTTTACTGGCATTACTGAAAGTCCATTCCCAAAATACTGGTCCCTTGCTGGATCAAAGTGACAAATATACTGCAGTTACAATTTCCATCTTCCAGAAGAAATTCAAATGCTTCAATGCTTGTATAAAGTATTTCGGAAACTTCTTTCTTCTTAAGTTCCAGAACTGTGCTCATCTTTCTTCATTGCTACTTTTCCAAGCACTACTTTAATTATTTAGGCCCAGTGTGCCTACATCACTTATACACTGACAATTAGGATACTACAGTGAAGTTTCTAAACTGTTTCAGTCATACCTGATGCTGGGAAAACATCAACTCCGAGTAAAATGAGAAATTAAATTAGAGAAAATAAGCTTAAACTTGTCCAAGAATTGTGCAGCAGTCACAACTCATAACAAAAGCAACTTGGGAGAGAAAACAAAAGCACAAGAATTTCTCTGCTGAAATTTAGTTTTACTATATGAAATTAACTGTGATAGGTTAAAACAACAATATCCACTGCATCTTTCTTCAATCTGTTTAAAGCAAACCAAAACCAACCCTGTCCTACCACATCATCACAGTAAGAGAAAAGGAGGTTTCAGGATGCAAATTAGCAGGGCTTCACTTGAGACCTTGGAACTCTGATCTTCATTTATCAGAAGAATCACTAATTGTGGTAAGTTCAGTTTAATACACCAAGGGGAACACCTTGACCACAACTCTTACACAAGTTACACAGCTTAAATTTATTCACGGCCTCATTCATACCCATCTTTCATCACTGTTGTCACTCCTTTTGACTCTAGGTTGAGGAAAATAAGTATTACACAGCACCAGCAACATGAGACAAAAGGGTTCATTCAAGCATTGCATGACTTGGGAAGCACAAGAAAGAAATCCGAGCTCCCAGCCAAAGCATCCTACTTGTGCGGCTTCCTCCTCACAGCATGTCTACAGAAATACCATCCTCCTTGAAAGGGAAACTGTACAGTAATAGCTACCTGCCAGCCACGAATTTCCATTTGTGCATGGCCAGCCACAAAGTGTCTGAGAGCATTTATCCCTTCATTTCAGATTTAATCTTGGATCGGTTACTTATGCACACCTGTGTTTGCATCTACTGTTAAATGACACATGAGCACTATGGAGTAAGAGTCTAAGATGGCATTTGATTACATAGCACAGAGCCTCTGTGAACTAAAATGTCTCTTCTTCTGTGACTTTAAAAAATTTGGCAAAAACATTTTCAAGGCCCTGGCAAAAAAAGTAGTCATTCAAAATCTGGTGCTCACTGTGAAACAATTGCTGCCTTAGCAGTTTTCACATCTGTATGCACTGAAAATGTGCACTGGAGCTTCACCTCATCCTGGTAAGTCTGCCACACCCTTACTGGGTTTAAAATAGCATTAAACTTCCAGATTTTCTGCACTTAACTTTTGGCCTTATGATGGTGTACATAATGGCAGTTTTCCAGTCTTCATTCACTAAATGTAAACTGCATTTGTCCAAAACACAGTTGATGAGATTTAAGAGTATCGAGACTTAGATTTTGAATCCTGGCTACCACATGTGAAATGAATAGGTAAATTCCCCCCCCAAAAAAACACTTTACAAATCTGAACAAAGTCTAGGGAGAGATTTAAAGGAAAGCTAATTTTTGACAAAACAAGCCTTTCTCCATAACAGTAAAACCCACAAATATGCAGGCTCCAGGGCCACGAGGATGCTCAGAGAGCTGGAACAGCTCTGCTATGACAGGCTGAGTTGGGGCTCTGCAGCCTGGAGAAGACAAGGCTTCCAGGAGACCTTAGAGTAGCCTTCCAGTATCTGAAGGGGGCCTACAGGAAGGCTAGGGAGGGATTATTGACAAGGTCTTGCAATGACAGGACTAGGGGCAATGGGTTTAAACTGGCAGAGGGGAGATTGAAACTGGATGTTAGGAGTAAATTCTTTGCAGTGAGGGTGGTGAGGCACTGGCACAGGTTGCCCAGGAGGTGCCTCCCTCCCTGGAGGTGTTCAAGGCCAGGTTGGAGGAGGCCTCGAGTGACCTGTGCTAGTGGGAGGTGTCCTTGCCTATGGCAGGGGGTTGGAACTAGATGATCCTTGAGGTCCCTTCCAACCTTACCATTCTATGATTCTATGAACTTACTCCTTCTTTTTTTCTTAACCTGGTCCCTCAACATCGGGAAGTCATTCTTAACCATTCCCTTCTTCACATAATCTCAATTTTCACAGAAACATATTTTCTCAAAACAGAGTTCAGTAAAAAACAAATATTTGACTTGGTATGCCAAATTTCATTACGTGATGTTGCAAATAACTAAACGGAGATTTCAATTTGTAATGAATTATGCAAATTTTTACTTTCTGGTATTGCTTTGCTGTGCAACAGATAACCAGATGTATATGCCAGATAAAGTCAAGATGGTCATTTCAGTTGTATTAAGTGTAGATGTGACAAGGACATACTCTGCCATATGTTAAGAGTTTGTCAGGGGACCTCTGATTTCCAGTCCACATTGTTAACAATTAAAAAAAAAAAAAAAATATATATATATATATCCAAACCTGAAAACCTTCTTATACCCCTTCAGTTGTGGTAGCTTACTGCTCACTGCTATAGGTTAAGGAAAATCAGGGGTTAATTGGTATAACCCCACAGAAAGTCCTCCAAAGACTAGAGAGTCACATGGGGGTGGGTAGTTTCTCCCAAGGTGTGCTGGTTTGAGGCTAATTAGAATATTTTAATGAATAGAATTAGATTCTAGGCTGGGAAAAGCAAACAATGGTGATGTCTGCTTCACTCATAGGCTTGCTGAGATGTGTAAGAACAAGAACACAAACATAGATGACACAGAGAGTCTCTTGGTCTCTCTGTGAGCCAGTGTGTCTTCTCCTCTCTGCTAACCTAACTAACTACTCTGCTTCTAACCCCCCTGGCCCATCCTCCAAACTCACCTTGCACATAAGGCAGACCCTGGAGTAAGGTAGAGAGGTGGAAAGAAGGTGGAAGGGTGGTTGGGAGCCCCTCCTGGGGACTCTGATTTCTGAGAGGGTTGTTGTGTTTCTGTATTACCTTTAACTTGTATATTTCTTTAACTATTCCTGTCTATTGTGTATATCTCTGCTTGTATATTGTGCTAAGCTGTAAATAGAGCTTCAGTCCTTAACTTCCAGCTGGCTGAGTCTAGTCTGGGTAATTTTTCATAGTGGGGGGGGGAACTCCCAAACCATCACACAGGGTATTGTAATTTATTATTCTATTCCAATGTCCTGGACATCTCTATTTAAGAGAGCACACAGCTAATTCTCTTCATCTCTCTCTGCCTCAGGAGGAGCACACACATTAGCTTGGTTTGTGGGGAAGATGGCCTTGGGAGGCAAGGAATTTCAAGCAACACCACAATGCCTGTAGAAGTCTGCAGGAGGCTTCTAGTAGGGGATACAGTTTGAGCTGCTCTTGGGCCTGCTGAGGCTGAATGGGGTGGAGGTTTCCTGGAAGGTTTTGGGACTGGTAGGGNGGGCTGAATCCCCTCCCTTGCTCTGCTTGGCCACGCTGCTCTTGCTGCAGTCCAGGACTCAGTTGCTGTCTGGGCTGATATCTTTTGTACATATTTGTAAACAGAATTTCCATTTAAACATCAAATCAGCATGAAGCATTTATTATCTTACTCCTTGAAAAGAAGTAAAATACATTTTCTGTCCTTTTGCTTTGGGCAGCTTGTGGCTCAAAACTGTGACACTAGCACAGGGTGGAAGTTAAAAAACCACTACCTGCTGACAGTACAATTTCTTCTCAAAAACATTTGACACTTTCCCACCATAAGGAGTTTGTATTTTCAAATTCCTTCATCAAATGCTTAATTGAGTCAAAACTAGAGAAATAAATGCCTAGTTCACTAGAGTGGGATCCTGAGAAACATAGGTGTAAAATAGTTTCATCAATGCTGGTGGTAGCTAAAAATCAAGATGGATTTTGGTTTTCCTTTCAAGTATTTGTCTTACCAAAACAATTCTAAACCCTTAAGCTGCTTGCATTTCATATCAATCCTGGATAAAATTTGAAGCAGTTAGCAACATACTTGTGAACATTAATTCTATTTTATTACTACTTCTATTTTATTTTGTATTTAGTAGATCCTGGTATGGCCATTAAAAAATTAGGAAAACAATTAGATTATATCCTTATTGTACTCTGAATGAATACCACTAACTCAAGCATTTCAGTTATAGTTACAATGCATATATGCCAAATCAAAAATGTGACACTCACTTGATCAACCCATTCACATTGCCAGAAAATATCTTATCAGGCAGATACATAATTAAAATGTATTTGGGTTTGTTTTCACAAGGTAGCACAAGTCTTGCAAGAGTGCTTGGTGAACTTCCAGATCTTATTAAATATTTATAATTAATCCCTACAAAGTAACATTTCACAATGTGTGCTCTAATTAAAGGGACACTGTCAGTTTGATTTTTTTTTTCTAATTTGACCCATCTAAAAATTTCAGTTTCTGTTTGAGTCCCATTTAGACTGTAGACCTAGAAAATTCAGATAACCCTATAAAATTTTACAAAGATCTTTCACATGATCATGAATGTAATACCACATTAAAACTTCTTGCTCTATTCTAGCACACACAGACTGCTTTGAGGGTTTTTTTTTCCCCGATATGAGATTAGTCTCTCTTTTGCTACTGCTGTTGCCACCCTGTAATATCATCTTCATTTTTAGAAAGTCTACATCCAAAAGGCCTAAATATAGAAAGGAATTGAGCAATCTTGAGCAAGTTCTCTTAACTCATACATCACGGTTCTGCTTTTCATAAGTTATACGTGAAAAGCTTCCAAGGAAAACAAAGGTTGCATGAAATAAGTCCCAACTGGCTCCACTGCTCCAAACTCTCCTCTGCATATTTCTCTGGAAGACCATGACTTAACCTCATTTTGATTCTAGTACAAAAGTTATAATTTTGCAACCTGGTAAGTTTCAACTATGCACTACACCCCACAAAATCCCTCTTTGAGAAATGCTGTTATTAAAAGCAGAGCAAACCAATTATAAGAATGCATTTTCTACAATGTATTTGGTTTTTTTAGCACAGCCTTTTAATTAATTCCAAGAATTTTAACCTTAACACCAACTATCTGAAAACGCAGAGCACTAATAGTAATCTTTTGGCCTTGTATTAGAACAATCATGGTGCTACTGAAGATCACTTTAAAGAAAACCAAATGTTATATATGACTGTAGAAAGAATGGGAAATTGACATTTACAGACTGCTCTTAAAGTTCAAAGCTCAACTTGCTAGGTTTTAAAAAGCCACTACCTAAATCACTGGTTTAGATTAAAATAATGGTTGAGACTCTCAAGACAAATACTTCTAAAGACATATGTACAGGCACAGAATCACTAAGGTTGGAAAAGATCCTCAAGATCCAAACATAACCCAGCTACCATGACCACTAAACTATATCCCAAAACGCCACATCTACAGGCTTCTTGAACACCTCCTTGGATGGTGACTTCACCACCTCCCTGAGCAGCCTGTTCCAATACCTGACCATTCTTTCAGTAAATATTTTTTTTTTCCTAATATCTAACCTAAACTTCCCCTGGCACAACTTAAGCCCATCTCCTCTCATCCTATTGCTAGTCACTTGGGAGAAGAGACCAATACCGGCCTCATTCCAGCCTCCTTTTAGGTAGTTCTAGAGAGCAGCAAGATATCCCCTTAGCCTTGCCTTCTCCAGAGCAAGCAACCCCAGTTCCCTCAGTTGCTCCTCATACAACATACCCTCCAAACCCCTCACCAGCCTCATTGCCCTTCTCTGGACACCCTCCAGGACCTCAATGTCTTTCCTGTACTATGGCACCCAGAACTGAACACAGTACACAAGCTGGTACTCGCCAGGGCTAAGTACAAGGGCACAATCACTTCCCTACTCTTGCTGGACACATCATTTTTGATACAGACTAGGAAGCCACTGGCCTTCTTAGCCACCTTGGTACACTGCTGGCTCATGTTCAGCCAGCCACCAGCAACCCCAGATCCTTTTCCACCAGGCTGCTTTCCAGCCACTCTACCCCAAGACTATAGCACACAGCCTGGGTTTGCTGTGACCTAAGTGCAGGACCTGACACTTGGTCTTGTTAAACCTCATTACACTGAACTCAGCCCAATGATCTAACCTGTCCAAATCTCTCTGTGGTGCCTTCCTACCCTTGAGTAGATCAACACTCCCACTCAATTTAGTGTTGTCTGTAAACCTGTGAGGGTGCACTTGATCTCCTCAACCAAACTATTGATAAAGATATAGAAGAGAACCGGCCCCAATACTGAGTACTGGGGGGCACCACTTGTGACTGGTCACCAACTAGACTTAACTCCAGTTACCACAACTCTTTGGGCCCAGCCATCCAGACAGTTTTTAATCCAGTGAAGAGTCTGACCATGTATGTCCTGAGTTGCAAGTCACAAGTTTCTGAAGGGGAGTGCTGCAGGAGACAGTGCCAAAGGCTTTGCTCCAGCAGACTTTGTCCACAGCCTTTCCCTCCTCCACTAGGTGAGTCCAAAATGTTTTAATTATTCCTATCTCAGACATATTTCATAAAACTGCTTTAAAAGACCTCCTTCTTAGCTCAAGTCAGATTGCAACACAGAAAAATCTACATTAGTGTTTTACCATGCAGTTTTTAAGCAAATCTCCAAATTTTCTACATTTACTGGCTTTGATTTGCATCATGAAGCTGCCTTGGATCACTTGAACTGTGCCCTTTCAAATGAAACAAAACTGGAAGTGAACTCTCAGACTGTACCTATTGCACTCTATCTATTGAATGGGTCTGGAGTCCATAGGACCAGACTCAAACTGTTGTAGAGTAAAAAAAAAAAAAAAAAACCTGAAGCACATCTGCTGTGAACATTGGGTCTTTACAACCTTTTCACTCTACAGATCACTTGTGAGTTGCTACAGGAGGTAGAGTCATAGTTTTTATGAGATGCTCAAAGTCTAATTTCAAGTTTGCATTTAGTGTTTGTAAGTAGCATAATCCTCTAACAAGAAATCAAAGCCCTCAACACAGTGCTACAAACAATTTGTGGTAGAATGACTTTTTGGCAGGGGCAGGGATTTTTCATTTCCTTATTTAACACAAATTTTGCTATGTTTATATATATATGTGTGTGTGATGTTTCCTCATAAAAGCTAGGACAACACTAACTCAATATACACATTCATAGGACTAAAATACAAATGTTGAGTCTGTTCACAAATGATATAAGTAGGCAAAGGAGAGACTAACATTATTTCCTTCTGTATAGCTTTCCTTGACACACAGACACCTGTAGGGCTCCATAGCTGCATCACAATTATCAGCATGGCCATGGCAATTACATCTGAAAAATAAAAGGTAGTGAAGAAAAAATGAAAATGTGGCAACACATCTGCCCAGCAACATATAACATGGTAGCAAAGGTAATTTTGTTATTACATAGTCTACATCTTCATTCAGAGCAAATAAATGCCAATGTTAAATGCAGTAACCTATAAAAGATTACTTCACTCAAGCTATTTTTGAGTTGCTATTTTGAATTGCTTTCCAGAGATGTAGTAGAGCTACTGTTATTCTATATAATAGCATGAAAATTGTATTTCAGTATATATCATTAATAAGTGAAAATTTAATAAAGAAATTACAATTACTCATAAATATTAAGCCTTACAGGGTGGCTATAGTTTTTCAAGAAATCTTAACTGTGTTAAGCATAATTTCCTAGTTTAACGCATTTTGATCTCAGTTAAAAAGTCTGTTTCTTACTAAAATAAAATCTTTAGAGAGCATTAGTTAGTAGGCAGAATCATCCCACTCTACCAGGAGGACTGCTCTTCTGGAAGCATGGCATAGCTTTGCAAACTACAGCTGAAATTATTTTCTGTGACTCGGTCACCAAGACTGTAACTATTTTACTAAAAGCATTAACACATCTCAGTCAATAATCTAAACATATTAGCAGTGTCAAAAATTTTAAGGTAAACATGACCTCTAATGGTCTACTTTCTCTCAAAATAAGAACTACCAAAATAGTTTCAGGAATAATAATCATTAACAAAAATTTGTACCTTATGCTTCTTGGAAATTATTTCATTGTCAAATTTGCATATTATTTACAGGGCATAATTAGTCCTTTCACAAGACAACACACTTACCACATACAATAAAGTTGTCAGTCACAGATAATGTAATACTCTTACTGGCAGCTGCCTGGTTCTAAAAGGAAAACTGCAGCTAAAACAAAGATTGAGCTCTGTATTGAGACTGTTAAAATTGCCATGTCTGGGAATCCATAATGCAAATCTGAAGAGCTAATGAAGTAAAGCATAAGCCATGGTTTCAATCATAAGCCTTTGCTTAGATGCAACGATAACCCAAGGAAAGAACTGCTTTTGATGGCTTTGTATAATAAGTATAATTAATTTTAAAATAACATGAGCAAGGTTTTTTTAAAAAAAACATTACACCAATCACTTCAAACTCAAAGTTCCTTCTCATTCACAAATGTAAAAGCAAAACAACTTCATTCAGTTTTAGCCAGGTCAGGATATACTTTGCACATCTGTAACAGTCAGAAGCAACGATGGGTGGGGGAAGAATTCCGTAACACCTACCTTCCACTGACTGTAATTTCATTAACTCCATAGTATCTATGCCTAAAATTTACCCAAGGCTCATTAGTATGATACTGGCCACGGAGATGAATCCTCACTTTTGTAGTTTTTACAAATTCTTGGAGAGATGGAGTATTGTAGAAGTCATTGTAACCAGGTCGGTGATTTGGTTCTGGTGTAAGCACACTGAAAGTTAGATTGCCACGGGAATACGGTGTAAAGCTGTTTAAATAGAGAGGAACACAAATCAAAATAAGATTTATCACATATTTTACAGATTCTACCTCCTAACATCCTTTGTCTCAGAGTGAGACTCCTCTTAATTGTACACAGCTGGGTTTTTTTGGTGGTTTCTGAGGAAAATTCTTATGTCAGCGGATCTGCCAACCACCTGTCTGTCTGGTTTTCCCCAAACTTCCAAGCTCTTCTACAGATGCAGCCCTATGAGGAGAGGCTGAGGGAGCTGGGATTGTTTAGCCTGGTGAAGAGGAGGCTCAGGGGAGACCTTATTGCTGTCTACAACTACCTGAAGGGTGGTTGTGGCCAGGAGGAGGTTGCTTTCTTCTCTCAGGCAACCAGCACCAGAACAAGAGGACACAGTCTCAAGCTGTGCCAGGGGAAGGTTAGGCTCGAGGCGAGGAGAAAGTTCTTCACTGAGAGAGTCATTCCCCACTGGAATGGGCTGCCCGGGGAGGTGGTGGAGTCACCGTCCCTGGCGATGTTCAAGGCACGTTTGGACGTGGCACTTGGTGCCATGGTCTAGTCTTGAGGTCTGTGGTAATGGGTTGGACTTGATGATCTTTGAGGTCTCTTCCAGCCTTGGTGATACTGTGATAGATCCTAAGTTTCTAGTTTAAAGTAAGGTCTCTAAAAGACAACTTCAAAATATGAATAAAGTGTGACTGATACAGTGCGATCTGCACTGCTTTCAGTTCAACACCATGTCTTTGAGAAACATGAAATGTTTAAACTACATAAGGAAATAATCCAGATGACTAGGAAAATAATTAACATTCTCATACGGTTAATTATATACCTGCTAAACATATAAAAGCACCATGCAGAAATGATTACATTTTGAATTCGAGACTCACTGGACTGTATCATCTCATTCAATGAGTGAGCAGATTTAGAAACAATGAGTGAAGTGTCCAGTGAGTGAAGTCCAGGAGAATTTAATAGAATGCAGCAGAATTGAGAGTATAATTACATACTTAAGTCAAAAAGAGGGGAAGGGCAGCCCTGAGAATTCAAGCAACGGCTGAGTAAACAAATACATATAAACTGCACATTTGCACAATTTGGTATGAATCCTATCTCATATTGGTATATTTACTAGGCAAAGGGTAGCTATGAGTAGGACTCACCTCCAGAAAAGGCCAGAATGACTGCTCATTTGCACACCTACATGGACTCATTAAAAGTAGGTATCCCACAGTATTACCTGCCACTTGACATACAACATTTAAAAAAAAAAAATAATTCTTATCACTTCAAAATACTTTTGAGCTTTTGAAAGATGAGACTGATAGTTAGACCAGGTCTTCTGAGTCATACTCTTGACTTCATGAAGGATCTGTGAATTTTCTGTGTCCCTATGCAGATCAGTGTTTCCCAAAATTCCCACTGGAATATAACTGTATGTTTCTCTGGGTGATACTGTCCTCCCTTTGTAGAAACTATTTTATTTCCATGATATATAGAGCTGTAAAAGAAGTGTTAAGATGGGTATGAACAGTAGATGAATCATGCCAGAAGGAACTGCAGAAGGACTGTAAGGCTGATGGCACCTACATAAGCAGATCACTAGGATCTTAGAGCATCATATAATCATAGAATGGTCTGAGTTGGAAGGCACCTTCAAAGGTCAAATGTGCTGGAAGCACACACTGTCTGCTCATGTCCAGCTTCTGGTCCATCAGCCCCCCACCAAGTCCTTTTCCACAGGGCTGCTTTCTCCCACCTCATCCTCTAGTCTGTATTGACAGCAAGGATTGCTCCAGCCCAGGTGCAGAACCCTGCATTGGCTCTTGTTGAACCTCATGAGATTCACCTGGGCCCACCTCTCCAGCTTGTCCAGGTCCCCCGGGATGACATCTCATCCTTCCAGAGTATCAACAGCACCATTCAGCTTGGTGTGATCTGTAAACTTGCTGATGGTGCACTCAATTCCACTGTCGATATCATTGATACAAATATTAAACAGTACAGGTCCCAGTACAGACCCTATGGGACACCACTTGTCACTGCTCTCCATTTGGACTTCTCAGCTGGACTTCTCAAGCAGCTTCTCAGGAAACAAGGAAAACAAAGAAGATTCTAAAACAAGGGTCAGCCAATACTCAGACTAAGCAAAGATTCAACTTCTGGTAAGAGGATAAAAGGCAACTCCTAACTTACAGAAGTGCCACAGGATTCAGAAACAAAAAACTTAAAGGACATAAAAGAAATCATTCAGTACTTGCATGTGGTCACGAAATCAAGAAACTTCAGGCCATGATAAGGATTTCAAAGCCAAAGTCACTTGCATTCCACATCAACCCAAGGAGTCCTGGCTAGGCTGCCAAGATACAAGCACACTGGTATCTAAATCTCGGACAGTCAATTTGGACATTGTCTTGGCACTTACAAGTATGTGGGTATAACAGAGAGAAAACAGTTTTGGTTTACAGCAGAATCACCTTCATCTCATAGAAACATAGAATGTCAGGGGCTGGAAGGGACCTCAAAAGATCATCTAGTCCAACCTCCGTGCCAGAGCAGGACTCACTCAGAGCAAATCACACAGTAACACGTCCGGGTAAGTCTTGAATATCTCCAGAGAGGGAGACTCCACAACCTCCCTGGGCAGCCTGTTCCAGTGTTCTGTCACCCTCACAGTGAAAAAAATCCTCCTCGTGTTTAAATGAGACTTCCTATGCCTCAGCTTCCATCCATTGCCCCTTGTCTTGTCATCGGGCATCACCGAGAAGAGCCTGGCTCCAGCCTCCTGGCACTCACCCTTTATGTATTTATAAAGGTCTCAGCAGGGAGCTCTGTGTCGCAGAGGGGGTAATTAGGTACTGCGAGACAATATTATAAAAATATTAATATGTAGTTTATTAATATTAAATAATCGGAACTTGCACCACCCCCTACCACNTGGGTGAAGCCATAGGCTTGCTTTACCCTTTTTTGGGCAGATCACGGGCCTTGCATAAGGCAATTGTGTGCACCCTGTTAACCGCAGTGGATGGACAGACCCCAGACTTAGTGGCGCCAGGTCCTTTGTCCCTTTTCCCATGGTTGCTCTCCCCAAAACAGAAGGAGGGAGAGCAGAAAAAAACATGTCTGCATAAGCCAGGACATTCACAAGCCCAATTTGGCCTGTTTAGGCCTACCGTGACACTCTGCTACATCAGTAGTGCCCAAAATCATCCGTTCACATCACTTCCTATCGTCACCTTTGTCGTAATCGAAGGGGAGAAATAGTGACACTTACAAATATTTATGGAAACAATTTGTACTCAGTTCCACAGTTGTCTTTTTTAGAAAACATACAAATATGCATTTCTGGGCTAAAAAGGATTAAACCTAATTTGGGTACTTTATCCAAAAAACATTTTGCTTACTTAAATAATTCCCCATCTCTATCCTCTGCTTCAAGGACCAGCAATAAAGTTCGAACTCCTTTGCTGAAAACTGGTATAACTCAGATGACCTTATCCTCTCCTCAGAATACTGAACTCCTAGAGAACAGACAAAAGATGCTGACACTTGAAAAGTTTTAGGAAGGTAGCAAAAGTGGAAAAAAAAAAAAAAAAAAGGCAAAATGCCTATAGCACCTGGTACTGTATTTTCTCACTGATTTCCAGCCAAGTGCTAAACAAGCCTAATACTGACTGGCATCTGAATTCAGGCAAGGGATAGAGCATTTGAATATATAGAACAATATAGACTAAAAAAAAAAAAAAAACATTTTAAAAAAAAATGTATATGTGTATACATGCATGTGTGTGTAAAATGATTACCACCTATGCTATACACTATATTTATGAAATGTATATTGTATATATTTTCACATTTGTATGTGTAACTGTCTTGTGAAAAGTCTTGCAACTTGTTTCTAAAAGGTAATGATGTTTCTTGACTCTCCACTTATTTCTGGCTTAGAAAGATTAGAAAGCTTTGAGATACAATTTTCAACTCCTTCCTTACATTTTTAGCATGATCAGTAGTGTAGCAAGGCTGAATGACTGACTTTTGTACTTAAGTTTGGTCTCTCTTCCAAGGTTAAGAACAAGTCACACTTGGAGATCAGAAGGTACACTTTCACATTCATTAGATTTAGTTTAAAACAGTCTGTTCTATGATAGGATCATAGGATGTTAAGGGTT
>WBNM01017797.1:0-11130 GCA_013399055.1 Ramphastos sulfuratus | reverse complement strand
AGGTAACTCCCAAACCATGACATTGCCACAGCAGTTTAGTCCTCTTACATATTGGAATGGATAAGAAAGGAACCTTTTACTTCAAATGGCTTTGAAACAGCTGTATCTCTTCACTATCTCACCGAATAGTGCTTTTAAAAGGCACCAAAAAGGACTAGGTTTACCTCTTTCTGATACCAGCACATTCAAACAAATGCAGTTCTGTAGAGAGCAGTGGAACATGATCACTGTAAACCAGATCTTTCATTGCTTCAAAGCAGAAACAAATATACAATTTATGTGCATTTATGTATCTAGGCATAATAAATACAAACCTCAGGAGAAAAGCATGAACTACTATCCCTTTCTAAAAGTTCAGGTTTTAATTAAATTTCGAAACAACCTGGGAAGTTTTAGAAACTAATGCAGTATAAGCAATTTATCTACTGTAACAGTTCAGAAAAGATCCCTTAGTCTTAAATTAATTTTTGCCCCTTTTGAAGTCAGATGAAAAGTTTTATTTTAATTTCAATAAAAACAAGAGCAATTTATTGGTAGTAAAACTATCTTCCAGCTGGAATGCCAGTGGGGTTATGAGGCAAAGGCAGTAAAATCTTGAGGAAAAATAAAAATTGATCTTTGTTCATAGCATTTCTTACCTTTATATTTGAAAGCAAAAGGTGTGAAGTGGCCGTGTTCTTGTTTTGAAAGCTTTCTAGCTTTGTATTTTTTTCTTAAACTTCATCTTACAGACTATAAAAATATTGAGACTTAATATCCCCCTTTGTAAAATATTCATATGTCTTCATATGCTCAAAAGCCTGCTATCTGTGTCATCAGTTCCCAAAAGCATGACATAGTGGCACACTGAAGGCCAACTTCTGTTTGGCAGCAATATTTGGAAGTACAAAGTGGATGAGGACAAAGGCCCAAACATTAGAAGCAAACTTATTATTTTTAATCAATATCTTGTTAGACTGATGAGTTTCACTAATTAAACAGACTGATCATTAAACTCATTCTAATGAAACTGCTTGCAAAGAAAGAGTGCTGCTTCAACACACACAACTTCTGTCAGAAGAGTCTGGACTTCAGAGAACCCCTTTCTTTGAGGTAATGGGTT
Organism: Ramphastos sulfuratus; assembly: GCA_013399055.1. Classification (NCBI taxonomy): domain Eukaryota; kingdom Metazoa; phylum Chordata; class Aves; order Piciformes; family Ramphastidae; genus Ramphastos; species Ramphastos sulfuratus. The sequence continues at coordinate 10,028 of WBNM01017797.1, read as the reverse complement.
GGGTAAATTCTGAATCCAGAAAGTCTAAAAACAAACCTCCTAAACTCTTACTTTTACATTGTGCAAACTTTTAAAGCCATGCAAGTTCTATCAAAAATATGACTAAAAGAAGTATTGCATTTTGTGTTCAATGGCCTCAAACAAATCTCATGTAACTGCTGAGCTGCATCTAAATGATCACTGTATTGTAGCTGAAATGGGAGATACAGAAAACTGAAAAAAATAAAATGCCTGGAGGCTTGCAATAATTGTCTTTCATTTTCTCAACAACTTCTGCACAGTAATTGATCTAGTATTGAACAACACAGGAAATTATCAATTAGACTTCCATGCATTCAGCATTAGATCCTACAAATCCTGTTAACCACAGAACAAAAATAAGGAGAACCAGAAGAATCCATAAAACTAAGAAGTGCTTCTTGTAAGATGTGTGGAATTTTTCCTTTGCTGAAAAATACTAAAACTCTGCACAGACCACACACAATTCAATGGAGAATTATAACTCAAATAAGAAAACGGTTTCACTGATCCTGAAATTCTAAGGCATTTTGCAGATGTCTCTAAATCACAGGCTGTAATAAAAAATTCTTTCTGTTCTCCATAACAGAAACTCTCATTTTACGAAAAGCCACATTTAGACTTCTGTCTTGAAAACAATCTTCAGACTGTATAGGTTGAAAGATATGCTACTGTTCCATATGAATCTAAAATAAGGTAAATTAATATATGCAAACATCATTCCTACATGTCAATATTGGTCAGTGACAACCTGGAGCTCTTGTTTTCATCAAAAAAAGTAGTAAATAAATGTACAGAGTGTAAGATAGTGTTATACACCTGCCATTTAACTATGATATATGCCCAAAATAATTAAAATCAGGTTATGATTTTGTAGAAAAATATTTCCATATATACTACAAAAAATACTTGCTGAAATTAATTTCCTTGTTTGAATTATGTATAAAATCAATTTCACGCAAGTAAGTTTTTATATTCTATAATAATTGGCACTATTTATCAGTGTAGCTAAGGTGCTGAAGAGACTGGAAGCACTCTCTGACAAGGAAAGGCTGAGAGGTCTGGGGCTGTTTACCCAGAGAAGAGAATACTGACAGGAAATCTTATCAATGTTCGTCAATGTCTACATAGGAGGTGGCAAAAGGATGTGGCCAGGCAGGTTTCAGTGGTGTCCAGCAATAGCACAATGGGTAGCAAACACAGACTGAAACACAAAGTTCTGACTAAACATAAACTTATTTTATGTGATCGCAGTGCAGAACTGGAACAGGATACCCAGAGAGATTTTGGAGTCTCCTTCTCTGCAGACTTTCACCTTGACAGGTTCTTGTGCAGCCTGCTCCTGGTGGCCCTGCTTTAGCAGGGAGGTTGGACTAGACCTCCAGACGTCCCTTCCAACCCCTAACATCTGAAATTCTGTATGGCATTAACAATATAGCACAATACACACTCACGTTTTCTTCAGGAGTGCTTAGAACCATGTCCCAGAGGATAGGGGAAACAGGATTCCCTGCCCAACATGAGTCATGCCAGTCTAGAACTGGAGGCAGTGTCACACACAAGGCTGTGCCCCTAAGCTGCACAGCACTGCAGCTTCAGACTCCAAGCTAGCCTGGAGAGTGCTGCTCTGTGCTTTGCTAGAGGAATAAACGTGTCCTTCCCTTGTTCCAATGTGAACAAAAGTGCATCCACACTATCGTTAATCGTATGAGGCTTTTTACTTCAGATTTGTCAAAACTAATTCAGGCTTGCTGAATTTAGAGGCAGATACAGGATTTATCTAGACTGGGAGAAGAGAAAAAGGTTATATAAACTTTGCTAACATCAGAAGACAAATTAAATTGCTAATCCATGCCTAAACAAAAGGTCACTACTGGCTCAGGGTTAACTAAAACTTCTTAGCTAATCCCTGTCCTGTTTTTGATCTCTCTTGTTAAGTGCATAAAGGTTTTCAGTTAATATATTGGCTAGCTGTGTTTACATCTCCCACTTCCCTAATTTCTTGCCTTGCAGCTCATTAATTAAAGATAAAATACTTTTTCTACGACTAATTAGTACCTAATTAGCTTCATGTTACTATGTAGAGTGGAAGCAACAGCAAAACCAAGCATTAACCATTTTAACTTGTTTCATGAAAGAGACAATTAACATGAAGAAAGGAACATCAAAGTTTTATTTCACTTATTTTTTTTCATCCAGATCATAAAATATTACTTCACCAGGCTTGTAAAAATACCCAAATTCTTCTGTTTCTAGTGATTTCAATTTTGAAAATGGTAGTCATATCACCGTTAGAGAAGAACTAATTAGAGAACAGATGTAAATCTAATGAATCTGCAATCGTGTTAGTAAGTTGTAGTCAGCTATAATCATTTGCCACTGCATCATACTTCTTACAGAGCTGTTTACATTGAGCTTGTTTAATTCCTTTAATGTCATAATCATTGTATGTCAAGGTATGGGTATGAAATGTCCACTTGTACAAAAGAGTAGTTTTTCCTCAAGTAGAAGTGAAGCACCTGAGTTATAATTCCCAAAATAATTGCTCTGCATTCACTTTCCTTAGCTTTTTAAGCTGCAAGTGTTAAGGTAAAAACATAAGTGGACTTCATTTAAAGTCTGAGAGACAAACTAAACCTGGATGCATTGTAAAATGGATATAAACTTACAAAACCTAATTCCAGTCACATAAGAAATAATCTCTATGTTAAAAAACACTATATAAAAAGCATGCCTTATGTGCATTTCAACGAAGCCATACAAGGAATTAGAGTTTGAAAACCTACTGTAATTAGATACAGAAGTTAAAATGCTCAGCAGAAATGCAATATACATCTATATACTGAAGCCTTGCCATTCCGTTACATTCAAATTTCTTGTCTTTTCATACCAATTAATTTCTCTAAACTAAATTTATCCAGTCATACTGAGGATGATACCTGTGACCCAAGAGATAACAGGACTCTAAATGATGCTCAGCCTTCCTCTTCTTTTCTACAGGAAATTAGAAAATCTTCTATCATCTGAACAAAGGCACCAGGCTTACTCAAAAATGAAAAGGCTTAGCCATTACTGTTTGTTGCATAGGTAAATAAATTGTTGCTTATGAGGGTTCTAAAAGTTGTTTTATTGCAGTACAGTCAACCATTTGGATCAAACACAGATTCATGGTTGCTAGCTGCAAATAAATCCCACTGTACTGTCAGTACAGGTTTCTTATATTTTAACATTATTCACCAAAAGCTCCATTCTTCGTAGTTTCCGCTTGTTCTTTGGCATTGGCTTGTCATATAAGCCATTTTTGAGAAGATGCTCCTTGCTGTGATGGACCTGGGCACCATGCTGAAGCTGGAAAGAGCACAAAGCTTGAAGTGGACGGAGCATAGTCTGCAGGAAGATGAAAGGGTGTGGGGAGACACAAAAACCCAGCCTTTTAGTAAGCTACTTTGAAGACATCAATTATTCCAGGTTTTGTATTCAAGAACTACTTTAAAATGATGACAAAATATTACTTGGATGATAAATGCTGATAAAATACAACCTTTAGAGACACAGAGGGCACAGCTGAGTAAGAAACGTACCACAAAGAAGCCACATAGCAGGCATACATTCACCTGACTGCTGTTGTTCCTTAGTTCTTCCTTGGACCTCCTCAATTTAGATTTCGGCCCCAGCTACACCACTTTAAGTTACAGCTTTAACTTGACTTTAGCAATGAACTGCAACCAATTATTGCAGCTCAGTCAATAAGCTGTAATAAGTAACAATAACCAAGCTGTTTGTGTTTGCATGAAAATACCTTGAGGCAGGTAAATACCTTCAGGACAGCTGGCCTGCTATACTGGAGACTGGACTGTATCACTGATTCTGCCCAGTGATATTATGTAGGGCTAATGAAGCCACACAAACCAAATTAATCTCCAGTGCCTGCCAATTGCAGTTTCTTCATTTTCTGGTTGCCTGACTCAGTATCATGGAGCTTCATGTGCAGATGTGTAAAGCAATCACAAGCATAACTGCAGTCAGTAGGAGCTTAGTTTCCACAAAGTAAAAGGTGACTCTCTTGAGCTGGCAGGAAAATCAAGTAACCTACACTGAGCACAAACTGGGTACCCATTTTTAACTTCTATGGCTCTCAACTTCCATTCTTATATGCTGGAAATAGCACTCAATTAATTCACAGAGCATGCAAAAAAGGGCACCAATGTTTACAAAGCTGTTGGCTATTGTGGCAGTTATAAAAGTGCCATTGAGAAACTGATAATATTCCCTTTATAAAGCAGGCTCTGCCAATTCTGATGGTATGGATGAAACTGAATATAGGACCAGGAAATGTAGACACTAACACAACATTCACTGTGGTCCCGAATAAAATAGAGGGAAAAATATGCCCAAGTTGTCCTACAACACCAAATGAAAAAACTACTTAAACCCAGTTTTCAGTGTTTCTCATTTTTCAGAGGTTGAACTTGTACAATAAATAATTACCATCTTTTAGCGGAAAAGTCAAAAAATAGGATAGCTGCACTGTCACAAAGACACACAAGTTTCTAGAAAAGTTTGAGACATGTTTTCTTGTGTGGTCACACACATCATCCCTGTCTGGTTCTAAAATGATTTAATGTTACATTGATTCTCAAGTGTCACAGAGGAAAACACTGAGGTGGCTACTCTACACTATGCCAACTGTGGATGCAATTTGTCATCTGGGAACTCCTTTCAGCAGGGAGACGTCAAGTCCTAAAATATTCATTACCTGATGAAGAGGGATATGAGCGTCCCAGGGTGGACACTAGAATGCAGTGAATACATAGATCTCTCTTTTCAATCTCTCTTTTCTACTACACTCAGGACACAATCAAATTGCAGATCTGGGTCTGTAATGCAAAATTACTCACAGGCCTTTTTTGAAAGATATTACTAATGTCAGCAACAAAAGATTAAGAAGGACTTTAGTTTAATAACCTGCTCCATCACAGACTAGTGGGATCACAATTTGCAAGGAAAAGGCTAATGTCCAATTAGTATTCTCTTAACAGGGCTAAACTTAAACTCAAGAACTGTCAGGGCCCAAATTCCTTCAATGACACACAAGAGTTGTGGGCTGGCTGGCAGGAAGACATAACTCAGTGGGCTGCATTCCCTGGCAGCAGGAGTGCAGGATATCAGTGGGACAGGCTTGCTTTTATCTTCAAGACAGCTGTTAGGAGGTTTTCAGATATTTCAGCTTCTCAGACTCAAAGATCACCTTGCTGTGATTTGACTCCAGTGGGTCATTTAAAAATACGAAATTGTTATTTGACTCCAGTAAATATTCCCAGAGCAATACATGTTAAAAAGGAAACTGATTCTACCTAACTAAATTAACTTCAGATTTTAAGAGTCCAGCATCAGTTCTTGTCAATGACATTTATCAGACCAGTGATTTTCAATTTGTAATCTAACTGTAAAAGTTAACCACGTATTTAAAGGTACGTAAATACTTTAGTATCTCATGTAAAAGAGAGAGAGAGAAACTTTCCTAATACTAATCATAACATTTTCTTAGTCTTCTCACACCTTGCAAATACTTCTCCATTTTAACAAGTTGTACCCGAAGGTATTTTACAAATTCCCAAATAGTAGTACTATTCCCCACTATTAGAATATGAATCACAGAATTGTTTCAGATGGAAAAGACCTCTAAGATTTCCAATCCAACCATCAACCTTAGATCACCATGGCCATTAAACTATGTCCCAAAGTGCCATATTCGAGTTTCTTGAAGAACTCCAGGGACAGTGATCCCACCACCTCCCTGGGCAACCTATTCCAGTGCCTGATCACTCTTTCAGTAAAGAAACTTTTTCAATCTACACTTCACCTTGCACAATTTCAGATCTTTTCCTCTTATCTTGTCCCCTCATACTAGAGAGAAGACCCCCACCTCATTACAACCTCCATTCCAGTACCTGTAGAGAGCAACAAGGTTTCCACTCAGCCTTCTCTTCTCCAAACTAAACAAACCCAGTTCACTCAGGTGCTCCTCATAAGACTTGTTCTCTAAACCCTTTGCCAGCTTTCATAGAATCACAAAATGCTAGGAGCTGGAAGGAACTGCGGAAGATTATCTAATCCAACCCCCCCTGCAAAGCAGGATCACTTATACCAGACACACAGGAACACATACAGGTGGGTCTCTCGGAGAGGGAGACTACACAACCCCCTTGGCAGTCTGTTCCAGTGTTCTGTTGCCCTCACAGGGAAGGTTTTTTTCTCATGTTTATATGNTTTTCTCATGTTTACATGGAACTTCTTATTTCTCAACTTCCACCTATTGCCCCTTGTCCTGTAATTAGGCATCACTGAGCAGAACCTGGCTTCATCCTCTTGCACTCACCCTCTACATATTTATAAACATTAATGAGGTCACCCCTCAGTCTCCTCCTCTTCAAACTAAAAATGCTGCACTGTCTTAATCCTTTTTCCTTCCTCTGGACCTCTTCTGGTAACTCATTATCCTTCTTGTAGTAAGGGGTCCAAACCTGAGCACAGTATTCAAGGTTCAGCCTCACCAATGCTGTGAACAAGGGCACAATCACTTCCCTACTCCTGTTGGCTAAATTACTGCTGATACAGGCCAGGATACTATTTGCCATCTTGGCCATTTGCACACTGCTGGCTCATGCTCAGCTGGCTGTTGACCTCCAGGTCCTTTGCTGCTAAGCAGCTTTCCAGCCACTCTGCCCCAAGCCTGTAGCATTGCATGGGGTTGTTGTGACCCAAGTGGAGGACCTGGCACTTGGCTTTGTTAAACCTCATACAACTGACCTCAGCCCATCAATCCAGCCTGTGCAGATCCCTTTGCTGAGCCTTCCTGAATCCTTAGAAGAGATTGGTGAAAATATCTGAATGTTTCTATGTCAATTTGGTTCCCAGCTGAGGTAAATAAGCATTTTAAGGTATGTATACATACACACTGCCTCCTACTATCTATTATAGGATAACAAACTTTCCTGATTTTGTAGATTCAGGTTTTACCTATAAGAAAAGAGCAAAAAGTACAAGAAAGTCGATAGTCCAAAGCCTTCCAGACCCAGCACAAATACATCAATCCAAACACTGCTTGCCACATTATTCAGCAACAATGAATCAATAATCAACTAAATAATCACCATGCTCTTCTGTTTTCATCAAATTTAAACATCAGAGTGATTACATGACATCATCTTAGCCATGTTTACTACTGTTTTCCTTTGCTACAAAATACTGAGCACACTTTAGAGCACATTCCTCTCTGGTAACATAAGAGGACAGCTAATAGATTTCTTAGAGCAACCGAAGAGCTGTCAAGAGTTAACTGTTAGTTGCAGTTTTTTAAGACAGTACATAAACCAAAGCAGTTTCTGACATGCCATCAAAACAGTAAGAAATACACAAAAGGAAACTGTTTAAAATTAATAAATCCACCCTGCTATATTTGCACAGCTGAACATAGTACACAGGCATGGTACACAGTCTCTGTTTTAAAGTTTTGCCATAAGGGAGAAAAACACATTTAGAATTGCAGCAAGTGGTGTGTAAGGCAGTAGTACATCATGAGAAAATGTGATAGGAAAGAAGAATGAAGCAGAAGGAAAGAAGCAACTGGAAGACAGCAGGACTGCTGAGTTAAAAATATTTAAGAGGTACAATAGATAAAAAGTGAATAGAAAAGACAGAAGAAAGAGGGAAGAAGAGAAGGAGACTGAGGAACAAGTACAAAAGAAAAATCTTCAGCTCTGAGACAAATTAATCTGAAGACTGCAGGGTCAAAACCAGTACAAGTGAATGTGCCTGGGAAAAGCATTAAACAACTAAAGAAAAGGGAACAAAAAAAAGCAACAAACAAGAGACTGAGTAAATGGGTTGGGAGTGTAGCACTTGTTTTCAATAACCCAGATAACACTTCACACCCAAATGGTCTATGATGGTAAAACTGGTCTGTAAGATAAGAGCCCATCAAACAGTCTCTTACAAGGCATGATCTAACCATAAATGAAACTTTAAACACCATCAAAGCAAGATTGTTAACTGTGAATCTCGCCCAGGTTTATCTTCAGACGACCTTTTGCGACAAAACAGGCAATCCAATTCCATTATGGGAGAGAATAAAAAATACCTTACTAGAATATAAAATACTGAAAAGAGGAAGAGCAAAACAATCATTCAAGATCCTTGTACATAATCAGTTACCTCAGCAATCAGACAGCAATGTTGAATAAAGAACAGGAAAACCACAAAGACTTTTAGAATACAAGAAAGAAATAATTGACAAAAAAGTGTCTCTTGGTACCTTGTTGTTTCAGTCCAGTATGCAGCAAAACCATTGGAATGTGGTTAAAATTTTGACTACCAAATGTGACATCAATAGCTAAGTACCTTCAACTGCCCCTCTACTCCTCACAAAAAAAAACTCAAGTGCTTAAAATTACCTACCTCTTGTATATTCTTATTTTTCTCCATGATAGAGAGAGCAGCAGCTGCACATTCTAGTGTAGACAAACAGCTGTTTGTTGGCTGCGTACGAATTACATAGTGACTTGAAATGTTGGTTTTCAACTGCACCTGAAAAATAGAACACTCCACTAAAACAAAGAGATCAGTACAGGAAAAAAAAGGTATTTCTTCCTTATGCTAAGCAAAACACAGCTCCTTGTCTTCTCTGGTCAGCAGTATTCTTTCCTTTTTACTCTTCCGGCTCCCAGGCAGCCAATGACGTCATGCTGCTATCAGTGTAATACCATCATACCTGTGAGCCACCAGCAGAGACAAGAACTGCACATTTGTTAGGCATCAGACAGGTACAGAAAACACGACTGTTGGTTGGAGAAAGACCAACTGAAAGTTTAGCAACCAACTGCAGTTGCCAGAGAGATCGTGACACAAAAATAAAACTGCTCACCTATACCTGTTTTATTGCACATTCTAAATACACACACATGATCCCATAAAATGTACAAATCACTACAGGCACTGACATTATTCACCTTGGTTAAATAGTCTTTGTCAAGTCTTAAGTGAAAGACTTTTAGAAACTACATTTATTTAAACAATGTACTAGGTTGCTCATTACAACCAGTTGGTCGCTTACATCAGGAAATGATTTCTTGTCTGTGCCTCAAGTGATGACCACTCTCCATTATCTCACAAGTTACAGGAGGTTTTCCAAAAAGAAAAAAAAAATAATTCAAAAAGTACAGTAAGTTGGATACATAAGCTCAAGATACTCAAATATAGGAAAAGACAGGAAAATTTACATTGGTGATAGATGAAAACATGCACATTTCAGAATGCTTCAAAAGTTTCCAGCAAGGATCCTTTAGCTAGTTTGCAGAGATCCCTTGCAACAGCTAAAGAACACACATGTGTTGAGAGACCAAGAGGATGAATTCATGTTCATTACAGAAAGAAGACAGCAAACTAACAGTATGTCTGCATTACAGAAAAAGCCATTTATGTTATTTGCACAGCTACAGTAGTGCAGCTGTCATTTTAATCAAATAATTTTGAAATCACATCTTCCAAAATTAATTTTGTCCGCTTTAGTGAAGAGCAATGCTTTTGCTATTTTATGGCTGCTTACCATCATAACTACCTGGATTGCACTGGATTTAGAACCAGATTATACAACTACCAGCTGCTCATTAAACTGCAAATGTGGTGGTGGTCTCAAGGTGTCATGGTAGGCCTAAGCAGGCCAAGTTAGGCTTCTACATATCCTGGCTTGCCCAGGATATGTTTTTCTGCTCTCCCTCATTCTGTTTTGGGGAGAGCGACTGCGGGAAAAAGGACAAAGAACCTGGAGCTACTAAGTCTGGAGTCCGTAGCCTGCCCAGCAACTGCGGTAAACAAGGTGCACACGGTTGCCTTGTGCAAGGCCCGTGTTCTGCCCAAAAAAGGGTAAAGCAAGCCTATGGCTTCACCCAATATGGTCNTGTATATAGTTTCCATAATGATGCGAGAACCTATTATTATTTCAGTGATCGGGG
>WBNM01017794.1:64644-75228 GCA_013399055.1 Ramphastos sulfuratus | reverse complement strand
CAACTCTCCCAGCCTGTCCTCTTTCACTTCCTGCTTCAAACGCTCCGAGGGAGCAGGGCAGGAGCCGGGAGAAGGCTTGGAGCAGCTGGGAAGAGGAGGGAGCAGGGTGGGGGTCGGCTGGAGAACAGAACAAAACCAAAAGCCCAGATAAAGTCCTATTCTGATATTTAAAAGTAGACAGGCACCTCTTACGTTTATTCGCGCTTGGTATTCGGCGCTGCCCACCGAGTTCCGCGCGGTGCACCGGTACACGCCGCCGTCCTTGATCTGCGGGCTGGTCACGTTCATGTGGCTCACGGTGGTGCCATCCGACATGGTGTACTGGTTGGTGCGGTGCCCGCTGTCCCGCGGGATGGGCTCGTCGTCCAGCGCCCAGGTGACGGTCGGCGGCGGGGCCCCCTTGGCGGCACACATCAGGGAGAACTGCTCCCCGGGGTTGACCACCTTCTCGCTGAAGGAGGAGACGATGCGGGGGGTCCCATCTGGGGGGCACCCAGGGGGAGGGGGGTCAGGGAGCGGCAGCCACAGGCGGCAGCAGTCACCCTTAGGACAGGTGAGCCTTTGAGCTCCCGCCCAGGGTGGGGAGCTCAGCGTATTCCTGGTCTGTGGCACCTGCCTGCATCCCTGCAGCAGGGAGGTGCTGCAAGGGGATGTGCTGGTGGACGCGGGGACCTCAGCCTAGGGGACACGTGGCTCTGCAGGACCCACCCCTTCTGCAAACATCCAGTGGGATGGGGACACCCAGCGAAAGGCAGTGCCTCAGCCCAGGGGCTGGGGATGGACAAGTCAACCCTTATCTTGGTGCTACATCCCTGAGCTGCTTGCAGAGGGCTCATGCAGCCCAGGAACTCCCAGGATCCCCCACCACAATGAGTCTCACTGCCCTCCAGCCATGCATGAAGCACCCCAGCACACCCCAGGTATGCGGCAGCTCAGAGAGGGGCAGAGGAAAGCCGCAGCCCGAGGCAGGCAGCTCACCCTCCAGTGTGATGATGGAGAAGTCCTGTGCTGTCTGGGACTTGCGGGTGGCAAAGCACTGGTAGGCCCCCGAGTGGCTCTTCTGCGCGGCCGTGATGAGCAGGGTCTCGTTGCTGATGCCCCGGATGGAGATGTAGTCATCCACCACCACCAGCTCAGTGTTGCGGTACCAGCGGATGACGTACTCAGGGGAGCCGCTGAGGGCACAAGAGAGGATGACGGTGCTGCCGATGCCTGTTTTGAGCTTCTTTGGTGTGAGGGTCACACGCAGAGGGTCTGTGCGAGAAAGGGCGAGAGCGGGCAAGGTGTTGGCAGGGCCAGGCAGCAGCCGGAGGCATCTCGGCGTGACTGGGCTCTGCCTTCCCTGCCCTGGCAGCGCCAGACCAACTGCAAGTTAAGTGTCACCTGCACTCAGCTGGGGCTGTGCCAAGGAGGCTCTCAGCAGGCTGCTGGTGCCCGGTCAGTGATGTTCACACACTCGCAGAACTCCAGGTCAGAAGGGACCCCAAGGATCGTCTGCTCCAACCTCTCTAGGTAACAGCAGAACTGCACTGAGCTGGCCCAGACCCTGCCAAGCTGAATCTTAAATCTGCCCAGTGCAGGGCACTCCACTGCTGCCCTTGGGAGATGATTCCAATGTCCAACTGTGCTCATGGGGAAACATTTTCTAATGGATCCAGCGGGAATGTCCCCAGCAGTAACTTGTCCCCATCGGCCCTTGTCTTCTCCATGGGACTCCTTGCCAGAAGGGAGTCTTCATCCTCCTGGTAGCCACCTGTTCCCCAGGCCTCTCCCCCTGCCCTGATGGGGGCAGTTAATCAGGGCTGTCTGCAGGTGCTGCAGCAGGATAAACCTCCCATGAGTGCCCCTGACACACTGAGTGGTAAGACAGCAGCTCCCATGCTGCCAGACAAGGCCTGGCCTTCCTAGGGCTGCAGAGACCCTCAAGGCTTCCTGTTTCAGAGGGCAGCAGGACAGAAGCCTCTCTGCCCCGCTGCTGCCCAGCGGCTCTCACCTATGACGGTGAGGGTCCCGGTGACCTCCGCGGAGCCGAAGGTGTTGGTCACCTCGCAGATGTAGGTGCCACTGTCCTCCACGCGCAGGTCGCTGATCGTCAGCCCTGTGATGCGCTTGGCCCAGCGCCCGTCGGAGGGCAGCGGGCGCCCGTCCTTGATCCACCGCACGGCTGGATTGGGGTAGCCCGAGGCGATGCAGGGCAGCTCCACCAGCCTGCCAGCCTTCACCTCCCGGGACTGGAAGCTGTCTAGCATCGTGGGGATGGACTCTGCTGGGTCTGAGGTGGGAGAGGAAACAGGGCTCACCTGGGGAAGAGGAGGCAGGGAGGCTCCTCCTCCGATGGGCACCAGGAGAGCCCCGGCATGATGACATCAGTATCACTGTGTCCTGCTGGTGATGTTCCTGTCCCCGTGAGTTGGTGACTGTGCTGGCCAAGAGCACAGAATCACAGAATGCCAGGTTGGAACAGACCCCAAGGATCATCTGGTCCAATCTCTCTAGGTGGTAGTGGAGTTGAAACGAGGTGACCCAGCACCCTGTCAAGCAGGGGCCAGCCAGGCACAGGATGCTAGCCACATCTTCTACCGGACATGATGGCTCAGCACACCCAGGATGGCTGGCACACAGCCTTGGGTGGCCGGGGCAGCAGGCCTAGGGGCAGGTGGGTGGGCAAATATCTCACTAGCTGATGGGACGAATAAACTCAGCACCGGAGGAATTACTCAAGGTGACACCTAATTGGGTGCAAAATACACAAATTCTGTGGCACATTTCAAAATTTACAAGCAAAGAGGCCCATCAGGCAGCTGGGAGAGGAGAAAATTAATCACCAAGTCTCAGGCGTGAAATTAAATTCCAGGGGAAAGAAACCTCTGCCGTTGCTGCGGAGCAGAGGTAAAACGCCAGGACGTGTAAATAATGACAGTGACCAGGAGGGGATCGGGACAGGGCCGAGCACACGGAGAGGGAACGATCCAGCTCTGCTCCTCAGGGGCTGCCTGGCATGGTGGCCACCAAGGGTGGGACTCAGGACCCTAAGAGTTTCAGAGGCTGGGCAAGGGCTGGAGAGCCACAACCTGGCAGTCCCAGAGCCCTTCTCTACTCTCACAGAAGGGTAAGAAAGGACTTCTGAAGATTGAGTCCAGCCCCACTGCCAGAGCAGGATCACCTAAAGCAGATCACACAGAATACACTCAGGCAGCTCCTGAATGTCTCCAAAGATGGAGACTCCACAACCTCTCTGGGCAGCCTGCTCCAGAGCGCTCTCTCACCCGCACACCAAAGAAGTTTCTCCTCATGTTTAGGTGGAACTTCCTATGTTGAAGTTTGTGCCCATCACCTCTTGTCCTGCCAGTGGGCACCAGCAAGAAGAGTCTGCCCCCATCTTTCTGACACCCAGCCCTTAGACATCTGTAGCCCTCTTGAAATCCAGTACCTGAAGGGGCTCCAGGAGAACTGGGGAGGGACTTCTGACAAGGGCTGGGAGTGACAGGATGGGAGGGAATGGATTTGAGCTTGAGAAGGGTAAATTCAGACTGGGTATTAGGAAGAAATTATTTCCAGTGAGGGTGAGGAGACACTGGCATACGTTGCCAAGGGAAGTTGTGGAGCACAGAGAGGGAGGGTGAGGAGACACTGGCACAGGCTGCCCAGGGAGGTTGTGGAGCACAGAAGCACAGAATGTGATCATTGATCTTTGTTCCACAACCTCCCTGGAGGTGTTCAAGACCAAGCTGTAGAAGTCCTTGAGCAACCTGTGCTGGTGGGAGGTGTCCCTGCCTGTGGCAGGGGGTTGGCACTGGATGAGCTTTAAGGTCCCTTCTAACTCAAACCGTTCTATGAATTTCTGAACCCTCTCCGTGGCGTTAACTGGGGAAGCCAGACCGGCAAAAGCATCGTGCAGAGCGCGGGCAGGCTGCAGCCAAGCGTCGCAAGCAGCGGCGAGGCTGAGTCGGGTGAACTCCTTCCCGAGCGGAGTCATTTGGGTAGCGAGTGGAGCCGGCAGCGCCGCGGGACAGGCGGCACTGGGGACTGCACTGCACTGCACTGCCTGCGCCGCAGTATCGCTTGCGTCTTCGTCACATCGCGTCAGGCTGCTCACATCGCCGCCTGTCACATCGCATCCCCTCGCAGCCTGTCGCCTCTCGCTCGGGGTGCAGCGCAGCGCTGCCGCCCGCCGCGGCCAGCACCGGGGTACCTGCCAGGCAGCACCACCACCCCGCGCAGCCCCGACGGGACCCTCTGCCCCGCGACGGGATTCAGAGAGCGGTTTGGGTTGGAAAGAACCTTAAAGATCATTCAGTTTCAACCCCCTGCCATGGGGAGGGGCAACTCCCACTAGCCCAAGTTGGTTAAGGACTCACCCAGCCTGGCCTCAAACACCTCCAAGGGAGGTTGTGGATTGCAGAATCACAGAATGTGATCTTTGAATGTGATTCTGTGATCCGCAACCTCCCTGGGCAACCTGTGCCAGTGTCTCCCCACCCTCACTGCCAAGAATTTCTTCCTCATCTCCAGTCTCAATCGGCCCTCCTCCAGCTTCAATCCATTCCCTCTCCTCCTATCGCTGCAATCTGCCTCTGCTGCCTCCTGCCCTCCTGGCAAACCGGCGCCGTAGTGGGCAGGCAGAGGCATGGGCGTGCCGGGAGGGCTGGGCACCATGGTGGGTGCAGGAGAGTGGCTCACCTGAGACGGAGAGCCTGGCGCCGTTGCTCTGCCGCGTCTCGCCGCTGTACTTGTGCTTGGTGATACACCTGTAGGTGGACAAGGCATCTTCCTTCTGCACGTCCGATATGTACAAACCTCCGTAAGAAGTAATAAAAAACCTATTTTCTGGAGACACAAGGGGAGGAGAGGGGTGAGTGAGCTCAGCCCACACCCAGCAGGTCTCCCAGGCTCTTGGCACCCAGGGCAGGCAGAGCTCCCACGCTCCAGGCAGGAGCCGGGCAGGCAAAGTGGGTCCTTCCCCACCCCTGCCTGCACCCCAGCTGCACCAGCTGCAGCCTTTGGCTTCACCTTCAGGGCTGAAGTTTTGGGTAGGCTGGAGAACTGAGCCAAAATGGGTGAGCAGCAGCCTCGGGGGTGCCCCAGCAGCCCTTGTGGCCATGGCCACAGCCTGTTTCCATCCAGCATCCATCACCCAGGCACAGAGCTGGGCTTGGAGCGTCCTTGCACACAGCTGAGATACCCAAGGCTCAGATCTGGGGCACCAAGTAGCATGCCCACAGCTTAGTGCAACCACCTCTGGCCATGGAGTGGCTGCAGAGGGTGGGGAGAGTGGCTGTGGTGGCACGATGCTGTGGTGGCACGATGCTCTGCCACGCGCTGCACAGCAACCTGGCAATTAAAAGTGAATCTGTCCTGCTGAGTTAATAATTAACTTAAGTTACTTAGAAGCACATGAAAACAAATAAGGGCTTGAGCTGCTGTTTGAGCCCTTGGAGAGGGATGGCAGGGAGCAGGCAGAGAGCATAGCCCCAGGCAGTGCTGCCAAGGCAGCCCTCTCCATTAGCAGGGTTTGGAGCCTGGCACACACAGAAGATGTCTTCCACTGGCTTGTGAAGCCATCCTGACCCCCATAATTCATCACAACAGTGTCAGCAATTAATAGGAACAGAAAGCTCTGTGTGGTGCCTACCTGGAGAGCAGGGTAAGAAGCTGCCCTGGCCACCCAGACCCTGTTACCCTACCCCATAGCTGGACCTGACAGCGACAGCAAGCTTTGACCCCAGCTTCTGTGGGGCTTTTGGGGTTTGTTGCAGCTCCAGCTGCCACTGGACCTCATCTTGGACAGAATGGTCCATCCACCTGCCTGGTGGCACCATGTCACCAGCCAAACCATGGTCAAACCCCTAAGTGTGGAATGCAGAGCAAATGCCACCCTGAGCAGCCTGCTGTCCTCTCTCAGGGCAGGACCACACAAGCCTTACTCTGCAAGTGTTCGAGGGGACAGACTGGCAGAAATGAGGGCTCCTCACCCGTGGACCCAGAGCGCTTCCCTGGCATGGCTCTGTTCCAGCTGCAGCTCAACTGGATGCACTTGGTCAGCTCCAGCTGCTTGATGGGAGAGCACTGGGGGCTCCAAACAGCCAGCAGCCTCCAGAAAATGTGAGCCTGGCTGTGGTTAGTGGAGGTACAGGCAAGCTCACCTTGGAAGCAGTGGGAGTATGACCAGCAGCCCCACAGGGTGCCATGGGGGGCCACAGGTGCCATCCCCAAACCTCCAGAAGCCTTCTGCAAGGTGCACCCTTCCACAGAATTGTGGGACCCACGCCTCCGCCCCTGCTTGGAGGGGTCAAGGGCTGCCCCTGAACCTGAGGCACGGTGTAGGCTCTACAGCAGGGCACGGCCACACCAGCATGCAGCTGAGAGCAGATGTGCAGCAGCGTGAGCCTGGGAGGCGCCAGGGGATTCACACAAAGGGGAGGGGGAGCAGTCCCGCAAGCGCAACTGGAACAAGATGCAAATCAAACATTAATTTTTCATCTCCCATCAAACCAGTAAGCGAGGAATATTGGCTGCACTGGAATTTGAGATGGGGGGAGCCAGTTGCCATGGTAACGGGGCCGTATTTTGCAGAGTGCTTGGCAGCCCCCACCGGGCTCCCCTCCCCACACCCTCACACGCACCCGTGCACGGTGAACCGCAGCCCTGCCTGCAGACGCTGAGCTGCTCCTCTGCAAACAAAGCCCTGCCAGGGCTGGAGGAGCCAAAAGCGGGGGTGCTGGGTGCCCCCTGGACCCGCAACAGTGGCAGCAGGGCTCACAAGAGCCGAACCCTCGCATGCGGTGAGGCCAAGGGAGGCAGACCTCAAGCCCCTGCCTGGACAGAGACACGACAAATCCAAGCCCTGCCTGGACCCAGTACCCTCAGCCCCCTAATCTGCTGGAGCCCCCCAACTTTCCCAGCCTGTGCAGCCAAGATGGAGTCTCTGAGTGGGGCTCAAGCCAGAGCATCCACCCCAGAGACAGGAACGGGCAGAAAATCTGCAGCTTTTAGCATCCAGCTCGGAGCGGCGCAGTGACGGGAAGCAGCTGTCCCCTCGCACGGCGCAGCTTTGAAGCCGCCGCGACAGTAAATGTCAGGGCTACGCTGCCTGACAGCACAGCTTCCTTTTGGGCTTTTCTCCCCCTGAAAAGGGACAAGTGACTCCGCCAAGGAGTGCTGCACTGGTTCAAGGGAGAGATGCAGGGCAGCCGTTGATGTGAACGGCTGCGACAGAGCCCACGCCGAAGTGACTTATTGCTGAGCTTGCCAGAGAGATTAACATCGAAGGTCGCTGAATAAAATCAGATCTTTCTGCCAGCCAGGAGGTGGAAAAGCTTTACGGGAAGCAGAGGATTAAGCACATCCGTGGCCAGGCTGGAGCGATGTGCCTCTAATCATTCTTCCAGCTAGACCTGAGTCGTTGCCTTTGGGATTGCCTGACAAAGCTCCTCGTGCCCAGCCCGGGAAGCTCACCCAAAGAAAATCAGCTGGGTGAGAGGGGAATTGTCCCACACAGCAAGCTTTGGGTCTCTTACCATGTGTGCACACACAGAGATGTGTTCTCTCTACTGAAGAGTACAGCACAGGGCCACTGAGATGCATAGGGGACCAGAAAGATGAGGCTGAGAGAGCCAGAACCACAGAACTGGTTTGGTTGGAAAAGCCCTCTGAGATCATCCAGTCCAACCATGACCTCACACCAGCATGACCATTAAACCATGTCCAAACCACACAGCTGGGTCAGTTTAGTTTGGGGAAGGGGAGATCTGACCAATGCTTACAAGTATCTAAGGGGTGGAAGATGGGGCCAGACTATTCTCAGTGGTGCTCAGTGACAGGACAGGGGGCACTAGGCACAAACTAGAACATCAGAAGCTCCATATGAACATGAGGAGGAACTTTAAAGGTAGTGCAGCACTGGAGCAGGCTGCCCAGAGAGGTGGTGGAGTCTCAGTCTCTGGAGTCATTCAAAACCCACCTGGACACGTTCCTATGTGACCTTCTCTCAGTGACCCTCCCTTGGCAGCGGGGTTGGACTTTATGACCTTCAGTGGTCCCTTCCATCCCCCACCTCTCTGTGGTTCTCTGACTCACTGTTACCACATCCACAGCCTGCAATGGCCATGAAACTCCAGCAGCATTCCCAAGGGTCTCCCAATTTCCAGAGAAAAATTGCAGCCCATCCAGGCTACCAGCAACTGCTCCATCCAACAGGGATTTATAAAAGCAATGGGGTCAGGGCTCCAGCAGAGAGCACATTTAATAGTTCATAAGACTAATGAGATAACTTCCCCTCGGTACTCTGGGGCCGATATTTCCTCGTGCTCTCTGATTTAACTGCAGGGGGAATCAATAGGTGCCAGCCCTTATGAATTAGCCATACTTGGAGCACTGCATCCCAAAGCATCCCAGGCAAACGCAGGAACTGCTTGGCGCTATTTTTGGCTACCGTTAAAGTGACAAACACCTCCCCTGGGGTGGGGAAGGCACGGAAGGGGAAGCCCCAAAGAACAAAGCCTGGGATTTTCCACTGCTGCTGTATCAGCACTTTGCTGCTGTGGTTGCTCTTCCAGGATGCCATCTGACTGGCATGGGGATGCCCTGGGCATGAGGAGCCTCCCCAGGGTAGGCCAGCAAACCCAGCCAGATGGGAATCACTATGGCACAGTGTGGCACAACATGGCACTGCATGCCCCATCTCCCTGCCATTGCTGGATGGAGCTGGGTACTGGGAATGCAGTGCCCAGCTGGGGCAGGGGACATGGGGCATAGGAGTGGGCTGGCAGCGCTGCTTCTTGTCTCAGCAGGCTAAGCCCTGCTTGGTGCCACAGCAAACAGCAGCGCAGAAAGGACTGGTGTTGGGCACTGGGATTAAAGATCCATCTCAGAGATGTTGAGAGGGAGCCGCAGCTCAAGCCCAATGCAAATTTAATCAGAGCCACACGACACGGAGCAGATTTATGTCCCTGTTTGCTGCCATCCAGGTCCCGGGGGAGGTGCATGGCACTCACAAACCGGTCCTCAGAAGCTGTGTCCACAGCAGTCCCTGCCCTACTGCATCCTAGAGAGGGCACAGCACAGACAGCTGCCTGCCTTGGGGTCTGCCTGCACTGCCCTTCACCCTGGAGAGCTGCCTACAGCCCACTGCCTGCCCCCGTGAGCACCGGAAAGGCTTTGCTGGCAGCCTTGCCCCGCAGACCTGGAGGACAGCCCCCACGCAAGGCCCTTCCCGGCTGGTGCGGGCAGGAGGGCAGGCAGGAGGGCAGGCAGGAGCACAGGCAAGGACAGGAACCTGTTCTAGTGAGAGGTGTCCCTGCCTATGGCGGGGAGCTGGAACTAGATGATCTTTGAGGTCCCTTCCAACCTAAACCATTCTATGATTCTCGGAAGGGACAGGAGGGACAAGAGGAGCACAGGCAGGGACAGGGAGAGGCAGGCAGAAGCACAGGCAGGGACAGGCAGGGACGCCAGCCACACTCTGCCTGCTGCTGCTAGCGGCTGAGGAGCCGGAGAGGGGGAGCGCAGAGGAGGGCTGGAAGCCGCGGAGCCGTGACGAGCTTTCCGCCTCCCCTCCCTAATCTCCTTTGTACGCAGGGCTCCATCTCCTCCCGTGACAGGATTAGTGCTGGGCTCTCATTCTCCTCTCCCAACAAGATTTTATTTCTAATTACGCTGTAATAAAGCCGGGCGCGCTCCCAGGGCTGCTTCCAAATGACTTGTCGACACTCGGCGAGATTGGATCCCAGCCGGGCCGCTGCCTGCGCGCTGCCTGCGCTCATTAGCCATGCATGAGGGAGAGGCTTTCAGAGTGGAATTACATTTAAATGGCTTGTCTGAAAGGGAGAGAGGAAACAAAACACAGGGAGAGAGAGAGAGAAGCAGAAGGCAAGGTTTAAAAGGAGGATACCATTGTCACTTCCCTGTCACACTGCTGCATGCCAGCCGTGGTGCCAGGTGCCCGCTCCTAGGTGCCCCAGGGGCCCAGTCCTGGCTGGATCAGCTGGGGACGGGATCCGTCCCCACTCTGCTGGCTCACCCCTGGCAGAGCCCAGCCAGGCGCTGCTTAGCACCGGCTCCCTCTCCGGCGAATCGCTCCGAACGCGGCACGGAATCGCCGGCGAGCCCGAACCGGCTGCCAGCGACTCAGCACACCCCAAAAGGAAACCGTGGGGGTTCTGAGCGCCGAGGCTGGCTCTAACCTCTGGGCTGATGGCCAGAGAGAGCCATTGTACAAAACACCCTCCGCAATAGCTGTGGAGAGGAGCGACCTGCAGCTGGCACTGCTGGATTGCAGCTCCTGCCCGGCATGCAGGAAGTGGCACAGCTGCCGAGCCCGCTCCTCTCATCACAGCACTGCCAGCCTGCAAGAGGACAACGGCACCGAGCACCTCCACCCTGCCCTGCTGAGATGGGTGGCCGGGACACCGGGGGCTCCGGGTTCGGACAATGTCATGGCCCAGGGACACGGCCAGCAGCTGCCGTGGTGGTGGCCAGGTCGAACAGCGCAGCCAGTCTCTGGGGCCAAGGATTTCATTGGTGGATCCCAGGAAAACGCCCGCTGAAATAATTATGGGATTGGTAAATCAGATTACCGTGTGGCAA
>WBNM01017794.1:15930-58677 GCA_013399055.1 Ramphastos sulfuratus | reverse complement strand
GAGAGGAGGAGGAGGAGGAGGGAGAGGAGAAGAGGAGGAGGAGGAGGGAGAGGAGAAGAGAAGAAAGGGGACAGAAAGCAGTGGGGGGGACGGAGGAGCAGAGCAAGCAAAACAAGCCGACAGAACGCTTGCTCCACAGCCCTCGGCTAAATTACAAACCAGTGTAGTGAGGTGGAAAGCTGCAGTGAGCTGAGGAGGAATATGTGGAAACCATCTGCAGATTTAAAAATAATCTATTTTCCGATCACCCCCGAACATATTCTTCTGCAGAAAGCAAATAGGAGTTGTTGTTGTTGTTGTGTGCAAACTGTTAGGGAAAAATTACTAGAAACATGCAGGGGGGTTTTGCCTTCTTGAGTACTGAGAGGCTAAATATGCCCTTCCTTCTGTTTAGAATAGTAACAGTCATCTTAAAATTAACTTGGGTCTGCAGCAGAGCTTAAAACAGTTGCAATTCAGAGCCTGCAGAAAGCAGGAGGAACCTGCGCGGGGCTATCTCGCGCGTGGAGCTGACAGATGTCTTCCTACATACAGTAAATATAGGTCGGCTTTTCCTACCCAGAGAACTGTGGATCTTAATTAACCAGGCCACTAGCAGCATATGGAATCTGGTTTTTTTTTTTCCCTTCTCTTTTTTTTTTTTCCCCTTCCTTGCAGCTTGCTCACTAAACCTTCCCTTGCTGAGGTGAAGGGAGGAGACGATGCACGTGCGAGGGACCTGTCGCCTCCTCCCGACCTGACCTCCCTGCTCCAGCCCAAGAGTCACAGAATAACTTTGGTTGGAAGAGACCTCCAAGTTCATACAGTCCAACCTTCAACCTAGCACTAAAAGGTCACCACTAAACCATGTCCCTCAGCACCAGGTCCACATATGCCTTCCAAATGCCTCCAGTGGTGGTGACTCCATCCAGTGGCTTGGGTTGGATGGGACCTTTAGAGGTCATCCAGACCAACCAATCCCCTGTGGTGAGCAGGGACACCTTCAACTAGACCAGGTTGCTCTGAGCCCCATCCTACATGCCCTTGATAGGCTTATTATTCTTTATTTCAGTTGATTGTTCTCATCTTACTCCACAAGGTTGACTTTGTCCAACTCTGCTCCCTATCCCACTGTGGCAGGGGGAGGAATGAGTGAGCAGCTGCATGGTGCTGAGTTGCCAACTGGGCTTAAATCACAACCCCCAGGCAGGGATAGGCTTGGAATCCTGCAGGAGAACCTGGATGTGATCTGCTTCATGTCAGGCAGGGGACTTGTCAGCCCTTGCTCAAACGATGGTGACTGTGGCACATACAGCAGGGAAGAGAGGAACAGTGTGACCAGCAAGGTTGGCCCTCTGTACTCAGCACTGGTGGGGCCACACCTCAAATACTGGGTTCAGTTTTGGGCCACTCACTACAAAAGAAGGACATTGATGGGGTGGAGTGTGTTCAGAGAAGGACAGCAAAGCTGGGGAAGGGCTTGGAGAACAGAGCTGGTGAGGAGCAGCTGAAGGAGCTGGGGGTGTGGAGGTTGGAGAAAAGGAGGCTGAGGGAGCCTCCCTGAAAGGAGGCTGCAGTGAGGTGGGGTTGGCCTCTGCTCCCTAGTCTCAGGTGATAGGAGGTTGGAGATGAGGAAAAATTTCTTTGCTGCAAGAGTGGTCAGGGATTGGCACAGGTTGCCCAGGGAGGTGGTGGAGTGTCCATGCCTGGAGGTGTTCAAGAACCCTGTGGCCATGGCACTGCGGGACATGGTTTGGTGGCCATGGTGGGGTTGGGTTGCTGGTTGGAGTGGGTGATCTTAAAGGGCTTTTGCACCCCAAGTAATTCCATGGTTCTGTGCTGGCAGTGTGTCCCCAGCCCCGGGGCTGCCAAGAGACCATGGCCAGGAAAGAGGCAGAGCTGTTAACCTGCAGACAGTTGAAGCACAGAGCTGCCGCTGCGATCCGGTGCTGCAGGATCCTCCTAACGAGGTCCAAAGGGTTTGGAGCTGAGTGCCCACAGCCCTGCCCTGGCCCACAGCCTGGCATTACCCACAGCAGCCCAAGGGGGTTATTAAAGCTTTGCAGACTAAACCATGTTCCTCCTTGTAAGCCACTTCTGGATTAAATTATCTCCTGGCTGCGAGTGCCAGAGACAAACGAGCTAATGAAATTCATGCTGCATTATGATAAAGTCCTCAGGTAGGGAGGAGAGGAGGAGCTGGGGGAGGTTGGACAAGACAGCAGCCCTGTAACCCCCGAGGAGGGCACTGGGGGAGCACCTGCCCTTCCTGCTGCTCCTCACACAGAGGATGCTCTGAACACCAGAGCTGGTCTGTGAAAGCTCCAAGTTAGAGGGAGGAAAGAGCAGAGCCCAGCACACAGCCTGGGTTCAGACTGCACCTGTACAGCCACAGCCACACTGGAGAGTGCAAGAGGACCATAAACAGACCCCTTGCAGAGGCCAAACTGCTGATGCTGGGCATGCTCTGGTTCCCCAGGAACCATGGAATGGAAGGGACCTCAAGATCATACAGTCCAACCCCCCTGCCAGAGCAGAGTCACCCAGGGCAGGGCACACAGGAACACATCCAGAGCGGTCTTGAAAGTCTCCAGAGAAGGAAACTCCACAGCCCCTCTGGGCAGCCTGCTTCAGGGCTCTGCCACCCTCAAACCAAAGAAGTTGCTCCTCATGCTGAGCTGGAACCTCCTGGGCTCCAGTTTGTGTCCATTGCTCCTTGTCCTGTCACAGGGCAGCACTGAACAGAGCCTGGCACCACCTTCTTGCCCCCCACCCTTCAAACATTGATGTTGTTGTGTTACTTCAGATAACAGAGGGAGAAACTTTCTGGAGCTGGAGGAGCAATATCCCAAGGGCAGAAAACCTTCCACTGCAACACAACACTGCAAGAGAGCTGCAAAATAATCCCTGCCCTGCCCCAGGGTCAGCGACCCCTGCGGAAGCCAAGGCCTCGTTTTGGTCTGCTGAGAGAACCCAAAAGCCTCACGAGAGGAACTGGAGCAGCTCCGGAGCGCAGTGCCAGGATGCCAGCCTGCCGCTCGCTGCCAGGGTCCCACGTGCCAGCGCAGGCAGGCGCAGTGCATCCCCTCCTCCCCTCTCACCAGGGGAAAGAGGAAAGAAGGGAAAAAAAAAAAAAAAAATCAGTGAATGCGACTGGAACAAAGAGCAGAACTTCCTCCCTGCTCATTAGTGCTGCAAAAGCAACAGAAAAAAAAAATCCCCAGGACACAACCTCCTCTGCAGCTCTGAAGTCTGAATGGCTCCGAGAGGCTGCCTGTGCTCGTTCTCTGCCTTTCCCCTCGCTCGGGGTTGGTCTGCAGATCTCGCTGAAGGAGGCACAGATGGGAGCCCACACCAATGAAGTCCCCTCAAATCCTCCTGCCCTGCAGGCTGGCTCTGCCCCAGGGCAGGCAGATTCCAGCACACGAGTCCCTCCTGCCGGGAGGAACAGGGAGGGGAACATCTCCAGAGCCATGAAAGTCACCACTCGCCCACATCCATGTGCTGGGAAGGCTCAGGGAGCAGCTGAGGAATCATCCCTGGTGTTGCCTCAGCATCGCTCCCCTGACACAGGTTGGGCTCCAATCCACTGCACCTCTGGGGAACAGTGAGGCTGAGGAGGGAAGGAGCAGCCCCTTCCTCCCCCCGCATCTGATCAGTGATTATTAAGACAAGGCAAATGTGTTGACCTAGTTAGAGGCCCAAGACCAAACCCAGCCCAGCAGTTCTGGCAGAGCTGTGGTTGCTGTGGGGCCTCAGCACCAACATCTGCACCCCACGAGGAGCAGCAGCACCCAAAGCACCACAGGTAAGAGGGGACAAAGGTGCAGCAGTCCCCAGATTGGTCCTGCTGCAGACCTCAGGAGAGGAGCCTGCACATCAGTGGATGCACAGGTTGCCAGGGGAGCCTGGGAGAGCTCTGGTACCCGCTCATCTGGCAGAATTTATCTGCAGGCATGGTACCTGGACCATGAACTGCTGCTACACTGAGCAGAGCAGGCTGGCTGGGAGCACTCAGCAGCGCTGGGAGCAGGAGCAGCACTGCCCTGCCTCCTTCGGTGGGGTCTGAGCATCGCTGCGCTGCAGAGCACTGTGACCTCTCTCCCTGCTAGCAGGGACCCTCTGCTCCCTGCAGGAAGGCAGCCCAACAGCTGTCCTGCCATGGCATTAAGTGGGGCTTCTGACCAGGATGCTGAGGAGGGAGCCCAAAGGCCAAGTGTGTGCCAGGACCATGCTACCCTTAGGCAGAGCAGGAGCCAGGGAGATGGAGCTGGGGAGGCTCTAGAACCACACTCACTGCACACCTCCTGACTTTCACCATCTTTCTCATGTTACTGCTTTCCAGGAGTCATCTTAGTCTGGCTGGAAATGGCACTGTGCCCACCAAGTCTCTGCCCAGCACTGCTGGCTCCTTACCAACCCTCTAGACACCTCTTAAAATCCTGATAAACTCTGGCAGGTAGCACCGAGACTCCCAGCAAGAAACAAGCATGGCAGGAGAGCTCTGCTGTGATGCCAGCAGCTTGCCAACATCATCAGGCTCCACCAAGAGGCTTTTGATTTGGGGACATTCAAGACCTACCTGGATGTGTTCCTATGTGAACAAGGCCACAGTGAGCAGGAAA
Organism: Ramphastos sulfuratus; assembly: GCA_013399055.1. NCBI lineage: Eukaryota > Metazoa > Chordata > Aves > Piciformes > Ramphastidae > Ramphastos > Ramphastos sulfuratus. The sequence continues at coordinate 54,073 of WBNM01017794.1, read as the reverse complement.
GCTCCTTGGGAGCAGAACAGTGACCAAGTCCCTCCGAGGACAGGGAGAAGCAGGAAAAGGAGCAGCAAAAGCCTCCTGCTCCAGCTCCCCCCTTTATACTCAGCTCTACATTCATGTGACAGGCTATACTCAGAGCAAACTCAGAGCAGCTGCCCCGGCTTCTGCCCTCCCAGATGAAGCTCCTGGCTGCCTGCTAATGGCCTGCAGCCCGTGGCTGGCCCAGGATCTCTCCCCAGTAAAAGCAGGACCCACAGAGATGCAGAGCACCCTCTGCACCCACACCGTGCTCTGGGTGCTGGGCTCCTGGCAGCTGGCACCCCACAGCTGGCTGGTGACTCCCTGGCCTGCAGCACCCATGTGCTGAGCCTGAGCTTCATCTGAGACCTGAGCCACTTTGCTCCCCTGCAGTGACACTGGGATGGATCCTCTCATCTCGTGCGAATGTGGAAGGCTCTCCGGAGGTGCCCACCCCCAGCCCTGCCAGGTCGCAGCACTGCTTAGGGCAAGGGACACGAGGAGGACAGCACAGACACTGTCATCACCAGCCTGGGGGGACACCTCCTCTGCCACTGGCCTTCTGCCCACGGCTCCCTCCTGCTCTGCACGGTTCAGTGGTGCCTGTCCAGCATCCGCTGTGCCAGGACAGCCTGGGGCCTCAGCGCCGGCTCCAGCAGGCATGGCTGCCTTCGTCCGTGCCGGCTGCCGCGGAGAGGCAGCAGCCCATGCTGGGAAGCCACCACGGCTGGGGCACCCCAGGAGCTGTGGACACGGGGGTGCCAAGAGAGAGCCTGTGGCACAAGCTGCAGAGTGCACACAGCACCCAGCCTGGCCACGCAGCACCCACCCCGTGTCTAGCTGCAAAGTGACAGACCATGGGGCACTCCCTCCTGGTGAGCTTGGTGACAGATTCCCACTAAAGGCCTCCCTTCTCCTGTCAAAACGCAGCCCTTCTGTCTAGGGCAGGGACACAGATCTCCATCCCTTCCCAGCCTGGCAACGTTGGCACTTCAGCCCCGGTCCAGCCCCTGCCAGGTCTCACCTCCCAGCGCCTGTCAGACCTGATGGGTGCACATTACTCACCCCTTCAGCTGCTCCCCAAGCCTTGCTGGCCTCCATTCCCAGCAGCTGCTGCCTCGCATGCATCTGATGCTGTGCTGCAAGGGTGGGCAAAGGGATCTGGAGAGCAAGCAGGGGCCAAAAGCTGAGCTGCCCTGGGGAGGGCAGCGTGGGGAGGGCTCCCAATGCTCTTTGCTGACAGGCAGCAGCAGCAGGGCCAATACCCAGCCCCTTCACCAGCATCTTCCTCTTAAATCTCTGCAAGGTTCACACACACTCACTAATTACTCAACCTGCTCCTCTGTCAGATGAATAATGAGGGGAAAAATAATCAGCAATTTGTTCAGAAGCAGAGGGAAGGCCTCATTGCAGGGCTCTGCTCTGCATACTGAGACGGAACTGCTGCGTCCTGCCCAGCCATGCTGCTGGAGGGACAAAAACCCCTCCATGGCACCCACGAGCAGCCTGTGCCAGGTGCCCATCAGCCAGCAGTGTGGCTCAGACTCCACTGAGACAGGGCAAGCTGCTCTGACTCACAGAGATGCTCCTTGCAAGCCAGGTTTGCGGTTGGGGTTCAAGCTGCTGCAGGTGGATAGGTCAGGAGAGGCCACAGTGCTTGGACAGGAGAAGGAGCTGCAGCTCCTGCTGACCTCAGCTAAGCTGCTGGGCAGGGCAGCATCCCTGTCTCCTATGGAGCTGGGACCAAAGCTGCCAGCTCGTCCCTGTGAGGGCAAGGGAGCTGCAGGGGGCTGGCTCCTGCACCCCCAGCACTTCCAGAGCCCATCAGACACAGCCCCCTGGGTGCTCACAGCCAGCAAGGGATGAGAGATGAGCAAGCACTGAACTGCTCCTTGCAGCTCCTTTCAGCAGAGCATCACAGCTGCAGCAAAGCCCTGCACAGGATATCAAACGTTCAACCCCCTCCAGCAGATCCCAGGGTAGAAGCCAACACAATGCCCTTCCAGGCACCATTTCTGAGCCCACCCTTTAGCAATTCCTCCAGACCCCACACAATGAGGAGAGGGGGCAGAGAGGGAGGGGTCTGGGCTGGGTAAGAGCTCTGTGTTCCCCTGCTCCTGGCACAGCTGTGCCTTGGAGGAGACACTGAGGAGCTTCTACCTCCTCGGAGTGCTCAGAAGCCCAGCCAGGCCCTGCTCTCTGCAGCACTGCTAATTACCACAGCGCTTCCAGAAGGCAGGAATAATTAAAGCACCTTCCTGGTCTCCAGAGAGTGAGAGCAGGGCCTTGGTGGATGGCACGTGGAAGAGAAGCCATGTCCCAAACTTCTTTGCTTCCCTTCAGATCTGAGCACAGCATCCATGAGCAGCAGGGAGGATGCTCCGCAGGGGTTGCTGCTCTCAGCACGCACCCAAATCAGTGTGAGGGAGAGAGGGAGGGAGGGAGGGAGAGAGGGAGAGAGGGAGAACCCTCTGGCATGAGAGGGTAGCAGGGGAAAGGTCTAGGTTTGGTTGCAGAGGCTCTAAGGAGCCAGCAGGTCTGCTCCTGGGGAGCCATCTCAGCCAGGGCATTGTTGCCTCTGCCAGCTAATTACAGCAAAGGAAAGCATCCACCAACAGCTGGAAAAGGCATCACAGACCATCAGCACTGCAAGCCCCCACCCTGCACTGCCACACACCCCAGCATGTTGGGCAGGTGTATGGACTGGGCCACTGTGACAGAGCTCCATGGCCACTCAGAGGCAGCTCCATGGCAAACAGCTTTGTGGCCACAAAGAAGGAGCTCCACGGCCACCAAGAGAGAGCGCCATGGCCAGCAAGGTGGAGCTCCGTGGCCAGCAAGAGGGAGGTGTGTGGCCACGAGCTCGATGGCCAGCAAGAGGGAGGTGTGTGGCCACGAGCTCGATGGCCAGCAAGAGGGAGGTGTGTGGCCACGAGCTCGATGGCCAGCAAGAGGGAACTCATGGACACCGAGAGACAGGGCCATGGCCACTGAGAGCGCCATGGCCAGCAAGGTGGAGCTCCGTGGCCAGCAAGAGGCAGCTCCGTGGCCAGCAAGAAGGAGCTGTGTGGCCACGAGCTCGATGGCCAGCAAGAGGGAACTCCATGGACACCGAGAGACAGGTCCATGGCCACTGAGAGCTCCATGGCCACAGCTCAGCTCCCTGCCCAATGCCCTGTCCCAGACACAGGCCCCACAGCTGCACAGTGGCAGAGCAGCCTCAGTGTCTTTGCACAGGTCTCTTCTGGAGCGCAATTAGAGAGAGGTGAGGGAAGGATGGAAACAAAAGGCAGCAATAAATCACTGCCCTGCTGCTACCCGAGGAGAGATAATTAAGTTTCTGCCTAGAGTGGCATTGCTGCCAGCAGTCCTGGAAGGAGATAAACATAACACAAGAGGCCAAGCTGCAAGAACAGGAGTGCAGTGTGGCAGGTGAAGAGAATGCTCCTCAGGGAGGAATCACAGGAGTGTTTGGGTTGGAAAAGCCCTCCAGGGTCATCCAGTCCAGCCAGCCACCCAGCACCACCATGGCCACTGAACTATGGCCCCAAGTGCCATGGCCACAGGGTTCTTAAATACCTCCAGGCATGGCGACTCCACCACCTGCCTGGGCAGTCTGTTCCAGTCCTTGACCACTCTTGCAGCAAAGAAATTTTTCCTTCTCTCCAACCTAACCCTCCCCTGGCACAATTTCAGGCCTTTTCCTCTCCTTCTATCACCTCATACTAGGGAGCAGAGCCCAACCCCCACCTCACTGCAGTCTCCTCTCAGAGAGCAATGAGGTCTCCAGACTAATCACTCCCAGTTCCCTCAGCTGCTCCTCTCCTGCCCTGTTCTCCAGACCCTCAGCAGCTTTGCTGCCCTTCTCTGGACATGCTCCAGCCCCTCAATGCCCTTCTTGGAGTGAGTGGCCCAAAACTGAACCCAGTATTTGAGACACAGCCTCACCAGAGCTGAGTACAGGGGAACTGCAGTCTCGAAAAGCAAGCTACAGGAGGCAGCTATCAAGGTTCCTAAAATTCGGGGACAGGATGGCACAGGGCACCCCTGTGTGTCCTGAAATGGCTCTGCCAGCCTCACCTCCAGTGCTCATGTTCCCGTGGACAGTTCCACAGCTCTGTTGATGCCATCCCAGTTGACATCACCCAGTGCCACCTTCGCTAAGAAGTCAGACCTGGCCACCTGCAAAACTCGGCTTTAGCAGCTCAGGCCCAAGGAGGACACCCCAAAGCCAGCCCAGGGTTGGCAGGGTGGTGGCTGAGTGAGAGTCGCTCCTTATGCTCCAGCGCAGGGCAGGCAGTGCCTGGCGTGGCCACGGTGCTCGGTGTCTCACCCTCAGCCCCTGTTCCCTTGCCGGCCAGGAGGAGCCACCAAACACCAGCGCAGGGCCGAGAGCCCCCAGCTGCCATCTGGCCCGGCAGGATGGGAGGTGTTTGGTTTTTTTTTTTCCACGCAGATACGGGGGAGGGGGTGGGGGAAGGCTGAGGAGAAACGAGGCTGCAAAATGAATTCAGCAGCAATTATCCTAAAATATGCCTGTTGAGACGGGAAGGGCTCCACGGCTGCGTCCAGCTCCACTCCTGCCTGCTCCCAGCTCCGAGGGCTGAGCGGGGAAGGTGCCAGCAGCTCGCATCTCAGTCGCCCCAGTGAGAGGCAGGAGCGGGGGGACAGGAGGACACTCGGGAGGGAGACAATGCTGCATATTAAAATGCCACAGATGGAGCCTGCTGCGGCCCTTGCAGTCTGCTCAGAGATTACTGCTGGGCCATATTGTATTAAAAATGGGGGCTGGGGGGGTGGGCTTGGTGTTATTTATTTAATTTTTAAACAAATTTCATCTCCTACTGACGCCGGATGGCTCAGGCCAGCTCTTGAGCTGAAGCCAGCTTCTCCCGAGCCAGCCCACATGAAAAATGCATTTTCATTAATACAAACTGTTTGCAGGAGGTGAATTCATTCTGCAAATGGTTTTCAGACCAGGCAAACGATACCTCCAGTGAGAGCCCTGCCCGGCGCCCCGCGGCTGTAACCGGAGCCCCTGCGCCGCCCGGGATGAGGTGGCACTGCCAGGTAAGGGCAGCTGGCTGGAGCAAAGAGACATGCGAGGAAAGAGGTGAAACAAAAGGTGAGGGGAGTTGGTGGCTCCAGGAGGCTGGCAGACTCCTGCAGCCATCCCAGGATCTCAGAGCAAGATCTGGACCCATGATTCCCATGATGGGGAGGCACTGGCACAGGTTGCCCAGGGAGGTTGTGGAGCACAGAATAAGAGCACAGATCAAGATCATATTCTGTGCTTCTGTGCTCCACAATCACCCTGGAGGTGTTCAAGGCAAGGCTGGATGAGCCCTTGAGCAACTTGAGGCTGGTGGGAGGTGTCCCTGCCCATGGCACGGGGTTGGAACTGGTTGGAGGCTTTAAGGTCTCTTCCAATTCAACCTAGGTCTATTAATCTAGAACTGCCTGGCAAGGAGCAGGAGGAATCTTGCACCTCCCATCACTGGAGTGAGAGAGGTGAGGATCCCATCATGGAGAGGTGCAAGGGCACACTGGAGAGCACAGCAGGGCTGGCCAAGGAGCAACAAGAGGTGTGCCAACCCCTTGCCACCTCTGGATGAGAAACAAGCCATGGTTCTGGAGCACCTAATCTGCCTGATTCTATGATTAAGCCCTGATCTCACAGGTTCCTCTCTTGCTCCCCAACCTTTCCACGTTCTCCTTTAGCAGCTCTGAGAGGCTGCTCCTGGTGAGGGAAGCAGAGATCTATAATTGATGGGGTGCTGATGTGTGCAGCCCAGCCCCAGCACCCAGACAGCTGCTCCGCACGTAGCCGTGCTCAGGTGCTGTCACGCCGCATTTACCACAGCCTCTCACAGCCTGCCTGCTGCCAACATGGGGCCAGCCCCAGCCCCCAGCAGCTCAGGGTGTCAGCAGCTGGTGTGGCATCATTGCAGGAACTCCTCCCTGTCACCATCCTGCCTTCTCCACCCTGCCCTTTGGGCTCTTTCTGTCACAGAATCACAGAATGGGTTGGGTTGGAAGTGACCTCAAAAATTGTTCAGTGCCAACCCTCCTGCCATGGGCAGGGACACTTCATGCCAGCCCAGGTTGCTCAGGGCCTCATCCAGACTGGCCTTGACCACCTCCCTGGGCAGCCTGTGCCAGTGTCCCCTCACCCTCCCTCTCTGTGCTTCACAACCTCCCTGGGCAGCCTGTGCCAGTGTCTCCTCACTATCCCTGTCAATTTCTTCCTCATCTCCAGTCTAAATCTGCCCTCTCCCAGCTTTAATCTGCTGCCCCTCACTCTGCCACAAGTCCCTCCTCAGCTTTCCTGTAAGCTCCCTGAGCTCCTGGAAGCCCAAGAGAAGGTCAAGTGCCCGTACCCAGCATTGTCAGCTCCAGGCCTTTGGGGTACTGGCACCACTGTGCCCTCCTACACCTGCAGCTCCTCTCTTGCAAGTTGCCCACTCCACTGACAGCCTTCTCCTGGGCAGCTGTGACCGTTCAGAGCCAGCCCCAAGCTGCAGGCAGGGAGGAGTGAGGCCCTGGAACCACAGGACCCGTGGCAGAGGGCTGGGAAGAGCAAATGTCAGTGCCACTGTTTCCTGTGGGAGGCAGGAGGCAGGGCAGGAGGGGGCTGCACTTCCTCACTGCCTGCCGCATCGGGGAAACAAAGACTGATAACGAATCTTTTAGTCACCCCTTAATTACACATTCTGGGTGCATTAAGAAAGGAGAAATGCATCTCAGGTCACTGCCTGTCAGGGTGACAAAGGCCTGTGATGAGCTCTGTATTCAAAATATTTGCAGTAATTATCAGTGCAGCTCCCCTTCGGGGGCGCGGGGGGGAGGCTGCTGCTTCGCCCGGGGGAATCAGCTCGCAGCCTGCGCCGGCTCCACCGCACTTCAGATAAATATACTCGTGCCTGGGTGTATTTTTACCGCCCTGCCCGCACATGTATCCATGGAGAAGAACCTATAAATGCCTGGCACTCATCTTGGGGGGCTGGAGAGCGGGAGCAGCAGCCGAGGGGCTCTCTCCCGCCGACGCTGACAACGATAGGGGCTGAGACACGATGGCCTCTGCTGGGTTTCCAAAAGCGGGAGAGGGTCCTCTTGGCCCGGGGTGACTGCTGCAGCCATGGCTTGGTCAGATGGAAACCAGCTCTCAGCTGCTGAAGTGCCCAGGGAAGCAGTGAGATGCTCTGCATACAAATGGAGACTGACCTTTAATTAGAGCATAAGCATGCACGAGGGGGAGAAAATCACCACAACTTCCCTAGGCACCTTCCCTTCCTCCGGAGCAGCAAGAATCAGTGTCACTACATCAGCAACTCTACTTCTCCACAAAACATTCTCTCCCTCTCTGCCTGTGCTGCTGCTGAGCCCACCTCACAGGAAGGCCAAGAGGAGGAGGATGGGTGGGCACACACAGTACCCAGGCTCCCACCAAGGATGCTTGCAGGATCTGATGATGAGTGAAGCAAGAGAAGGGCCAAAGGCATTCAGCATATGCTGCCTGTCCCCTGGAGTGCTCCTGGCACCCAGCAGGACACAGAGCAGACCTCCTGCCCACAAGCATCCTCCTTGCTTGACTCAAACCAACCTGTGCCAGGAGGCAAGCAGAGCAGTCCCCCAAAGCCCTGATGCCACCTAGGCAGTGTGCTGCCCACACCTCTGGCTTGCACCTCAATGCCAGTCTCGTTGGACTCTGTTATTTCCCCTAGCCAATACCCCAGGCAGCCTCCCTGCTGTGCTGAACCCAACACATCCACATGCTCCAGGGCCACCCCTTTTCCTCAGCAAGCATTTAATCTGAGCGGACAGGAGCCAAAGCATGTAGATATAAACGGGGCAAGGAGAAAACACTATGCTTGAGGTTCCTGCAGAAAGCATCTGGGAACGGCAGACTTATTAATAAATTCTTCTTTGTTCTGTATTGTCTGTGATAAATAGCCACACTCAGCATCAATAACTGCAAACATCCTTGGGAAAGAGAGGGAGGCAGAAAGCCATCACGCTGCTGAAAGCAGAGAATGGATTCAATTTCAGATTTGAAGGCAAATTTCACAGCCCTAAACAAAATTATCTGAGGGGGCTGCTATGGCCACACGCGCAGAGGCAATAAACGTGAGGTTATGGCTTGCTAAACCCAGGGAACGTCTCCCAAGAGTTGTAACAGCTTAAGCTAAAGGACAAGGGGAAAAAACAACACCAACCAGCCCTGTGCAGGACGATGCCTTTTGGAAGAACAACATTTATGTTTCCAAACAGAAACTGTTTTTATTAAGGGAACGCAACTCCTCTGCAACGCTGCGGCCCTGGAGACTACTCAGACTCCCACCCCTTTGCTGGCATCCAAAAGCAAATTTCCACAAGGTTTTAAGCACTGCTGAGGCCTCAATAATTTGGGGGTAGGAGGGAGGGGAGAGCAGCAGCAGCAAGAGATGTTGCTAATGGTGAGGACATGAAAAACGCAGCTTTATTTTTTGATGATTGCATTAGGTTTTGGTATTTTTTTCCCCCCCTCTTTTTTTACCAGAGAGATGAAAAATGAGCAGCTACCACCTCCTAATTCACTGCCTGGGGACTGGATTCCTCTCTGCTGCTGTGTGAGGAGAGGCACTGAAAGCAGCAGTGGTGCAGGAAGCCAGTTAGGTTTGAGAAGAGCCCACTTCATTGTGGCAAACACACAGCAAGAGAGTGCAAAGTGCAGGTGCTGAGGGTTGCAGAGAGCCCACTGCTGTGCTCAGGACACGTAGCAGACTCCAGGTTCCAGGTGAATGCCTTCGAAAGAGATACAAACATAAATGAGAAAGGGCAGAAACTGGAGAGCTGCCCAAAGCAGGACACCAGCTCACCTGGCACTGCCCGGCCACGCTCAGCAGGAGCTGGGGGCAGGCAGCAAGCCTGGGATCGTGGCACAGGGCTGGAGACATGGCACAGTTACAGCCCAGGGGGTGGGAAAGGTGGGCAGGGGCCGGGGCCTCAGTCTCGGCAGGGGTTGTTGCGAGCAGCCAAAGGCTGAGAGGCAGCCGCGAATGCCGCGGGTCGGTCAGGACCATGGAGAGCGGCTCAGGCGCCCCGGGCCGGTCAGCACCGCGGGCAGCGGCCGAGGGACGCGGGGCAGGCTCCCGGCCCCCGCCACAGCCTGCGGGGTTTGGGTTCTCTCCCTGTCCCCCGGGCAGCAGAGAGGCTTTCCTGCCCGACGTGGTGCCACTCTGAAGGCTCTGAGCCTGGCAAAGCGGCAGAGAGAGAACTCAGCCTCTCGGCTCAGCCTCCCCACAAAACCCGTCCAGCTGCCAGCATGTATTGCCACCTACGGATGTAGTGGTTCCCGGGGAAGCTCCGAGGAGTGGGAAGTGCCATCCGAGATGGTCTGAAGCAGCAGCACAAGCACCCAGCACACGCACTGTGGATGTGAGGAGACACGAGCCATGGTTTTCCTTTCTCTGAACAGTTTCTCCCCTCGGATACCACCCAGGTACATCAGAAGTCCACCAACAGCCGCAAGCCCTGGGCCAGCTTTGTACCTGAAGGAACAGGAGACCTTTGCTCCTGCCACTTGGCTGTGGGACAGAAGGAATTGGTGCAGACACCTCAGTTACTGGCCAGGTCCAACCAGAGCAGCTCTTTCCCAACAACAGGAAAGGCTCAGGGGCTGCTGCTAAGGCTCCCTTTGGGCAAGGTGAGCAAGTTTCAGGCTGTTGTCACAGAAATGAACACAGCTTGCTGGAGTTCAACCTGACTGAAAGACTAAAGGAAGCTTTGTGCCCAGCAGCCCCGGAGCAGGGCATCCCCTTTTCTTTCTGCCTTAATCCTCTGCTCTGTAACCACACTTTTTTTCCTCATCTTTAACTTGGAGCACCATGAGTTCAAAAGGATAAAGTGCATTAAGAGTTCTAATGCCTAGGAAGATATCAGCCTGACATTTTAATGACACTAATGCTCTGGAATTTGCAGAATGATCACCGTGATGCACATGTCAACACCACTCCCTCCACACTGACTAGAACCAGCTCTAACCACACAAAACACCACAGCTGCTTGGGGTGAAGAAATCAGCCCCTCTTGTGGTGTCCAACACAGACACTGATTTCCCAACACCATGTCCAGAGACACCCTAGGGATTATGACCTTCTCCCCTAGCAGGTCATAGATGACTGCTCCTCACCCTCTCCCTCTCAAGGAGCTCAGCTGCAGTGGCAACTCAAGCAGTGGTGTGAAGACACAAAGGCTGCTTCCAAGGGTTTTTTTTGTCTCAGCATAACACCAAGCATCCCTGACACCACTTTCCTAGTTTGCATCCTGCAGGATCGTTCCCAAGGCATTGCTTACACATCCCACAGCTCTGATTGATGCAACTCAAATGTCTTGGTTCTTTGTCCATGTCAAGCCTGAGATTCATCCTCAGTCAGTGCTTGTAAATCAGCAAGGACAGGACTCTTTAGGTGGTGCAGGAAGGGACAGACAAATAGGAGGGACATCCTTCACGACAAAGAGGAACATTTCTGTCTGCAGAAACAGGGTGGAAGGAGATGGACAGCAACAAGCTGCACTGCGATGCCCACTCCAGCCCCTGGCACAGCTGCACAACAGGCCCTGGTCAGCTGCAAGCCCAAACACTCAGGAGGGCTGCAGGGCATTTTGGGAGCTCATGGAATGGCAATAGCTGCCCCATCCCTATGTGTGGGGCAGTTTTGTGAGCTGGCAGCACCCAAGGCTTCACCTTCCCCATCCATCCTGCTCTCACACCTTGGATCCAGCCAGGAGCAGCTAAAATCATCTAAGCACAGAAGCAGAGGTAAGCACTGAAGGGAAACATTTGAGTGTGCCACTGAAACATGGCCCCACCTGCACCTTCAGGTGTTGCTGCTCTCAGACACCAACAAAACTCCATCCAATAAACACCTGCTCAAGGCACAAAACACTCACTCAAGCCCTTGGTTCTGTTTCCTCAGAGGAAATGAAGTCCTTGCACTCTCTACTCCTCCTCTTTTATGTCCAAGTCGATAAAAAACCCTGAATGGGCCAAGAGCACCAATCCAATTCAACATAAAAATTCAGCTCCATTAAGAAGCTCACAACTCTGTCAAAACCAGAGCCAAAACACAGCCAAAGCCAAGGCAGTTGGTGAAGTTCAGACCTAGTGACAGGAGGCAAGGAACTGCTTCCCTCTCAGGCTTTGAAATACACTCACACTGCTCTGCAAAGCTGAATGGCATCGGGCACCAGGGTCCTATTCTGGCTTCCCAACCCCTCTCCTGTGCATGCAGCCCACACGCTGTGCCTGGGCTTAACGAGCAGGAATTTGAAAGGGGAACTCGACAGAGGCTAAAAACGAGCTGAAGTTTGGTGTGCAAAGTCAAATGCAGGAGTAACTGAGCGGCAGGAAGCCCGAGGAGTAAATGAGACTGTTACAGCTTGTGTCTAATGAGTGACACCAGGTAACGCTGGCAAATTGCTCACCCAGAGACAGCGGCGCTGAGTTTCTGATGGATGAACAAGCCTTTTTTTTCCCCCCTCATCAGCACACATCACAGTGAATGATAGAGCATCTTTGCCTGATGCTGCCCGGGATCGTCACAGCCTCTTGCTGAAATCCACTTCTGCTGCTGCTGAGATCTCGGCAGAAACGCCAAGCAGCACCAAGTCAAAGCCCCTGCTGACCAACTGGGAAAGCTCCCCAGGGGGCAGCTACACCACCCTGGGCTTCTTGCAGGCACAACCATGACTGAAAAATCATCAATGCAGGCAGGATCCATAGAACGAGTCGGGACCTTCAAGATCATCCAGCTCCAACCCGCTGCCATGGGCAAGGACACCTCTCACTAACCCAGGGTTGCTCAAGGACTCATCCAGCCCAGCGTCTCCCCACCCCCACTCTAAGGAATTTCTTCCTAATCTCCAGTCTCAATCCACAACGTGAATGAGGACAGGGGGATGGCAACGATGCTAACGGGCAATGCCAGAGCCCCAGAGCAGCTCAGAGAGGGATGCTTTGGCACAGCAGAACGAGCGGGTTGGGGCTGATCTGCAGCCAGATTTAGGTCAAAAGCAGCAACACATTTTGGGGGATGCTTCCCCCTCAAAGCTGGAGGGCCCTGAAAGCACCATCACATCCCACAGGTGTGTGGCTGGCACTGCCCGGGCACCGCGGCCGGTCGGGCCCGTGCCAGGCAGCGAGTGCTGCCCGTCACGTGGGGAAGCCTCACGGCTGAGCTGCGATGCGTAAAAGGATTTACAGATGTAAAGCCACATCTCGATAACGCTTGGAACAAATCCCTGACATTCTTCACACAGCTCTGCACTAACAGGTTGGGCTCTAGCAGAGTGGAAACGGCAGCTCCCCGCTACCTCCGCGGCCCCGGCCCCCGTTAACCGTTTGAAGGCTTCTTCCCTCCGGAGCGAGGTGGAGCCAGGACTCTGGGTGCTGACAATTATTCTCCATTCAGGACTAGCCATTTGCATGCAGTTCATTTGTGATGCAGAAAAGCTTGAACCTGTCATTACTGCTTGGCATCAGCACAGCGCTGCGAAAAGACACCGCTCGGAACATGCGCACAGCGCCGCACCCGACCGCCTCTAATCTGGGCTCAAATGACAATGAGGCAAGCAGGAGAGAGGCAGGCAGGGAGAAGCAACCGGGGAAGGCATCTTTGGCATGAACAGGAGTGTGATCCTCCAGCGAGCCAGGCACAAGCATGGTGCTCAGGGCTCCAAGGGCTTGTATGGACCTGATGGGGGTAGGCTGGAAGCGAGGGGGTTTCACAGAGCAGATGACACTGGCCTGGTCCCCTCCGGGCAGCTGGCATCTGCCCAACAGAATTATCCCCCAGGAAGGCTCCAAGAGCTACCATTTTGCTGCATGCACACAGGCCAGCCAGGATGCCCAGAGGTCCAGCACCTCCTCCCTCCTGTCTTCCCCAAGCACGGTGAGATGGGGATGGCAGCAAAGGCAGGGGAACAGATGGAAAGCAAAGCTCTGCTCCCCATGGCTATCTTCTGCTCCTCCCAACAAGCAGGGCTCACAAATGCCTCCTCGGCCAGGCCAGCCTGATTCAGCCAGCGGGGAGGTGGCATTGCCCTCCCAGCACACAGCCTCCCCAGCACCTCTTTTCTCTCCCCATGGCCAGCACCTGGCTACGGGCAGGGAAGTACAAAAGATGCCAGCGTGGGCAGACGTGGAGTGACCCTAAGGGCCAAGGAGCAGCTGAAGCCCTGCCTGCAGCAAGAGCTTTAGCAGCTCTGTCAGAAGGCACTCAGAAGCTGTTTTCGCTCAGCAGCATCTCCCTGCCATGTCAACATCCAATTGCTCTGGGCTAAGAGCTCGACCTCCACAGTTGCCTGTGGCAATACTCGCCAGATCCTGACCACGAGTGGTATGAAAAAGCACTTCCCAGAGCCCATGCTGAGCACCAAAGCAGACCTCACCCTCCCCATGCCTGTGGGGCAGCCTCCTCCAGCCCAGCCTCACCGTGAGGCGCAGGTGATTTGGGAGCCCAGACCCCATCACGAGTCACTGCCAGCAGGGAATCCAACTCCCTCGTTACCTTCCAAATGAGCAGAGCTACACATGAATATTAAACACCACCTCCTTCTAGGCCCAGGGAAAAAAAGCCAGGCTTTGAGCATCCCTCATTAAGATGCACTGGCCGCCTTGCACAGGGAGCCCAAGAGCCAATTAAGCAGGCCTGGAACAATCCTAAAACGAAGCTGCGTGCCCAGGTCGGCCCCAAGCCGTTGGCAGAGCTGGTGTGGGTGCACTGCCCCTGGTGCCCGAGCCCCAGCTGCTCCCAGACCCTCTCCCAGTCCATCCCAGCTCCCGTGGCTCTGTGCTACACCACCACGTCACCACTGCTACCCAAACAATGACATCAGCTGCTTGATACCTGCCTACCTGGGATGGGTCTCTTGCCAAACCTGTGCCCTGCCTGCCAGCCTCTCGCCTTCCTGCTTGGCTTCCAGCAGGGAAAAGGAGAGAGCCTTCAGCCAGGCTCCTTTGCTGACTTTCAGGTGCCATTGCTTAGAATCATAGAATAGGTTGGGTTGGAAGAGACCTTTAAGATCATCTGGTGCCAACCCTGTGCCATGGGCAGGGACACCTCCCATCAACCCAGGTCGCTCAAGGCCTCATCCAGCCTGGCCTTGAGCATCTCCACAGCATCCCTGGGCAACCTGGTTCTATTTTGTCTTCACCTGAAAGTAAGTTTCCTTTTCCCTCATCTCTTCTCCTTCCTACAGACCTCTCTTCCCTAGGAGGACTCCACCAGCTCTTACCTGAGTGAGGTTTTGGGCTGAGCCAACGTGAGGGGCAGCAGGCACTCAGGAAGGGAAATGGTCAATCCTTCCAAAGCTGGGCAGCCCCAGCCCAAATCCTCCTGGATCCAGCAGAGTTTGTTTCCACACACAGCAGGATTCCAATCCCAGAAGGAAAATGAGAGGAGGAGGTTGGAGCTGTATGCACACAAGGCAGTCTCAGCACAACTCCACTTGCTGTGCGTTAAATAACTCTTCCAGGGCATGAGTTAAACGGCAGCGGAGAGCAATCAGGGGACAATAAATCCCTGGCTATAAATTCTGGCACTAGGCTGTAAGACTCCAATCATCATCCCCAGCTGGCTGCAAGTGGCCCTCAGCTCAAGGAGCAGGAGGATGTGGGGCAAGCTCAGCAGGCAGGGATGCCCACTTGGGTCCTGACCCCACACCGATCACCTTCCAGCCCCACTCGCCCTCCCCAGAGGCTTCTGTTCATTCTGTGCCCCACTTCAGGAGCTCCCCAGTGTTGCTGGGGCTCCACGGAGTGGTTCCAGCACAGGGAGTGAGGTTCCCATGTGAGTGCATCCCGGAGTGCTGGAGGCCACTTCCCAAAGCACCAAGCACCTCTCAGTGTCCTGCTGCCTGCAGTCCTGAGAGCCCTGGGGCTGCCTAGTCTGGAGAAGAGAAGGCTGAGAGGAGATCTGAGCAATGTCTATAGATATCTGAAAGTTGAGGGGCAAGAAGGTGCCAGGCTCTTTGCAGTGGTGCCCTGGGACAGGACAAGGACCCATGGACACAAACTGGAACCCAGGAAGTTGCACCTCAACACGAAGACAAACTTCTTTGGAGTGAGGGTGCTGAAGCCCTGCAGCAGGCTGCCCAGAGAGGTTGTGGAGTCTCCTTCTCTGGAGACTTTCAAGCCCTACCTGGATGGATTCCTCTGAGACCTGCTCTGGGTGACCCTGCTTTGGCAGGGGGGTTGGACTGGATGATCTCTGGAGGTCTCTTCCAACCCCTACCAGTCTATGATGAGTCTTATGGCCTCAAGCTGAGACTGGGGAGGTTTAAGTTGGACACTAGGAAAAAAGTTTTTCAGGGAGTGTGCTGGTTTGAGGCTAACTGGAATATTTTAATGGAGAAAATTATATTATAGGCTGTGAAGAGAAAACACTGGTGATGTCTGCTGCACTCACAGGCTTGCTGAGGTGTATAAGAACACAAACAGATAAGACACTCAGACTGAGAGTCTCTCAGTCTCTTTCTGGGAGCTGCTGTGTCCTCTCCTCCCTGCTGAATAACCTAACCAACCACTCTGCTTCTAACCCCCCTGGCCCAACCTCCAAACTCACCTTGCATGTAAGGCAGACCCTGGGGTAAGGCAGAGGGGTGGCAGAAGGTGGCAGGGTGGTTGGGAGCCCCTCCTGGGGACTCTGATTGCTGGCAGGGAATTGTGTTTCTGTATCACCTTTACCTTGTCTATGTCTGTAACTATTCCTGTCTGCTGTGTCTGTCTCTGCTTGTGCATTGTGCTGAGCTGTAAATAGAGCTTCAGTCCT
Organism: Ramphastos sulfuratus; assembly: GCA_013399055.1. Lineage (NCBI taxonomy): Eukaryota > Metazoa > Chordata > Aves > Piciformes > Ramphastidae > Ramphastos > Ramphastos sulfuratus. The sequence goes on along the minus strand of WBNM01017794.1, from coordinate 38,246 downwards.
TAACTTCCAGCTGGCTGAGGCTGGTCTGGGGGGTTTTACAAAGTGAGGGGGCAGAGAACTCCCAAACCATCACAGGGAGAGAGTAGTCAGGGACTGGAATGAGCCCAGGGCTCAGGGAGGTGGTGGAGTCACTCACCCTGGCTGTGTTTCAGGGTGGTTTGGATGTGGTGCTTGGGGATATGGTTTAAGGTGAACCTTGTAGAGCAGGGTTCTAGGTTGGGCTTGGTGCTCCTGAGGGGCTGTGCCAGCCTGGGGGTGTCTGTGACTGTGATGATTCCACAGCTCACCCTCCCCACGCAAGGCCACACTCAGGGCCTTCAGAATCTCCTGAGCTGCAGGGTGGGGAACTTCTAAAAGGAAAGGGGTGTGGGGGCAGGGGGAAGAGAGGCAGGAATCCAAGGTGTCACCCAGGTAGCTGGCAGCAGCTCAGCTCTGCCTGCTGGAGCTGTGATTTCCTGCACGCCTCCTGCTCTGTGGGACGCCTGCGATATTTTATAAAGTTAATAACTTTTTTTTAATTGGATGAGTTTACAGAACCGTGCGAGCAATTAACAATAATTACGTTTAAGACACTTAAATTCCAGGATGCACCACAAACACTGGAATATTAAGCTATAAAAGCCCTCGATTGTACATTCAAATTACATTAAGGGCCTGTTGGAAGGAACAAGCTCTCTGAGAGCTCCGCTCTGTGTACACAACCAGGTTACAGCAGACACTGCTGCCAAGGCAGTAGCCCCTTCCTGTCCCTGCTTGCTGCCCCAGGCACTGTGCAGATGCCCACCCCTGCTGCCCTTGGCTGACCCTGCCTGGCAGCCCTCAGGGAGGTGACCCAAACCCTCCAGCCACACATGCACAGGCAGCGAGGAGCAGGGACTGGGGAAACGCAGAGTTAGAGAATGAGAGGGCTTGGGAGGGACCCCCAGAGATCATCCAGCCCAAACTCCCTGCCAGGGCAGGACCACCCAGGGCAGGGCACACAGGAACACATCCAGAGGGGTCTTGAAAGGAGACTCCACAGCCTCTCTGGGTAGCCTGCTCCAGGGCTCTGCCACCCTCACACCAAACAAGTTTCTCCTCATGCTGAGCTGGAACCGCCTGGGCTCCAGTTTGTGTCCATTCCTCCTTGTCCTGTCACAGGGCAGCACTGAACAGAGCCTGGCACCACCTTCTTGCCTCCCACCCTTCAGATGTGTATAAATATTGCTCAGGTCCCCTCTCAGCCTGCTCTTCTCCAGGCTAACTAACCCCAGGGGTCTCAACCTCTCCTCCTCACATACATGTTCCAATCTCTTCATCATCCTCAGAGCCTCCACTGGACACTCTCTAGCCTACCCCCGACCCTCTGGAGCTGAGGAGCCCAGCAGTGGGCACAGCACTGCAGTAGTGTTCTCATCAGGGAAGGCATCAGGGCTGGCTCTGGACTCTGCCCCCATTGTGGCTCCTGGGCAGGGAGTTTGGGCCAGTGCTGCTTCCCCTGCTATCAGCAGGTGCCAGAGTGAATTATTGATGCCAGTTCTCAGTGACAGGTGAGGCATTGCATCTCTGCAGCGTTAATAATGCAGCAGTCATGATCCTGCATGCTCAAATGCCAAGGAATTCTCAGGTTACCCTCACAACTTTCCCCCTGCCCTCCCCTTCCCTCTCACTGCTGAGGACTCACCAGCAGCTTCCCAGCTGCTGCATGGCAGATGGCACTGGGCAGCACCCTAGAGCAGGGTCATCCTGCCTATCCCATGGGACCTCTCTCAGTAGCACCTGAGCCACGAGTCTGGCCAGCAAGTGTCAGAGCAGCAACAAGGCCAGAGTGGCAGGCAGAGCTTGCTGGTGCCACCCAGAAGCAGCCCCAAGCACCTCCCTTGCACACACCCATGCTGCTGCCTGTGGCCTTGGCACAGCTGGTGTCCCTGCCCACAGTTCCAGTGGTTGGGCACAGATGGTCTTTAAGGTCCCTTCCAACCCAAGCCCTTCCATGATTTGGAAAACACCCTCACGAGGACCAAAGCTCCCCAAGATCTGCCCCCAGGGCTCAGCTGCCACTCTCTGCTTCCACGGGGGGAAACGAGTTGTGTGTGTGTGTGTCCCCCACCCCCAGCCAGCCTCTCTTCCTCCCTGTGCACCAGGCTGGGCACATGCCACATGTGGACCTGCTTTGTGCACTCTAGGCACAGAGAAAGTCCTGTTCAGAGGCAGGAGGCTTTGGGCTGAGGAACAACGGCAGGCTAAGGGCTCCATTTGGAGCTGTGGAGGCAGCTGGCATGTGCCCCCCGCAGGGAAAGAGCCATTCTGGAGCACAGGGCAAGAGCAGGCTGTGCTCAGCCAGAGCTGAACATCTCCAGTGCCACCGAGGGCCACGAGAGCACTGTTGGCAGGAGCCACCCAGGATGGCAAATGCCACCCAAGCCAGGCTCAGATACAGCCAGTCTCTACCAAGCAGCAGTGCCAGTGCCCAAGCCCAGGTGACACAGGGCACCAGGGAATGTGATAACCAATCCTGCCCAGTGCCAGGGGGATCCATGCTGGCACCTACACCCTGTCCTGCTCCCAGCTCTCACTGCAGCCATGCAGGGCTTGCTCCAGCCCTGCATCTCAGCAGCCCAGCCTGACATTTATAGGGGGAAGTTTTATTCCTGCTGTAAATAACCTCTAATAGTGTAGGTCATTACACTAATTACAGGAGATAATTAATTTTCTGATTCTTGTTAGGCCGCTGCACATTCCAAGAGGAGTGCAGCTCATTATTTTCCCCTGCAATTATGGACTCCTTTCTCCTGCCAGCCCCACCTCCAGGATTTGAACACTCCCTCTAAGTTGTTTATCATGCAACCATCGAGCTGCTGTGAGGATGAGGAGCTGCAGGGGCTCTGCTCTTCCTCCCACTCCATTTACACAGACCAGGAGCACCTTGTGCTGCAGAAACCTCTGCCTCACATGGACACTTTTTGGCCATGTACCTGAAAGGAGCTGTGGAAGAGCTGGAGAAGGTGACAAGGCAAGGAGCAATGGTCTGAAAGCAGAGCAGGGTGGATTGAGGTAGGACATTAGGAAGGAATTCTCTGCTATCAGGATGGTGAGACACTGGGACAGGCTGCCCAGAGGAGCTGTGGACAGCTCATCCCTGGAAGTGTTTAAGACCAGGCTGGATGAGGCCATGAGCAGCCTGTGCTGGTGGGAGGTGTCCCTGCCCATGGCAGGGGGGCTGGCACTGGATTATCTTGAAGGTCCCTCCCAACTCAAGCCACTGTAGCATTCTATGACATGCTTGGTTCCTGAGGGTCCCAGCCACGTGCTGGGTGCCAAACACACCAAGCAGCATCACCACTGGCAGCACCTTTGGGGGCTGCAGCAGGTCCCCCAGATCTGTGTGGGATTTTCCAGTGGTGGAGCAGGGCATGGCCCCAGCAGCAGCAGGAGAGCCCTGTCCAGTCACCTGGAGAATGTTCCCTGGAGAGTCTGACCTGCTGGTGGCTGTTGATGTGCAGCAGATTGATGAAGGCGCTCTCAGTGCAGCTCTGGTTCCCAATCCCAGCCTGTGAGCAGCAACATCTGCAGGATCTCAGGCCGCCACATACAGGCATCTACCACCTCCTGGGCACAGATGGCAGAATAAAGACAACCTGGCACCCGCAGCTCCTGCAGCTCCCTTGTCCTCAGCCTGCCTGGGACCATAAAGCACTGCAGTGAAACACTTGGCAGTGCCAGAGCTGCAGCAAGGCAGGCAAGGGCAGAGCTGAGGGAACAGCAGCTCCAGGGGCTCTGCTGGGCAGCTTGGCAATGCCAAGCTGCAGTACTGACATGGCTGAGAGGCAGCTCCTCAGCCATCTGGATAGTAAACTGGAGACAAGGAAGAAATTCTTTGCAGTGAGGGTGGGGGAGAGACTGGCACAGGCTGCCCAGGAAGTTTGTGGATGCCCCCTCCCTGGAAGCATTCGAGGCCACCAACCTGGGCTGGTGGGAGGTGTCCCTGCCCGTGGCAGGAGGCTGGAACTGGATGACCTTTAGGGTCCCTTCTGATCCAAACTGTTCTACGATTTAATGATAGACTCAGCACAAAAGCCCCATGGTTGGCACAGCCCTGCCTACCCCCCACCCTGCCAGGCAAGCACGTTTAGGGAGGCTGCTTTTGCCAGGCACACAAGGTGACCTGTGGAACTCACTGCAGGAGGATGCTTGGCAGGTTCAAGGGCACAGCCCAGCACTGGCAGGGCCTGGGCACGGCCACCAGAGCTCACACCTGCTGCTGGAGCAGCCAGAATGAATTTTTAAAAGGCACACAAACCCCGATGCTGCCGGGCATCAGCTGAGTGCTGCGGAGGATTAGGAGGAAATATCTCCTGTGGAAAGCTTATTCCACATGAATTCCACTGAAGGGATCCTTTCATCTCCCCCTGGAGCATCTCTTCCCCTGGCCTGATGCGCCTTGGCACTCCCCGAGCTCGGCTAACACATCTGCAGGCGGCGACGCGCCCGGGAAGGCTGACAGCTGCCAGCGGCACCGCGGCGGCGCCCACGGACGCCGGACTGCCAGGCGGCAGGACAGTGGCACAGGGAGACCCTCCCGGAGCAACAGGGATCCCCTCCCGGCGGGGCAGCGGGGACAGGGGTCCCCTCCCACGGCACACAGCCACAGCATCCAGCAGTGGGAGGCAGGATGGAGATGTGCTCTGCTCCCAGGCTGGGCGGCACAAGAGAGCTGTGAGTGGCACGGCCAGCACCGACAGTCCAACGTGCAGACACTGACTCGGTCTTGGGATCTGGAACTGTTTGGCTGGAAAAGTTCTGCAGGATCACCCAGTCCAGCCAGCAACCCAACACCACCATGGCCACCAAACACTGTCCCAAAGTGCCATGCCCACAGGTTTCTTGAACCCCTCTGGGGATAGGGACTTCACCACCTCCCTGGGCAGCCTGGGCCAAGCCCTGACCACTCTTGCAGCAAAGAAATTGTTCCTCATCTCCAATTTGCCCCTCCCTGGCACAATTTCAGGACCTTTCCTCTCATTTTACCACCTGATACCTGGAGCTGGCAATGGTACCAGGGGACAATCACCTGCCGTGGGCGTACTCCCAGCAGCATTTCCTGCCCAGCGCATCTCAGAGCACTTCCCCCACGCAGATTCCCAAATTACATTGGGTTGGAAGGGATCCCCCAAGGGCATCTTGTCCAACCCCCCCGCAGCCAGCAGGGGCACCTCCACCTAGAGCAGGCTGCCCAGGGCCACAGCAAGGCTGACCTCGAATGTGTTCAAGGATGGCGCCTCAACCACCTCCCTGGGCAACCTGTGCCAGTGTCTCCCCCCCCGCGTTGTAAAGAAGTTCAGCAGAAGGGAAAGGGTTAAAGGGCTGCCACCTCCCCTCTCCTTTGCCTCGGAAAGGAGAAGCAGGGAGTGCATTAAAAACTGGGTTAAAAATGGCTCTGCTCTACCTATCTTATCTTCTTTGTACTAAAAGCCCTCCAAGAGCGGCAGGTTTTCACGCAGCATTTTCCCGTCTAATCCCCTTTTGTTAGCTCTGATACTGGCACTGCAATACCAGGCTCGGGCAGGCGATTTAGCAGGGATTACACAGCCCTCAATCCTACAGCGTGCCCAGAAAAATGTTTCCTGAAATCAAATTTTACACAAACACACCCTCCCCACCCCCACCCCCCGGCGGTCGGAAACAATCAAAGCGCAAATCCCTGCCGCGGGGATTTCTGGAGGGAGCCGAACGCAGGGGGGTGGGAAGTGACAGGAGCCAGCACCCCCAGCTCAACCAGGAGACACTGGCACAGGTTGCCCAGGAAAGAGGGCAAAACCTTCTGACACCCCCAGAGAGTGGATTCCTACTGCACACCACCTCAGTGGCATCAAAAGGTTGTAAGGCAAAGAGTCACACACAGGACACACAACCTGCATGTCCTGGACACAGCTCAGGATGCCCTGGACAGAGCCCAGGATGTGCCCCAGCCCCTGACACTGCAGGTCTGTAGCTCCCAACCCTTCTATTTCTAAACATGAGTTAGATTCTGCCCCTTTGCTCTGCCCTGGTGAGACCCCACCTCAAATAATGCATCCAGTTCTGGTCTTCCCAGCATAAGGACACAGAGCTCTTGGAGCAAGTCCAGAGGCCACAAGGATGCTTCAAGGGCTGGAGCAGCTCTGCTGTGAGGACAGGTTGAGGGAGCTGGAGGGGTGCAGCCTGGAGAGAAGGCTCCAGGGGGACCTCAGAGCTGCCTGCCAGTGCCTGCAGAGAGACTCTAGAAACAGGACAAGAGGTTTGAAGCTGAGGGAGAGCAGGGTTAGAGCGGACCTTAGGAAGAAGTTCTTCAGTCTGAGGATGGTGAGACTCTGGAATAGGCTGCCCAGAGAGGTTGTGGCTGCCTCCTTCCTGGGGTTGTTCAAGGCCTCAAGCAGCCAAGTCTAGTTGAGAGGTGTCTCTGCCCATGGTGGGGAGGTTGCAGTAGATGAGCTCTGAGGTCCTTTCCAACCTGAGCCATTCTGTGAAAGCTGTGGATGTCCCCTCCCTGGAGGTGTCCAAGGCCAGGCTGGATGAGGCTCTGAGCAACCTGGGGCTGGTGGGAGGTGTCCCTGCCCACGGTAGGGGAGTTGGAGCTGCATGATCTTGAAGGTCCCTTCCAACCCATTCTACCAATCTATGAATCTCCACGGACCTGGCACCGTGCCCACTACCTACACCTCAGCTCTGGCATCTCCTTGAACTCAGAGCATGCCAAAGAAAACCTCATGCTGCAACCCTGGACTGTGGTCTTGTGGCTGGGGGACAGCAGATGTGCAGCAACAGGAGCAAAGTGGGGACTGAGGGAAGCTTCTCCTTGCCCTCACCCTGTGCCACACTGAGTGTGAGGTGCTGGCACAGGTTGCCCAGGGAGGTTGTGGAGCACAGAGAGGGAGGGTGAGGAGAAACTGGCACAGGGTGCCCAGGGAGGTTGTGGAGCACAGAGAGGGAGGGTGAGGAGACACTGGCACAGGTTGCCCAGGGAGGTTGTGGAGCACAGAAGGTGTGGAGCACACAGGTTGTGCTCCCCAACCTCCCTGGAGGTGCTCAGTGCCAGGTTGGATGAGACCTTGAGCAACCTGTGCTCATGCAAGCTGTCCNGATTCTGCCCCTTTGCTCTGCCCTGGTGAGACCCCACCTCAAATAATGCATCCAGTTCTGGTCTTCCCAGCATAAGGACACAGAGCTCTTGGAGCAAGTCCAGAGGCCACAAGGATGCTTCAAGGGCTGGAGCAGCTCTGCTGTGAGGACAGGTTGAGGGAGCTGGAGGGGTGCAGCCTGGAGAGAAGGCTCCAGGGGGACCTCAGAGCTGCCTGCCAGTGCCTGCAGAGAGACTCTAGAAACAGGACAAGAGGTTTGAAGCTGAGGGAGAGCAGGGTTAGAGCGGACCTTAGGAAGAAGTTCTTCAGTCTGAGGATGGTGAGACTCTGGAATAGGCTGCCCAGGGAGGTTGTGGAGCACAGAGAGGGAGGGTGAGGCGGCACGGGCACAGGATGCCCACGGAGGGTGTGGAGCACAGAGAGGGAGGGTGAGGAGAAACTGGCACAGGGTGCCCAGGGAGGTTGTGGAGCACAGAAGGTGTGGAGCACACAGGTTGTGCTCCCCAACCTCCCTGGAGGTGCTCAGTGCCAGGTTGGATGAGACCTTGAGCAACCTGTGCTCATGCAAGCTGTCCCTGCCCATGGCAGGAGGGTTGGCACAGGATGCTCTCAAAGATCCCTTCCAACCCAACCCATTCTGTGTCTAATTCTTGCCTTCCCCCATGCCCAAAGTGGCTCTCTCCAGGGCTCTCCATGCCTCTGCCTGGCTCAGCTCTCCCAATAAAACATTGCTGGTGCCACTCCTGTAATATATATGTCAGGGATGCAACCTCATTTTATTGATCTCTGCTGGCTGCTGGGGTATCCATAGTGGAATTAATCTGTCTGTATTGCCAGGAAGGAGGGGGTTGGGGGTGGAATAAAAAGGTGCATCCCATCTGACAGCTTCCATTCCGGCAGCGTGAGAAGCGATTTGCGTAAGCGGCCTGGGCTTGGCACGAGCAGAGGGCAGCCTGCTGGCAGCGGCTGTACACTCACATCTGCCTGACTGAAGTGATGGCCTACAGGAGCTGATGGAGGCCAGACACAAGCTGGGGCTNTTCTGCAGACTAAGCAGCCCCAGGTCCCTCAGCCTCTCCTCCCCAGGCAGTGCTCAGTTCCCTCAGCATCCTCACAGCCCTCCCTTGGACTCTCTCCAGCAGTTCCTGTCCCTCTTCAACTGGGGATGCCTCTGACTCCCAACCTCCACCCTTCCACCCCCTTCCCCTGCAGCATGCCCAGGGCTGCCTGGCATTTCCCTGGCAGAGCACTCAGGGAGATGCCTGCAAAGGTAGCAGGTGTGGTGGGCATGAGTGTGGCATTGACTGGGATAGCTCCTGAGGATGTTATATTGTGCTCCAGCTCCATAGAACCATGGCATTGTTTGGGCTGGAAAAGCTCTTCAGAATCCTCCAGCTCAACCTTCAACCCAACCCCACCATGGCCACCAAATCCTGTCCCCAGGTGCCATGGCCACAGGGTTCTTCAACACCTCCAGGGATGGGGACCCCACCACCTCTCTGGGTAGCCTGTGCCAACCCTTGACCACTCTTGCAGCAAAGAAATTTTTTCCTCATCTCCAACCTAACCCTCCCCTGGCACAATTCCAGGCCATGTCCTCTTGTCCTATCACTATTTTTTGGCTGATAAAGCCTCTGAGGTCATCAAGTCCAAGCATGAACATTAAAGCACATCCCCAAGTGGGTTCCTTTCCCTCAGGCTCCCAGCAGGAATTCACAGGTCCACCCTGCATGGCCAAACTCCTTCTTCCACCACCCAGCAGCCTGCAAGCAGCCTGAGCATCACCAGCCCCTCCACTGGGCCCCAGCACTGAGAGGTGCCAGGGTGGCCACAGCTCCTCCCTCCCTGGGGACCGTTTCAGAAGGGGCAGCAGGAGCTGAAGGCCCCAGGACTGTGGCACCTGTCAAGCAGTATTAGAACCACATCCATCGGCTCCTGCCAGGCCTGTGGAGAGCTGTGAAATATTCATGGCCTCTGCCACTCCCAGGAGAAGGTCTCCTTGGTGCTTCCCTTCCTCTCTGCACCACTCTGGTTCAGAACCAGGGAGGCAGAGCTGCCACCCCCATGCCCCTCACATCCCTGCCAGGAGCCAGAGGTGCCAGCCTCAGCAGGCTCCCAAGTACCCTCCAAGGGATGTGCCACAGAGCCTCACCAACCTCTCCAGGTTCAACCCACTGGATGGCTCCGAGCCTGCCCCAGAGCTGTGGGGCAGGGTGGGAGCCCCAGAGGAGCAGAGCATTTGGGGCACCCCTGCCATAAAGATCTCATCCCAACCCGGACCTGCTGCAGCTGGGGATGTGGAGACATCTCCCTGCCTTCCCCTGCTCCGGGGCCAGGCTCTTCACTCCACCACCAAATTAAAAGTCGTCTGCAGATAAATCAATTAAGATCTTGTTTGCAACACCTACAGATAAGTCCCCCCCACGCCGGGCCCTGGCCAGCTGGCTGAACATTTGGCTCCTTCTCAGCAGGATGCACAACAACACAAAGTGCTTAGGAGCACTCATCTCCCGCAGAGGCAAAGCCCTGTCCTAATCCACTCCCCCCCGGAACAGGGGGTGCTGGGCCCCCCAGAAGAGGGGACAACATCCTGCTGCCTGCCCCAGCAGGAGGAGGAGGGGTGCTGGGAGCTGAGAGTGGTAGCTCTGGAAAGCCAGGAGCCTTTGGGGCCCATGGCTCCTCCTTGCTGCCCCAGGGCATCCTTCCCCTTCAGCCACCTCCTGCCCCACAGCACATCAGACACGGCCAGGCTGCCAACGCGAGCTGCCCTGCGGTGCCCACAGCTGCTGCCAGGCCGTGAGAAATCAAGATGCAGGTGAACGAGGAGGAGCAGCCCAGGAGAAGCTGCTGCTGGCTCTCCTCTGCCACAGCAGGTCAGAGTCCCCCTGGTGTCCTTGGGCTCCTGCACCTCCCTTGCTCACCCTGCACTGGGAGGGCAGCGAGCCCTGCTCCCCCGCAGCTGGCACCTTCTGGCTCCACCTCTTGCCAGGCACTGTTACCAGGATCTTTTCCTTGGGGCCAATTACATTTGAATCCAAATCACTCCCAAAGGCCCTGCCTGGCACCCAGTGCCAACCACACCGGGCACTATGGAAACCCCTGTGCAGCTGCTGCCCTGCCCCCAGTGCCAGAGACCAGGGCTGCCAGTCAGCAGAGCCATGCCCACAGGGGCACGATGGGCACCCTGCGGTGCAAGCCTTTCAGGGAGTTTGGGAGCTGTGAATTCAGGGTGCAGCTCTGCCAGCTGCCTCTCACAGCAGCACCTAGAGAAGGTCCCACAGAACTCCAGAGATGGAGACTCCACCTCCTCCCTGTTCCAGAACCAAACACCCTGGCATGAAATGGCACCAGGCACGGCCTCCTGCCCACAACAGCCAGAAGCAAGGGCCCCTGCTGCCACAGCCAGCTCCAGGAATGGACACTGCCACAGGCAGGCTCTGCCCTCACCAGCTTGGAGCCAGGCTCCAGCCCTTGGCTTTGACACAGCCCAGGAGCTCCAGCACTGCTCCCTCCCTGCCTTCCCCAGCCCCCACGATCACAAACAGCTTTAAGGCTTTAACACTTCAGGGAGCAGAGCTGATCTCCCCTGCACCCAGACACCTCCCCAGCAGGCCCAGCTGCTGCAGCCCTCCTGGGCTGCTCCTGGCAGCCTCTCCAGCCCTCCAAGCCTCCCTGTGACCACCAGCAGGCATTGGGAAGCTCTGCAGAGCAGGAGGAGATCTCCTGCAAACAAGGGCTCAGGGCACCTGCACAGTGCCCAGGACACAGGTGAAACAGGCTGGGTGGCACCTCCCAGGGTGTTCCACCAAGCTCCCTTCCAGAGGAGCACAGAAAAGGCTCTCAGGGCTTGGTAGCACTTCAGTTAAAGACCTGACCCTGACTTTATGGCCAGCAGGCACAAGGTTGCAGCAGCATCATGCTGGAGCTCACACAGCCTAGGAGGAGCAGAGGGGTGTGAGCTAAACCACAAAAGCCTTCCTTGCTCAGCACTGTGAAGACAAAAGGTGCAGCAGTTGGCAGAGCTGCCGAGGGTCATTAGCAGAGCATCCTGAACAACAACCACCACCCCCCACACATGAGCACAGGACTCACCATCCCAGGGTGCTGAGCTGGAGAGCAGAGCAGGAGAGTGGGGCAGGACATGGGGCAGCTGAGTGTGCTCTGGGGCAGCAGCTCAGCTTTTAGCTCCAGCAGCCCCTCCTACCCCAGCTGCATCCCATCAGGAGCAGCAAGACCCCAACCACTGCTGCCCTGTGCACCTGGGCTCCCACTCAGCTCCAGCAGTAGGGTCCAGAGGTGCTTTGGCTCTTCCTGGATGCAAAAGGCACTTGGTAAGAGCCACAGCAGCACAGCCCCTGCCTCTGGAAGGCTGCTCCTGGCCAGAGGAAGCACCACTGCTGCTTCCACAGTGCTGCAAAGTCACTGACAAGGATGGATTGACTTAGTTCCACCAGTTCCACCTCCTGCTTCCCTTGCAGCAGTGCTGCTCCCTCAAGTCCCCCACGTGAAGCTTTCTGTGTTGGACTTGAGATTGAAGAAGGAAAAAAGNTCTCTGGAGATATTCAAAGCCTGCCTGGATGTGTTCTGTGTGATCTGTGGCTGCAGCAAGCAGGCATTGGGCAGAGGCTGCAGGATGTGGTTGTGGCTTCACCACAGGAGCTCTGCCACCCAGCAGGTGCTGCATGCCCAGGGCTTGGACCATGAGTCTCAGTCTTATTCTACACACAGGGGTGGAACAGGAGGAAGTGATGCTGGGGCTGATGCTGGCACTGAGGGGGGAGTCCCCAGGGTAGGGNTCTGGGGCAGCAGCTCAGCTTTTAGCTCCAGCAGCCCCTCCTACCCCAGCTGCATCCCATCAGGAGCAGCAAGACCCCAACCACTGCTGCCCTGTGCACCTGGGCTCCCACTCAGCTCCAGCAGTAGGGTCCAGAGGTGCTTTGGCTCTTCCTGGATGCAAAAGGCACTTGGTAAGAGCCACAGCAGCACAGCCCCTGCCTCTGGAAGGCTGCTCCTGGCCAGAGGAAGCACCACTGCTGCTTCCACAGTGCTGCAAAGTCACTGACAAGGATGGATTGACTTAGTTCCACCAGTTCCACCTCCTGCTTCCCTTGCAGCAGTGCTGCTCCCTCAAGTCCCCCACGTGAAGCTTTCTGTGTTGGACTTGAGATTGAAGAAGGAAAAAAGAACAAAAACAACAAGGCGGAGTGGGGGGGGGAGAAGGTAAAACCAGCACAAAAAAACCTTCAACAAAACACAACAGGAGGGAAAAAAAAGCCCTCAACAAACTACACACCTCCTGGCAAAACCCAGAGCACCACTTACACAACATCTTCACTCGCTCCATTATTTATAGTGCAACTGAAACATTTATTCCCAGGCGGAGCTGCCGGAGCAGCCGCGGTGCCAGCGCCTGCCAGCCACCTGAGCCTGCCTGCTGGCACCAGCCTGGACGTGGCTCCCCCTGGGCAGCCCCAAGGTGGGACCAGAGGCAAAACCCAGCCCCAGGTGCCTCTGAGGTAGAGCCAGCCTGGGCTGTTCCACATTGCCGAGCACTGAGTGGAGTCCTGTGTCCAGTTCTGGGCCCCCAGCTCAAGAGGGACACAGAACTGCTGGAGAGAGTCCAGCACAGAGCCACAGAGATGCTGAAGGCAATGGAACAGCTCTGGTAGGAGCAGAGCCTGAGGGAGCTGGGGCTGGGAGCTTGGAGCAGAGGAGCTGAGAGGTCACCTCAGCAATGGTTCTAAAGATGTGCAGGTGAGTGGCAGGAGGCTGCAGCCAGGCTCTGCTGGGTGATGCCAGTGCCAGCACAAGGGGCACTGGGTGCAAGCTGAGGCAGAGGAAGTGCCATGGAAACAGGAGGAGGAAGTTTTTGCCTGTGAGGGTGCCAGAGCCCTGGCACAGGCTGCCCAGGGGGGCTGTGGAGTCTCCCTCTCTGGAGATATTCAAAGCCTGCCTGGATGTGTTCTGTGTGATCTGTGGCTGCAGCAAGCAGGCATTGGGCAGAGGCTGCAGGATGTGGTTGTGGCTTCACCACAGGAGCTCTGCCACCCAGCAGGTGCTGCATGCCCAGGGCTTGGACCATGAGTCTCAGTCTTATTCTACACACAGGGGTGGAACAGGAGGAAGTGATGCTGGGGCTGATGCTGGCACTGAGGGGGGAGTCCCCAGGGTAGGGCAGGACCATAGAATGGTTTGGGTTGGAAAGGAGCTTAAAGATCATCTAGTTCCAACCTCTCTCATCCAATTGGGCCCTCAACACCTTCAGGGAGGAGGCATCCATGAGCTACATGGGCAACCTCACCACCCTGCCAAGAATTTCTTCCCAATCTCCAGTCTCAGCCTCTCCTCCTCCAGCTTCAATCCATTCCTTCTCCTCCTATCATTACAAGACCTTGCCAAAAGTCTATTCTCAGCTTTCTTGTAGGTGCCCCTGGCACTGCCACCTCCAACACTGTCTGAGACTGGGCAGCCCTGGCACTCGGGGCTGGAGAGAGCCCCACAGCAAGGTGCTGGCAGCACTCAGATGGGTTTCACACCCCAACCCAGGGTCTGTCCTCTCCCTACAGGAGATGAAATCCCAGGACAGCAAAGGTGGAAGGGTTTAAATGACCCAAGGGAACCACCAAGCAAAAAGTGCTGGCAAGGAAGTGTGAAGCTTTAGGAATTAGAGCCCTGAGCCGCCAGGGACTCAGGGATATTGACTGAGGCCAGAGCCTTTAATAAGGCTGCTAACAGCTTTGCTTTAACATTCATCCCTGCTCCGAGCTGAACAAGCCCAGGAAGAGTTCAGGCTCCAGCTCGGCACTCGCCAGGCTCAACTCAGGGATTACTCAGCCTTGTAACTACAGCTCACCTCCTCTCCCCTCTGTTCCCTCGTTCCGTTCTTCCCTGGGGTCAGGTCAAAGCAGCACTTCCCTCTCCACCTTTTGTTTTGCGCTTTGCCTGCAGATCACACAAGTGCCTCCAGGTCCCTCCCACGCTCCAGACTCTGCCCCTGCCTTCTCCTTTTGTGCTGCACAGGAGCAGGGCACCACAACTCTGCTTTGTTCCACTCATCTTAAAGGATTCACCTAAACGGTGTCGTCACACAGAGCCAGCTCTGGAAAGCTCTGAAACTCAACCACCACCCACCTGCAGCTGCCCTCCCACGCACTGCTGCGGGCACGGTGCCACACTCTCAGGTCACCTTCACATGGTGCAGACATCCAGCACAGGTAAAGGGATGGCATGGGGCAGGAGGAGACTTGGCATGGAGAGGAAAAGAGGCTGGAGTACAGGAGAATTATCCACAGGCTGTTGGCCAGGCTAAAGAGGCTCCAGCACAGAATCATAGAATGGTTTGGGTTGGAGGAGCCCTCTAAGATCATCGAGTCCAATCATCAACCCACCCCCATCACAGCCATTAAACCATGTCCCCAAGTGCCATGAAGGTTGGAAACCATCTCTAAGATCATCGAGTCCAACCACCAACCCAACACCACCATGCCCAAAGAAGCAGATGCCATCTGGGCGAAGCCAGGCAGTGCAGGATGCCAGCCACAGGATGCCCTGGCTGTGGCTGGGCACCTCGGGCTGCCACGTGGAGACAGAGGCCTCGGGAGCTGTGCTGGGGGGCAAAGGAAGGCCAGAGGAGAGGCAGGCAGCAGCGAGAGCCCTGACCCGTGAAGGAGGAGCTGCAGGAGAGCCCCTGGGCTGCCCACATGCTCGCTGTCAGCTCCACGCAAGCCACTGCCCTGATGCCTTCACCTCCCCCCGCACCTCCCCAGCCTGCTCGCGGGCAAAGCCCAACCCCACTTCGCAGCTGGAAAGGGGACGGTGATGCCCGGGCACGTTGGCACACACAGCTGCCCATGCCCATAGCCTTGTGCCCACCCAGCAGCACTCGGCAGGCAGCTGCAGCCCCGGGCGCGGGTGCCTGCTCCGGCGGCGGCAGCGGCGGCAGTAGCGGCAGCAGCAACAGCAGCGTTCGGGCTGCGCTGAAATGCAGCGCTGGAAGTCCCCTGCTGCTCCCTGTGCAGCATTTTATCTTAATAACACTTTATCGGGGCTGACAAGCCTGTGTAATGTGGTTTAAAAGCCACGGCTGGGCTGACACCAGGACGGGGGAGAGGGAAGAAAGCTCTCTCCTCCCGCCTCGCACATTTGCTGAGGTCACAACTTGGGGACCTCTGGGCTGTATCTGGCTCGCCAGGCTGCCAGGCTGCTTTGGAGCCCGCTCGGCGCCGGCAGCAGGAGCTCAGACCCTGCTCCTCCCTCCCTTTCAGGGCTCCTGCTACAAAGGCTCCAGCTCTGCCTTCTCCTTCGCGGTTTGTGCTGGGTGAGATCTTTTCCTGTGCTCCCAGCTCCGTGCAGGAAGTGCCAGAGGCTGCCAAGGGGTAACTGGGAGGCTTTGGCTTGTCCCAGGGCTGGCAGGAGGCTTAGCCCCATCGAGCCACCTGCCCGTGCTGCCAGCAGGGTGACGGCAGCCATGAGCAGAGGGACAGGTAAGCCCCAAACACCTGCAGAACAGCCCTGGCATGGCCTGGATGGGCTCCAGTGAGGCCACCTGCACGAGATCAAATCCATCCCAGCTTCCACCATCTCCAGGGATGGTGGCACCATGTGTCCTAGTGCCACTCTTAGCCAGCAAAGTCTCTGCTGAGCACCTCCAGCCAGACACAAGACTTGAATCAAATCATGCTCCAAACTTGGGCTGGGTATCAGGACAAATTCCTTTGCTGCAGGAGTGGTCAGGGACTGGCACAGGCTGCCCAGGGAGGTGGTGGAGTCCCCACCCCTGGAGGTGCTGAAGAACCCTGTGGCCATGGCACCTGGGGACAGGGTTTGGTGGCCATGGTGGGGCTGGGTTGCTGGCTGGACTGGATGATCTTGGAGGCCTTTTCCAACCTTAATGATCCTGTGAAATCCAACCCACCAGAGTAAGCCAGACCCCATCCCCTACAACCAAGGCAGCAGCCCCAAACCCAGCCTGCTGCACACCTCCAGCCCTGGGGCCACTGAGGGCAGGTGGATTGAAACCCTCCCAGGAGCTCAGCCCTCCTCACAGCAAATCCTGCAGCAGACCCAGGCAGGAAGCAATAAGGGTTAAGCCCTTCCTGCAGGAGCTAATTTAAGGTCAGACAAATCCTGCTGGCAGATTATTTTTCACCTAAAAAAGGTGTCTCGGCCACCACAGCCTGCCAGGACCTGCAGAGCAGCTGGAGGAGCTGCTGGCAGCCCCCTGGCCCATGCTGGGGAATGGAACAACCCTGCCCAAGAGCAGGACCGTGGCAAGCATGCAGGAGCTGTGCCAGGTGCCAGAGGAAGCTGCTGAGATGCAGGCAAGAGCCCACCCTGTGCATGCCACAGGAGCCTGCCCCCACCCCAGCCTGTCACTCTGTCACCCCTGCTTTGCTGTGACAGACAAGCCCCAGCTCACAGGACCATCAATTATTCACGTGCACCATTTCTGAATATTGATGTTAAAAGCAGGCTCCCAGTGCCCCTTGCCCGCAGCTCTGATGCCATCCTCACACCACATGGAACCCCGGGGCACAAGGAGGCACCTCCAGTGCCACCAACCTGTCCACTGCCCCCACCTCTGGGGTCAGCATGAGAAACCACCTCAGCCATGGCTGGGGCATCCCCTTGTGCCCGCCCTGCTCCCAAGGGATCGATCCTGGCACACAGCGACGGGCACAGCGGCGCAGTGCTGGCAGGGAGGAGGGCTGATGGAGGGAGAGGAGGTGTTGGTGGAGACAAAAGCAGCTCGCTGCCTCCTCTCTCTCTCCCCAGAAGATATTTGCAAATAAGCATTTCCTGCCTCTGTTTATCCAACTGGAGAAGGCTCCCAGCAGCAGCCTGCTCCCCACACTCTGTCATTACCCTTCATTAGTGCAATTTCCCAGGCGTTAGGTGGCTGCAGAAGGAAAACAGAGGATAATGCTGCACTCGGGAGAGCTGCCGAGAGAAAAGCCAGGCAGGGCAGCAAGCCTGGTCACAGCCTCCTGGTCAAAGCATCCCCAGAACCCCAGCAGCTCCTTTCCTCCTCTCAGCACCCCGCAGGTACCTGTAGCTTGTTGGACCCACCCAGAAGGGCACCAGCAGCCGTGGGGCACCGGGAGGGCTGAGGCTGTCCAGCCACAGGCAGCATCCTCAGGGGACACTTAGGTCCCTCGAGCAGCACAAGGGCACCGCCAGCACCACAGCAGCGTGGGGGCTGCTGAGCACCATGGGCACTGCCCAGCCTGAGCCTGCACTGGGGACTCTGGGCACAGGGGCACGTGGTGGGTGCTGGCTCTGCAGCTCTGGCACAGCATCCTCAGGGTAATTAGAGTCTGAGCTCACAAACGAGGTGGATGTCAGCACATTTCCAACGTGCTCCTGCTCACTGCTGGGCAAATTAAGCTGTTCCCAGCTCTGCCAACCTCCCTGGCAGCACAGGGAGCCCCTGAGGGCAGAGGCAGAAACCCCTGCGGGCTGTGGCTTGGTTAAGCCCCCTGTACCCAGTACAGCAGCTGGCAGAGCAGTGTGTGCCCCACGAGCCAATATCCACCTCTGCTCTTCCACACCAGCCCTGCAGCTGCCTACAGCTGGGTGCTGATCCCCTGCATGCCCCCAGGGCAGGCAGCACAGCACAGTTCCCATGCCCAGGGCACAGGGGCTTGGGCACTCGGCAGGGCACTGAGCCAGGGGTTAGCCAGGAAGGAAGAGGCAGCTAATGAGGGCTGGAGAACTGCTGGCTTGTTTAGTAACCACAAACAACCCTCCAGAGGGACTAAAGTAGCCCTGACAGACCACACAGACACATCCTTGTGGCAGGTTTCAGAGCAAGAGAGCAGCTCTGGCTCTGCACACCCAAGAGGAGCAGCAGAGTACCACAGGAACAGGTGCCCAGGGAGGTGGTGGAGTCCCCAGCCCTGGAGGGGACATGGTTTGGTGGTCGTGGTGGTGCAAGGTTGAATTTGATGATCTTGGGAGGACTTTTCCAACAGAAGCACTGCTGTGACTCTGTGATGCTGAGGGAGAGAGGATGCTTTGTGCCCCCCTGGGCCCATCCCTGCTGCAACAGAGGCTGCAGAGAGCTCACTCAGGGCTCCACATCCCGAGCCCAGTCCCAGAGCAGCCTTCCTTACTCAGACTATTCACCCCTCTGGCCTCACAGGGATTGAGTGGGGTTGAGTGTCCATCACTCACTGCCTCACATTTCATAGAATGTGCCAGCTGGAAAAGCCTTCCAGGATCATCCAGTCCAACCTTCAACCCAACCCCACCATGGCCACCAAACCCTGTCCCCAAGTGCCATGGCCACAGGGTTCTTCAACACCTCCAGGCGTGGGGACTCCACCACCTCCCTGGGCAGCCTGTGCCAGTCCCTGACCACTCTTGCAGCAAAGAATTTTTTCCTCATCTCCAACCTAACCCTCCCCTGGCACAACTTCAGGCCATTTCCCCTCCTCCTATCAGCTGCTATTAGGGAGAAGAGCCCAACCCCCAGCTCCCCCCAGCCTCTGGAGCAGAGCCCAGTGCTGCTCTGACCGCTGGAGACGGCAGCTACAGAATCAGCCCAGAGACCACCCTGCTGGGCAGAGCTGGCACATGCTCCCTGTGCCCACTCCTGCTGCAAAAGGGAAGGGCTCCAAAAAGAGCCCTCATTTGCAGATGTCTGCTCTGACATCTCAGGCAGGTTTTATTTTGCATCTCTGTTTTATACAGCCTTGTTTATTGCCCCAATATTTCATCCTGCAGATCCATCTCGCAGCCTCGTTACGGCTCCTCCCCAGCTCATGGAGAGGCCTCTGCCCCTCGTAAAAGTCTGGGATGAAATTTCAGATTAATTAAAAGCTGTAAATTGCAGAGCCAGATGTGATAACTCTCAGCTTCCAAGGGAAAAAAAAAAGAAAAAAAAAAAAAGAAGGAAAAGAAAAGAGAAGGCAAAAAAGAAGGGAAAGGAGAAGGCAAAAAAGGGAGAAGGCAAAAAGAGGGAGAAGGCAAAAGAGGGAGAAGGCAAAGGAGAAGGCAAGAAAAGGAGAAGGCAAAGGAGAAGGCAAAAAGAGGGAGAAGGCAAAAAGAGGGAGAAGGCAAAAGAGGGAGAAGGCAAAAGAGGGAGAAGGCAAAGGAGAAGGCAAGAAAAGGAGAAGGCAAAGGAGAAGGCAAAGGAGTAAAATCAAAATGAAAATTTAAAAAGGGGGGGAAAGGAAAAAAAAGAAAAAAGGGGGAAAACAAAAGAAAAAAAAGGAAAAAAGGAAAAGAAAAAAAGAAGAAAAAACAAGATGAGGAGAATGTGCAGAGCTCTTGTTTCAGAGCTTGTCCCCTTGAGATGCCACATTCAGCCCAGGGCCACATCACTCCCTCCTCAGTGTGACCCAGCCAGTGCTCACAGCTTGGGCACTGCTGCCTTCAAGACCCCCCCTGTGATGCCTCACACATGCCAAGGAATCACAGAATGGTGGTGGTTGTGAGGGACCCCCTGAGCCCGACCCCCTGAGCCCAACCCCCCCTGCCAAGGCAGGGTCTCCCAGAGAAGGTCACACAGGAATGCCTCTGGAGATGGAGACTCCTCCAGGGCTCCCTCACCCTTACCTTGGAGAAGTTCCTCCTCACGTTCAGGTGGAACTTCAGACGTCCCAGTCTGTGCCCATTAGCCCTTGTCCTGTCACTGGGTACCACTGAACCAAGCCTGGGATCATCCTCCTGACCCCCACCCTGCCAGCATTGATCAGCATCGATGAGATCCCCCTCAGGCTGCTCTCTACACTCAGAGCTCTCCCTCCTGCCCCAGTGCCACCAGTTTGCTGCCCCAGTGAGGATGCTTCTGCTCAGAGCCTGCCTGCTCACACAGCTCCAGCTCCACAGGCAGCATGCAGGGAGGGACAATGCCACGGGGGACTTCCTTCCACAGGATCCTGTCCCTGGGTGGAGAGGAGCCTCAGAGTTGCCCAGATCCTCCTGAGCAAGCTCTGCCCTCCTTAGAGCCACGGGAGCAGATCCCACCCTGCTGCCCTGCCCAGCTGTGCCAGTTCGGGCTCTGAGAGGGGACAGATGTGATCCCCCTGGCACTGGGGACACTGCTTTTGGTGCCCAAGGACATCCAGGCAGCCTTGACCACCATCTGCTCACTGGCAGAGTGTGAGCCAGCTTGGGCTGCAGCAGAAGCACATTGCCCACAGACAGTGTGGGCACGAGGGTCACCCATGGCCCCCACTGCCCCCCTGTGCTGCCACTGCCCCAGGCTGAGGGACACAAATTCATGGACTGGGGTGGAAGGGACCTTAAACACCATCCAGTGCCAAGCCCCCTGCCATGGGCAGGGACACCTCACACCAGCACAGGTTGCTCAAGGCCTCATCCAGCCTGTCACTGAACATCTCCCTGGGTAACCTGTGCCAGTGTCTCCTCACCCTCCCTCTCTGTGCTCCTCACCTTCCCCGGCCAACCTATGCCAGTGTCTCCTCACCCTCCCTGGGTAACCTGTGCCAGTGTCTCTTCACCCTCCCTCTCTGTGCTCCACAACCTCCCTGGGCAACCTGTGCCAGTGTCTCCTCCCCCTCACTGCCAAGAATTTCTTCCTCATCTCCAGTCTCAGTCTCCCCTCCTCCAGCTTCAATCCATTCCCTCTCCCCCTATCACAACAACTCCTTGTCAGAAGTCCTTTTCTGGCTATCCTGTAGCTCCCCTTCAGCTCTTCCTGGCACTCACCACACCTGGGACAGACTGGAAGGGAATAGGAGGGACTGGGGGGGACTGGAAGGGACTGGGAGAGACTTGGAGGTTATTTGGTTCCTTCAGTCCTCCCAGCTCCACCCTGCCAGCTCTCCCCCAGGCACAGTACCTGCTCTGCCCTGTGCCCCCTCCTGCTGCCCTCTTCCCATCCCTTCACAAGCAGGCTACCAGGAGAGGGGCGGGCAGCAGCCTCCCTCCCTCCCTTCTTGAGCACCTCTTTGCTGCAGATCTCCTAATGCATTTCTTGGCCAAGGGTGAGGAGATTAAACACTTCCATCGGCGGGGAGCTGACACGAGCTGACAGACCTGAGTCTTCTGCACATGCATAAGTGCCAGTCCTCATCACAAGGATGCTTATTTGCCAGCCTCGTCCCTATCACTTTGGCTGGGAGTCAATCTAAATAAAGCAAATCCACTCCTCCTGATGGGGAGAGGGAGTCGCTGGGCTGTCAGAAGGTTGAACTCGGCTGGCACCGCCTCGGAGTGGAAGGTGCTGCAGAAACACTGCAGGTGGCACTTGCAGCCTCTCGGGAGCAAGAGGAAGGGATCCTGCTCTGCCTCGAAGCAGCTGTGCCAGGAGACAACAGCCCTAGAGCCCTGCCCACGAGGAGCTGAGCTGCTGAAACCTCCTTTCCTCTGCCCTGGTGAGACCACAGCTGCAGGATTGTGCCCAGTGCAGCACTGGCCCAAACTCCCTGCCCAGGAGCCACAGTGGGGGCAGAGTCCAGAGCCAACCCTGGTGAGAACACTGCTGCAGTGCTGTGCCCACTGCTGGGCTCCCCAGCTCCAGAGGGACAGGGGTAGGCTAGAGAGTGTCCAGTGGAGGCTCTGAGGGTGATGAAGGGATTGGAACAGTTGTGTGAGGAGGAGAAGTTGAGAGCCCTGGGGGTGGTTAGCCTGGAGAAGAGCAGCCTGAGAGGGGACCTGAGCAATGTTTATACACATCTGAAGGGTGGGGGGCAAGAAGGTGGTGCCAGGCTCTGTTCAGTGCTGCCCTGGGACAGGACAAGGAGCAAGGACACAAACTGGAGCCCAGGAGGTTCCAGCTCAGCATGAGGAGAAACTTGTTTGGTGTGAGGGTGGCAGAGCCCTGGAGCAGGCTGCTCAGAGAGGCTGTGGAGCCTCCTCTGGAGACTTTCAAGACCCCTCTGGATGTGTTCCTGTGTGTCCTGCCCTGGGTGACCCTGCCCTGGCAGAGGGGCTGGACTGGATGATCTCCAGAGGTCCCTTCCAACCCCTACCACTCTCTCAGTCTGATCTCTTCTCAGGGGACAGGACAGATCCCAGAAATCCCACACAAACAGATTCTTCCTCCAGTGCTGAGGACCAGCAATGACAACAGACCTGCACTGCTGCCTGGCAGTGCCCAGCCCTCCCCACCCATCCCCAGCACTGCCCACCCAAAAGCTGGGACTGCCAAACTTCACACCTCTGCCTGACTCAGCCACAGGCTCCCCATTCCTTTCTCTCTCCTTCCCTCCCTCCTTCCTTCTCTCCCTCCTTCCTTCCCCCCCCCCC
>WBNM01017794.1:416-15539 GCA_013399055.1 Ramphastos sulfuratus | reverse complement strand
ACCGGCTCCCCATTCCTTTCTCTCTCCTTCCCCCCCTCCTTCCTTCCCTCCCTCCTTCCTTCCCTCCCTCCCTTCCCTCCCTTCCTTCCTTCCATCCCTCCCTTCCCTCATTCCCTCCCTCCTTCCTCTCCAGCTCTTGGCTGCAAGGATTAAGACTCATTTCAAATGAAGTTTTTCATTATTTTTTTGCTCTCCTCCTTTATTCCCAAACTCATTTGCATCACAAAAAAGGAAAAAATTAAACAAAAGCTGCTTTTTGAATCTCCACTCATTACTCCCTTTACATTTGTTAACATCATTATCTGCAGCTGAAGATGGCAACTATTATCAAATGTTGCAGAGCTTTTGTAGACCTCTTGCTATATTACTCTGGAAAATTGCTTTAATGCTGATGCTTTTAGAGGTTTTTAAACCCAGATATAGCATTAGAAGCCATAAAGGAGATAAAAAAACACCCAACCCCCGTGGCAAGCAGTTGGTGAGATGTGTGGTTTGCCCCTTCCCATCCAAACACAAACACGTGGTGGGAAAGCAGGAGGCAAAAAAGCTTTTCCTCCACCACACAACCTCCCTCTGACCCTGGGAGTCTCCAAGCCTCTCTTCCTCCCTTCCCCACAACACTTCCCTGCAGGAGGAAGGATTGCAGTGGCAGCTGGGATGGATGGGTGCCAGGGCTGGAAGGGACCACAAGGATCAGCCAGTGCCAACTCCCTGCCATGCCCTGGGACACCTCACACTAGATCAGGCTGTGCCTGGCCTTAAACACCTCCAGGGATGAGGCTTCCACCACCTTCCCTGAGCAACCCCTGCCAGGCTCTCACCAACCTCATGCTGAACAACTTCCTCCTAACATCCACGCGGAATCAACTCACTTCTACTTTTGCTCCATCCCCCCCAGCCCTATCACTACCTGACACCCTAAAAAGTCCCTCCCCAGCTTTCTTGTTGCCCCCTTCAGATACTGCAAGGCCACAGTAAGGTCTGCCCAGAGCTGGAAAGGAGGCCCTGGAAAAAAACCCAAAGCGAGCTGTGTTTGGGAGACTGCAGCACAACAGATTTGGCCTGACCAAAGACTCAAGGACCTTGGAGGTCCCTTCCAACCAAAGCAGCTCTGTGATGCTAAGCAGAGCCATGGCTGATGGCTGCAGCCAGGGATCACAGAACTGGCAGGGTTGGAAGGGACCTCGAGGACCATCCAGTGCCAACCGCCCTGCCATGGGCAGGGACACCTCAGACACATCAGGTTGCCCAGAGCCACATCCAGCCTGGCCTCAAAGACCTCCAGGGATGAGGCTTCCACTACTGAACCCCTGTGCTGGGGAGGGAAAAAAACATGGAGTGATGGAGCTGCTCAAGGGATGGAATCATGGAACTGTTTCTCTGCCACTCGCCCCAGGTCTTTGCAGCCTCCAGAGCTGCCCTCACCCAGCCCAGCAGCCAGGACTGTGCCCACCTGCAGCATGAGAGCTGATTTATGGTGGCTGCAAGAGAGGTCAGGGCTCGATAGGCTCCCATTGATCACTTAATTAAACTGGAGCAAAACAAACATAATGAACCTGAAAACTGACAGCCACGGGTCCAGGTGCACCCAGAGCTGAGACAGCTCCAGCCCAAACCCTCTCAGCCCCTTAAAGTGATTTTTGACAAGGGATTGTAGTGGTAGGATGAGAGGGATTGGATTGAAGCTGGAGGAGGGCAAGTTGAGACTGGAGATGAGGAAGAAATTCTTGAGAGTGAGGGTGAGGAGACACTGGCACAGGTTGCCCAGGGAGGTTGTGGAGCACAGAAGCACAGAATGTGATCTTTGCTCTGTGCTCCCCAACCTCCCTGGAGGTGTTCAGTGCCAGCCCCTTGAGCAACCTGGGGCTGGTGGGAGGTGTCTGTGCCCTTGGCAGGGTGTTGGCACTGGATGAGCTTTAAGGTCCCTTCCAACCCAACCCAATCTATGTTTCTATGAATCTCCTTTTGAGCCAGGACTGGCCTCAAGCAGGAGACCAAACCACCTCTCTGCAGTGGGCAGGGTGGGCACATCCTCCCTGCAGCACTCACAGTACCAGAAGCAGCAAAATGCCAAGGCTGAGGCAGCAGAGGAGCCAAACCCTTGCCAGAAAGCTGTTAGGAGGGCAGCTCTGCCCAGGCATGGTGCTGGGCAGGTCTGAGGGCAGCAGATGAAGCGTGGCAGAGGAGTGAGCTGCTTTGACCACCCACCAAGGCAGAGATCACACCAGCCTGGGGCTGAGGTTCACACTTGGTCCCCCAGCCCAGCAGCCCCACAGGCTGAGATTGAAATTGCTGCTTTGTTTTCCATCGGGCTTTGGCTGTTGATTTAAAGCTGCCCAAACAAATAATTACAGCCTTATCTGCATCACGCAGCAGCATTAGCTGCAATTCATCATTTTTAGCTCCTTTGTGCCATGCATTGTGTCTAAATAAAGAAGAAATTCAACCATTCACACTTCACAGGGTGCTGGCACTGCGAGGTGCTCTGCCAGCATGCTGGAGATGGCCACTTGGGCAAAGCTGCTCTGCAGGAGAACAAAAAATGCAATCTCCAGAGGACTCTTCCCTGCAGGAACCCACGTGAGGAGTTCTGAACAGCTGCTGGGAAGGAGACTGCAGAGCTCGGGGTGCAGGGGTGATGCCCAGCAAGGGGGCATGTGGCAAGGGCTGCCCCAAGCTGGAACACCCTGCACTGGGTAGCAGCAGCCCTGCACTGGGTAGAATCACAGAATCAGGCAGGGCTGGCAGGGACCACAAGGAGCAGCCAGTGCCAACCCCGTGCCATGCCCAGGGACACCTCACACTAGGTCAGGCTGCCCACAGCCTCATCCAGCCTGGCCTTAAACACCTCCAGGGATGAGGCTTCCACCACCTTCTTCCTAACATCCAGGCTGACTCTCCCCATTTCCAGCTTTGTTCCATCCCCCCCAGTCCTATCACTGCCTGACAGCCTAAAAAGTCCCTCCCCAGCTCTCTTGTAGCCCCTTAAGATCCTGCAAGGCCACAAGAAGGTCACCTGGGAGCCTTCTCCTCTCCAGACTGAGCAGCCCCAACTGCCTCAGTCTCTCCTCAGCAGCTCCAGCCCTCTGCTTATCCTCGTGGCCCTTCTCTGGACAAGGGTATCAGCACTCCTGCACTGGGCACCAGCAGCACCCTTGACTAGATCAGGTTGCTCAGGGTACAGTAATCCTTGTTTCAATCAGGGCCTGTTGCAATAGGACAGGAGGGGATTGATAGGTTTAAACTCCTGGAGGGGAGATTTGGGCTAGACAGAAGGGTGAAGTTTTTACACTGAGGGTGGTGAAACACTGGCACAGGTTGTCCAGAGAGGTGGCAGAAGCTCCATCCCTGGAAACATGCCAGGCTAGGCTGAATGGGGCTCTGGGTAACCTGCTAGACACTGGCACAGGGTGCCCAGGGACATCATGGATGCCCCCTCCCTCGAGGTGTTCAAGGCCAAATTGGATGAGGCCTTGAGCAATCTGGGCTGGTGGGAGGTGTCCCTGCCCATGGCAGGGGGTTGGATCTTTAAGGTCCCTTCCGACCCAAACCATTCTATGATTTGCTTGCCCAGCCCTAAGATGGCACCAACAGCCCTGCACAGTGCCCAGCACTGAGCACCAAGAGAAACATCTCCTCTGTGAGCCCAGGCTGGGCACTGCCTGCAATGGGTAACCCAGAATAGGATGCCAGGCGGGGAGGGCAGAAAGCAGGCACTGGGGAGAGGCTGGGTGGTGGTGCCAGCAGCTGAGCAGGCAGGGAAGCAGCTGCCTGGGACATACAAACAACAGGCACAGCTCAGCCAGGAGGATTTACAGTTTCAGAGCTGCTTTGGGTGGAAAGACCCAGAAGAGGCAAGAGAGGCTCTGAGAAGGAATATTAACCACGGCAGGAATAAAAGGGATTGCTCCAGAGAAAACATAACAGGGCTGGAACCCAGCATGGTGCAGCCTTCAGATGAAATGGAGATGAGCTGCCAGCTGCCTGCTGCCTCCCAGGGGAATTTCTGCCTTTTTAAGGTGTTGGGGGGGGGGGGCAGACCTGTCCTGCCAGTGCCCAGGCAGGGTGTGACAGCTCTAGGGCCGCCAGGGTGGCAGCAGGCAGAAGGGGTAAGGCAGCAGGACAGGGAGAGGCTGGAGTGGAGCTCAGCAGTGCAAGCAACCAGAGTCATCCCCCCACTGCCCCCCCAGCTGTCCGTGGGGTCCTGCCCAGCCTTTCTGCACATCCCACTTCCCCCTGCCAGGTTGTTCCAGAGGAGCCTCAGTTTCCAGTTAAATACAGCCCTGGTTTCTGCCCCTCCAAGGTGCACAGCAACCTGACCTCCAACCACCCAGCAACTGAAAGGCAAAGCAAACGAGTCCCGACTCGGCCAGCTCCTCGCGGGGAGCAGAGACTGCTTTTGATGAGTGCTGTCTCCATCGCCTGCTTTTGGCAGTGCTGCCATCTGTGAAAAATCTCTGCCACGCTCCCCGTTAAAGATTTTCATCTCCTGCAAGAGTTCATCTCTGCTTTAATAAATGGTTAAAAGATTGCCAGGAGTCCGAGGGGCCAGCAGCTTGTTTACCACAAGTGGCTTCTGTCACCAAGTAAAGCACCTTTGACTGATAAGCTTAGAGCCCAGGCAGACCACATGCGGCTTCCTCCGCAGCTCTCTAACAAGCAACATTTTCAGAAGCACTTTAGCTATGTTGGGCACTTAGGAGCCTAATCCCTATCGACTCTGAATGAGATTTATGCTCCTGAGTGGCTGCCTCGCTGCCGAGCCAGGGCCCCGGGTCAGGCAGAGCCTCGCAGAGATCTCACCCCGCGCCCCCCAGGCATTGATTAGCCTCTTAGCACCATCCGTCAGCAACAGGGCCCCGGCCCCAGCCAGCCCCCGGCACGGGTTCTGGGAGGCCTTCAGAAGGGGCTGAGGATGCATCCCGCAGCCCCACCCAGCCTGGTCCCCGAGAGACAGCACAGAACTGTCAGGGCTGGAAGGGACCTCAAGGATCACACAATCACCCAGGCTGGAAAAGACCTTTGAGCTCATCAAGTCCAACCTCTCACCTAACACCAGCTAACACCATGCACACACCAGCTGCTTCCAGCCCCGAGACCCTGCACACAGCCCTGGGGTGGCAGAACTCAAGTCCACTGCTCTGAGGGGGTCACGGAGAGCCTGGCAGAGATCTGATCCAAGCTCTCAGCCCCATTAACCCCCCCAGCATGGGTTCTTGGATCCAAAAGCCTTCAGAAGAGGCTGAGGAGGCATCCAACAGCCCAACCAGCCTGGTCCCTGAGAGGTGCCAATCCCCAGCAGACAGCCCTGGGGTGGCAGAAGGCAGCAAAGTACTCCTCAGGGTGCAGTCTGCTGGGTGTCACAGCACAACCTCTGGAGATCAGAAAGAAATTCCTGGCAGTGAGGGTGAGGAGACACTGGCACAGGTTGCCCAGGGAGGTTGTGGAGCACAGAGAGGGAGGGTGAGGAGACACTGGCACAGGTTGCCCAGGGAGGTTGTGGAGCACAGAGAGGGAGGGTGAGGAGACACTGGCACAGGTTGCCCAGGGAGGTTGTGGAGCACAGACGTGATCTTTGATCACATTCTGTGATCCACAACCTCCTTGCAGGTGTCCCAGGCCAGGCTGAATAAGACCTTGAGCAACCTGGGGCTGGTGGGAGGTGTCCCTGCCTGTGGCAGGAGGTTGGCACTGGATGAGCTTCAAGCTGCCTTCCATTCTATCACAGACAGAACACATCTGGTTGGAAGAGACCTCCAAGCTCATCCAGTCCAGCCTTCACCCAGCTCTGCAGGGTCACCACTAAATCACATCCCTGAGTGCCAGCTCCACAGGCTGCTTGAACACCTCCAGAGCTGATGACTCTGAGGAGACCACTCCCATCTTTGAGACCCCTTTCAGTGCAGAAACACTTCCTGAGATCCAACCTCAACCTTAGGACCCAGGAACCTGAGGAGCACCAAGGGGCTGCTGCCTTTGACTACACCCAAGGGGAACAATCAGATCTTTCTTCCCAGCTTTGGCAAACATCAGTACCACAATAAAAAAAATAAATTAATGCCATGCTTGAACACTGGCACCAGAGCAGTGCCCCTGAATTTGCTCCTAATTGTTCTCCAAGCCTTACAGAGCCACATTTCAATAAAAACGGAGCAGTTATTTAAACTGCAATTAAAGACAGAGAGATTTATTTTTAAACCTCTCGGCAGGCAGAGGAAGAGAGAAGGAAGGGGAAGATGTGCAGGGACCACCCCTCCACCCCCACCCCCCCCAGCACCACCCCCCAGGCCCCATGGTCAGACAGGCTTTGGGGGCAGTGGCACAATACCCTGTGGGTGCTGTCATAAGCACTGCTTTGCTCTCTGTGCCTGATGCTGGCAGCTGGCACAGCCCTCAGCAGCTCCCCAGCTGGCTGTGGCCCCAACCCGGCAGCCCCAGTGCCTCGCTGCAGGTATGGGAAGGAGGATTTGGGTTGTGAGCCCAAGCAGAGCTCCTCCAGCTGAGATCGGCTCCTCCCAGCAAGTGTGGGGCCGCGGCTCGGAGCGTGCCAGAGCTGGCACTGCGGATGCCTTCTGGAGGGGGCATCTGCACCACTCTGCTCACTCTCTGCTCACCAGGTGCCCACCAAAGCCCAGCCCTGCTACCCCGGGCATGTTCAGGATGGTGCCACAGCCCTTGTTGCCCAGCCAGGTGGGCATCAGGCAGCATGCCATGCCCGGAGCAGGGAGCATCCTTTACCGAAGGTGGTTGGGCGGGGGGGCTGGGGAGGGAGGAAGAGAGAAGCAACCACAACAAAACCCCCACCCTCTGCTTTCAGAAGGCAGCAGAATTGATCAGCCTGCAGCCCTTCACATCTGTCTGCTCATACAAAATGAAAGAGGCTTTGAAAGGCAGAGGAGATGAAATAAAGCCGTCTGTGTGAGCGAGCTGGCACCGCTGCCACTGGCACCGCGGCAGGAATAACGACCCTGATTGTTCCTGCATCTGCGTGTGTGCGTGGGGGCACGGCCGGGGCGNGGGTGGGAGGTGGGGGGGGGGGGGGGGGGGGGGGGGTATGTGCACGCCCACACCACCAACAGCCCCCTCCCCACGGGCAAGAGCCCCAGGCCTGCTGCTGCCCGCGTGGGGTGCACTGGGCACACAGGTGCCAGCCTCCTCGGTGGGCACAGTGGCTGTGATGGCACAAAGCAGCAGTGACTGCATCACAGTGGCAGTGATGGCACAAAGCGCTGCTCCCTGTGCCTCGACTGCCCATCACGAGGCCCCAAGGGCAGGTGGCTCAAGCTCACGAAGACCTCTGGTTAGCAAAGTTTTGAGCTGTGCCTGCTGCCCACATCACTTGGCTTTGCTGCAGCCATCACTGCCAGGCTGCCCTGGTAAGCACAGCTCCCTGGGGACCGCAGGGCACAGCAGGAGCAGAGCCAGCACTGCCTGCAGGCCATTAGGTGACAATTTCAAAGTGGGTATAAAAGCAACAAGATTTGGGCAGGGTGCAGAAGCTCAAGATGCCAGCAAAGAGCTGGTGAGGTGAACCCTCTTCTTCTGACCCCATTCCTTGGGCTTTCCCAAGGGGATTTGGTGCTTTCCAAGCCCAGTGAGCTGAGGGCAGCCCTGCAGAGTGCTTCAAGTGGCTCCCAAAGGTCCCTCAGGCAAGGTGGCCCAAAGGTGGCCCATGGCTGAGCATGGGCTGCAGCCCCCATGCCCAGCATGCACTCAGAGTGGGCACGACAGTGTCAGGCTGAGCTGCTCCAGTGCCCACAGGGACTCTCAGCCCAGAGGATGCCACCTCTGCTGCAGCAGGGAGGTCCTGAAGAAGCACAAACCCTTACGATGCAGCAAATGCCCTCTGGGCAGGGGACAGGAGCACCGCAGCCCAGAAGCTCTCCTAAGCTTGCTGACGGAGGCAGCGAGGAGCAGCAGCAGGCTGGGCTGGAGCAGAGCCACAGGGAGCACCAGATCACATTATGCAGCTCAGCTCCAGCAGGATCTGGGCATCAGCCTTCTCCAAGGGCTGGGTCTCAGCAGAGAAGCCCCTTGGTGAGGGGGGCAGTGCCTGGCCAGAGGGGCTCCAGGCTGCTCCAGCAAGCTCAGCTGGCTCAGGAGATCAAGAACATGTGTTGGCATGGGAGGTCAATCAGCCCTTCTGAACCCCTCCTGCCTGGGTCATTCCTCTTCCCTGCCTGCCACCAAAGCTCCAGAGGATTGTCCTCTCGTTCCTGACTTCTTCCCAGGGCCTCACAAAACCGCAGTCTGCTGCTGGAAACTCACAGCTCCAGACCCTCCAGCCCAAGCACCTGGGCACAGCTTCACAGATTGCACCGGGCCGGGAGGGACCCTCCAAGGGCATCTTGGCCAAGCCCCTGCAGGCAGCAGGGACAGCTCCAGTTGGAGCAGGCTGCACAGGCACACAGCAAGGCTGAGCTTGAAGGTCTACAGGGATGAGGTCCTCAAGTACAGCCCTGAGCAGCCTGTGCCAAGGTTTCACCACTCTCACTGTGCCACTCTCTGCCCGGCCACACAGGATCCAAGCACCCAAAGGTGCTCATGAGCATCTCCCCAGCCATGTAAAGGCCACCACGGTGCACAGGGGCCAGGGCAGCCAGACCCCAGCCAGCCCAGCCTGGCCCTGCTCTACAGGGCACCAGCAGCAACTGGGCACTGGCACCATGCTGGTTGACCAGCATCTTGTTTCCTGGCTGTGGTCCCTCTCTGGCTGTGTGTGTGCATGCGTGTGTGAGATTGTCTCCATCGTGACTCTGCATTATCAGGGCTGTAATGAGTCCTTGTTAAAGTGGATTTGATGGAATAATTATATTCCAAAAAAACCTGCAGGAAAAGCTCTCTCTCCCCTCTTAAAGGGCAGGATCATCAAACGTTCTCGCCACATTATTTGCAGTCACACCTTCTGCTGCATCTGCTCCTTTTAAAAATCTCTAACTCCAATCTGATCTGAATATATAAATCTGAATTATCACAGCAAAAGGAGATGTGCTCACACCTTTTTTTATCTGTTGCCATGGCGATTAGATAAAATTCACGCCAAGTCTCTGGGGAAGGATGAAATGATTTCAGACAGAATCTCACCCCACTTGGTGAGAATAACGCCTGGAGCTACTTCCCTCTGTAACAGGTCTGGGCACATGTCACAGCCAGGGAGGGTGGCAGGGGTGCGGGGGAGAAGCCAGGACGCCTTCGGGACGGGCAGAGGCAGAGGTTCTGCAGCGCCCCGGAGCGCAGGGCAGGACGATGCTGCCTCGCATCACATCAGCCTGCTGCCTGCTGCCTCCAGCCCGGCCCCGCAGCAGCCACGGGCGCGGGGGAAAGGTCAAGTCCTTGCCACCCTCTGCACGCTGGGCACGGCCCTCCTGGAGGAGCTGCCTGTCCACATCGCTCTGCACGGGCGGCAGAGGCAGCCTTGGGCACTCTCCTCTGCACGGTGTGCCGCAAGGTGGCAAACAGCCACCAGCCTGTGTCCTGCCGCAGGTGGCACCGGGGCACCAGGGTAGCCTCACGCCTGGCATGCTCTGAACCGTGGGCTGCCTGCTGCCAAGCACCTCACACCAAACCATCTGGGGCCACTCTGCTTTCAGGCAGCACCCAACCAAAGGCTGAGGGCTGGTCACCTCCTTAGCAACTTCTGTCCCCAAGCCCCCTCAGTGTGTGGCAAACACCTCCACAAGGGCTCTTCTGCCTCACTGTGCCTGCTCCCTGCCAGCTTCCAACTTTCCTCCTCCAGTAACAGGGGATGGATGTGCCCCAGAACAGGCCTATTGACACCAGGACAACACTGAATTATCCAGGTCCTGGCTTCTTCTGCCCCTTGGCTTGTCCCTCCCAGCACACAGCACCCACACAGCTCACACAGCTTCAGAGACTGCATTGGGTTGGAAGGGACCCTCCAAGGGCATCTTGTCCAACCCCTCTGCGGTCAGCAGGGACACTTCCAACTACAGCAGGCTGCCCTGGCTGGGTGGTCACTGTTGGTAGCCTCACACTGCTGCCCAGGCTCACCACAGCTGGAGGTGGATGGTGCTGGAGTTTGTGCTCCTCAAACCTCTCAGATTCCAGAGGAGAATGCAGCAGGAGGCAGAGGTTGGGAGGCGTGCTGCAGGAGGGCACTGGATGGCCACATTTGACCACAGGAACACTGCTGCAGGTTCATTTCCCACCTCTCTAAACAGCTTCTGGGATGAGTTTCAGGATCCTATAAGCAGCCTTGGGAACCACAGGGGCTGGACCACACAGGACAAACTCAGCTCATACCTGAGCCACCACAAACGGCTGAGAAGGATATTTCCTGAACTCCTTAAAGCTTCTGCTCAATCAAGAACAGCCACAAAAATACACCCCCAGCTTCCCAGAACTCCACTCTGGGTCAGTTCCACTCTCCCTGTTTGGCTTCCCAAAGAACCATCCCTGGAGCTGTTCAAGAAACCTGTGGGCCTGTGCCCATGGCACCTGGGGACATGGCTTAGTGCCCACGGTGGGGTTGGGCTGCTGGTTGGACTGGATGATCTTAGAGAGCTTTTCCAACCCAGACAACTCTGATTCTGTCATCTCCTCAAGCAGCCCCAGCACGTGTTCCTGCAAAGCCACCTCTGCCAGGGGCTCTGGTGGGAAGCAGCCAGGCAAGAGGAGTGCTGCTGGGCTGGCAGGAGCAGCAGATTCTCCAAAAAGCCAAGCAGGGCTCCACTGAACCCCCAGCAAACCACTCTGCAGCAGAAATTTCTCCCTCTTTCCCTACAGCCACGGCAGAAGGGTCTGCAAAACATCCTGCTCGGCAGCAGAGCTCTCCCCCCACTCGCAGGGATCGAGATGCAGCAGCAGCAGCAGAGTTTGCAATCACCACCTGGCTGTG
Organism: Ramphastos sulfuratus; assembly: GCA_013399055.1. Classification (NCBI taxonomy): domain Eukaryota; kingdom Metazoa; phylum Chordata; class Aves; order Piciformes; family Ramphastidae; genus Ramphastos; species Ramphastos sulfuratus. The sequence goes on along the minus strand of WBNM01017794.1, from coordinate 4,681 downwards.
AAGTGCTCTGCGCAGCCCCTGCCTGTGCCAGCACCGCCCGCGCTGGGTGCCGCGGTCCAGCGAGCTGGGCTGCACGTTTGCAGCCAGCCTGGGAACCAGGAGCAAGATTGATTCTGCTGCGAGCAGCAGCAAAAGGCAGCAAATGGGTTTTTGAGAAGCCTGTAATTTCTGCTGAACCCTTGACTCCACTAAACACACATCTTTAGACTCCAGCACGGCGAGGCGGGCGCCGCGCAAAGCCCAGCCGCACTAACGATGATTTATGGGCAGGGTAACCTCCCATCAAGGATTTACCTCTGATTCCAGGGTAAGTTACCATCTTGCCAAGTTAACCAAATAATGCAACTTGCCATCCCGAAGCCCCTCCTGCAGCCTGGCAGCCATGCAGACACAGAGACACGCAGAGCACTCCCGGAGCTGCCTTGGAGCTCTCTGAGTGGTGGCACCGCACATGGTGGGGAGGTTGGAGGAGATGAGCTCTGAGAGCCCTTCCCACCTGAGCCACTCCAGGGTTCTACCATCTCTGAGGTGCTGGAGGGTGTCCAGAGAAGGACAGCAAAGCTGGGGAAGGGTCTGGAGAACAGGGCTGGGGGTGTGAAGCTTAGAGAAAAGGAGGCTGAGGGAGACCTCATTGCTCTCTGCAGCTCCCTGAGGAGGCTGCAGTGAGCTGGGGCTGGGCTCTGCTCCCCAGTCTCAGGTGACAGAAGGAGAGGAAATGGCCTGAAATTGTGCCAGGGGAGGGGTAGGTTGGAGAGGAGGAAAATTTATTTGCTGCAAGAGTGGTCAAGGGTTGGCACAGGCTGCCCAGAGAGGTGGTGGAGTCCCCATGCCTGGAGGTGCTGAAGAACCCTGTGGCCATGGCACTTGGGGACAGGGTTTGGTGGCCCTGGTGGGGCTGGGCTGAAGGTTGGACTCGATCTGAGGGATCTTTTCCAACTCAAACAATTCCATCATCTCCTTGAGCAGCCTCACCATGTGCTCCTGCAAAGACAACCTTGCCAGGGGCTCTGGCAGAAAGAAGCCACACAAGAGGAGTGTTCCTGGGCTGGCAAGAGCAGCAGCAACCCCAGACACACCTCAAAGCCCTGTGACCCCAATAATGCCCCCCAAGAGAACAGCAAAAGCTCAAAGGGTACCCAGCCCACACATGCAGCTCATGAGAGCAGCAGCCCCAGGGCCATGCTTCCTTCCCCAAGATCTGGGCTACAAAATGTTCCAGTTTAGTGGAGGAGAAACCAGGGATGCTATGGAAAGCAGGAATTTCCTGGGAGAAGAGTGACTTCCAAAGTGTTTACTCCATGGAGAGCTGTGGATGGAGACTTCTACTCCTGCAGATTAGGACTGCTCAGCACAGCTGCACCAGGACTTGCTGGGAAGATTCCCCAGCTCCCACGGGAAGCACTGGAGAGAAGTTTCAGGGAAAGCAGAGAGCTTGGCACAGTAAGGCTGGGAGAGAGCAATGTGTGCTGCAGCCAGCTGTGCTCCTGAAGGAGCTCTGCTGCCTCCACAGCCCTGACCCCTGCCAGGAGAGCACATCTGGGGCATCACCACTCCAAAAGGACACCTCCATGGCTGGAAGGACCACACTTGAGCCTGCTGAGCCCTCACATGGCCTGCTCCCAACAGCAGAGACCTCCCGTTCCTGGCCCAGCATCAGGCCAGAAGCATCAGCTCAGCAGAGGCTGAGAAATGACCACAGGTTAGGTAGCAGCAAAGCCACTTTTGGCTCCAACAAGAGCCATAAGGTACAAAGAAAAGCCTCAGGCAGCTCCTGTGTTTGTAATCTGGCGGCAGAGCTGTTTGCTTGTGTTGACTCTGCACTGTAACACAATTTATATGTTCTGTCTTTAGGGTAATTATTGCTTTAGAATGTTAAAATCCTTCCACCCTAATTAAATCATCATATTAAAAAAAATCCACTGCCACAGCAAACCAGAGAACACGGCTGGGGGAGACCAGGCGGGAGCAGGGGACGCTCGGTGCCAACCAGCCCCGCTCCTCAGAGGAGTGTGGGCACCACTCTGCCCCATCCCACCACCCTGAGCATCCACCACAGCCCCGTGGGCACTGCCAGACCTGGATCTTTGAACCAGGACCACCCAGAGCCTTCTCACCCAGGAAGAAGGAATGGACATTTCCATAGCATTCCCAAGCACCCCAAGGCTCCAGAAGCTCCTTACACAAGCTCATGATCAGGGAGGTAGTGGAGTCGCTGCCCCTGGAGGTGTGCAAGGAATGTGTGGACATGGCACGGACAAATGTGGGCATTTGTCAGCAAGAAAAGTTGGAAGGGACCTTAAAGATCCTCCAGCTCCAACCTGCTGCCATGGGGTTGCCCTTTCTGGGCTGCTGACCAGGGTGAGCTCACAGCCCCAGACACCCATCCAGGGCTGACCATGTCCTCCAGGTGAGGAGTTCCATGTTGGAGCTCATCCCAAGCCTGTCAGGAAGGGGTCAGTGCTGGGGAGGAGAAGCTCTGCACACTCAGTTCCTGACCCCACAGGCAGGCAGCTGGCTCCCAGCCCTGGTGCTGCCAGTCATGACAGGCTCTGTGCCAGCCAGGGCATGGCCTCGGTCAGCAGAGGTGGTTGTGCTCCCTGGGCACTCACTCGCCCAGGTGGGTACCCTGTGTGCAGGGAGCTGCACACAGATCCTGCTGATGCCTCACAGCCCCAGAGCTCAGCTTCCCTTTGCCCACCTGCCAGCACATGGGCAGTGCTGAGTCAGCAGATGAGCTGAGGAGGGGCAGGGCACCAGCACAGCCTCAGGAGGAGCTGTGCCACCTTCCAGCTGAAGAACTTCACTCCTGGAGTTCCTTGAGAACAACATATCCCTGCAGGAGGGATTACAGTAAAACACCTTTCACACTCCTTCAGTGCTGCCCCAGATGGTGCCAGGCTTGTGCCCTGCTCCTGATGGCATTTGCCCTGCTGAGTCTGTTCCCCTGGCTCCTGCTGGCATCTCCCCTCCAGCACCTGCTCCCCAGGGTGCTGCTGGTGCAGCAATGCCAAGCTCTGGAGGAGTCTGGGGACTTGCTGACCTGCCAGCAGATGCCAGGCTGCCAGCAGTCACTTTGGGCCAAATCCTTTAACTGTCCCTGCCCCCCCGGGCTGTGGCTATCGATCACCTCACTGCCAGCTCACGCAGGCTGTGCCGGGCAGGCAGCGCTGCCATCAATACAGCCTCTGAGGAGGGAGCCCAAAGGTCACCCCAGTACACAGGGCTGGCCCCACGCTGTGCCCAGCACCTGCCCCCAGGCACATGGCACACGAGGCCAGGCAGCTGGCAGGTGCTGGCACGGGGAGAGGGGCACGGTGCTGTTCTGACTGAGCTCCTTTCCCACGGCTGAAACACTTGTGAAGGACTCCAGGAGAAGCTGGAATGTTGCTGGTGCCTCAAGACAGAGTCACAGAGTGCCAGGTTGGAAGGGACCCCAAGGATCATCTGCTCCTTTCTGGGGAACAGCAGGGCTGAAAGGAGCTGGCACAGACCCTGCCAAGCTGAGTCTTCAAAGTGCCCAGTGCAGGGCACTCCACTGCTGCCCCTGGGAGGTGATTCCAGTGCCCAACTGTTCTCATGGGGATGTCCCCAGCAGTAACTTGTCCCCATCACCTCTTGTCTCCTCCGTGGGACTCCTTGCCACAAGGGAGTCTCCATCCTCCTAGCAGCCTTTGTGCACTGCTCTGTGGTCATACCAGTACCAACCAGCTCTGACTGGGACACACACAGCCTGGGCAGGCTTTGCTCCTGCCACCAGGCACGCAGGAGCACCAGGATGGACCACATATGCCACCACACCAAACACCCGTGAGCCCACAAACACCCAAAGTACCAACCACAGCACCAAGCAGGCCCTGACCACCACAGCTCTGCTGACACCACCAGAAGCTCATCACCAGAAACCCTCCTCAGGCAGCACCAGGGCAGACAAGCAGCCAAGAAAAGCCTCTCCAGGGCAGCCAGTCCCACGCACGGCCGGAGCAGGTCAGGCTTGGCACAGAGAAGGGAGACAGCTCTTACCTGGGATGATGGAGACGGTGTCCTTCTCCCAGGAGACAACACTAACATATTCCTGCACTGAAGAGGGGATGAGGCACTTGAAGACAGCCACGTTTCCACGCATCGACCTTTGGTCCTCCACCCGAACGGTGTACGGCTCCCTGAAAACTGTGGGGGAGAGCAGATGGTTGGGAGCTGCAGGGGAGCACTCTGCCTGTTGCTGCAGGGGAGCACTCTGCCTGTTGCTGCAGGGGAGCACTCTGCCT
>WBNM01017793.1:3577-14595 GCA_013399055.1 Ramphastos sulfuratus | reverse complement strand
CCCAGCCTGGAGTTGTGCTAAGTAAGTAGCTAATGAAAAATCACAGCACAGCTCCACCTTGGCCATGCGGGGCACAAACAGGAGACCACAGGGGTGATGGTGGCTGCAAAGCTCCTCAGCAGACAACTGCCCAGAGTGATTTCTAGTGCTTCAATACTGTGCTGCCAGCATTGTGGGATTGTCTTGTCTGCACCTCACCTGGCTGGGCATCATTTTGTGCCATGGCTGCAGGGATTTTAACTGTGCAGTCCCCCCAGGTGTTGATGTGGCAGGAGAATAGAGGAGAAGGCTCCCAGGTTACCTTATTGTGACCTTTCAGTGTCTTAAGGGGGCCTACAAGACAGCTGGGGAGGGACTTTTTAGGGTGACAGATAGTGATAGGAGTGGGGACAATGGAACAAAGTTAGAAATTGGTAGATTCAGACTGGATGTGAGGAAGAATTTCTTCAGCATGAGGGTGGTGAGACCCTGGAAGGGGTTGCCCAGGGAGGAGGTGGAAGCCTCAGCCCTGGATGTGTTTAAGGCCAGGTTGGATGAGGCTGTGGACAGCCTGCTCTAGTGTGAGGTGTCCCTGCCCATGGCAGGGGGGTTGGAACTGGCTGATCCTTGTGGTCCCTTCCAACTCTGACTGATTCTATGATTCTGTGACTCTCTGATTCTATGTTTCTATGATTCTATGTTTCTGTGATTCTGTATTTCTATGATGATATGATTCTATGTTTCTATGATTCTATGACTCTATGATTCTATGTTTCTATGACTCAATGTTTCTATGATTCTATGATTCTATGATTCTATGTTTCTGTGATTCTATGAGTCTATGTTTCTATGTTTCTATGATGCTATGATTCTGTGATTCTGTGATTCTATGTTTCTGTGATTCTATATTTCTCTGATGATATGATTCTATGTTTCTATGATGCTATGATTCTGTGATTCTGTTTCTATGATTCTATGACTCTATGATTCTATGTTTCTATGACTATGTTTCTATGATTCTATGTTTCTATGTTTCTGTGATTCTATGAGTCTATGTTTCTATGTTTCTATGATTCTATGACTGTAGGTACCTGGGCAGAGCTCTGCTCAACTCCTCTGCTTGACACTTTCCTTCCCTGTAGGAAAAACCTCTCCCAGGCTGTTGCCTTGATCTACAAGGGCTGAGCACAGCTGGCTTGCCAGCAGCTGGCTCCCAAGCCAGCTAAAGCCAGGAGGGGCATTTCAGCAGTATTCAGGAGGCAGAAATACTTCATCTCAGCACTCTCTGGAATCCTCACACTTTCATTCCCCATCTGGTTTGCCCCTGCCTGATCTATAACCCTCTCTGCATTGCACAGGTTCCTTCCTCTCTGCTTGTTTAATATGATTAAGAAAATATTTATAATGTTCCTATCTCAGTTTTGCTTGTTGCCCACCATTTTGCCTGCAGGAAAGAAAGAGCTCAACCTCTAATATTGCAATGGAGAGCTGCTTGGAGTCATGGCTCACTCCCATCAGGGTAGGGCCCCAGAGCAACAGAGAATAGGAGAGACTACCTGACTGTGACAAGAGTCTTGAGACCTGTTTTATCTCCTCTTGCCAACTGTCAGTACAAATAAACAAGAAGCTCACTCTGAGGATGCTTCATTTATACCATGCTGGTGTTGGGACAGGAAAGGGAGGAAGAGCTCTAAGACAAACGATAGTATTTGGAACTAATTCAGATAAGCATTTGTTCTGAATGCAGCAGCAGCAGCAGTGTGAGCACTCTTTAGCATCTCTGAGAATCCCCAGGTTTATAATATGGGAGCCACTGACATGTTTTCATTGTGCACAGTCATAGATTCATAGAATCACAGAATGTCAGAGGCTGGAAGGGACCACAAAAGATCATCTGGTCCAGTCCCCCTGCCACAGCAGCAGCACCTAGAGCAGATCACACAGGAACACATCCAGGCAGCTCTGAATATCTGCAGAAAGGGAGACTCCACAACCTCCCTAGGCAGCTGGTTCCAGTGCTCTGTCACCCTCACAGGGAAAAAGTTCTACCTCAGGTTCACATGTAACCTCCTACGCCTCAACTTCCACCCAGTGCCTCCTTGTCCTGGCATTGGGCATCACCCAACAGAGCCTGGCTCCAGCCTCCTGGCACTCATCCCTCTCATATTTATAACCATTCATGAGGTCACCCCTTAGTCTCCTCTTCTCCAAGCTCCAAGCCTCAGCTCCCTCAGGCTCTCCTCAGAAGGAAGATGTTCAACTTCCTTAATTATTTTTGTGGCTCTGTGCTGCACTCTCTCAAGCAGCTCCTGTCCTTCTTGAGCTGGGGGGCCCAGAACTGGACACAATACTCCAGATGAGGCCTCAGCAGGGCAGGGTAGAGGGCAAGGAGAACCTCTCTCAACCTACTAACCACAGCCCTTCTAATACACCCCAGAATGGCATTGGCTACCTGGCCACAAGAGCACACATCCTTCCATCAGCACAAGCATCTCACAAGTTGCAAAAGGCAGCAAAGTGGAGCTGCTGACCAGGCTAGAGCTGTGGTTACTGGTGTGGTAGCCACCCTCAGTCATCCACTCTCCCTCCTTTGCATGAGGTGTGCTCATTATATATCATTATATATATCTGCTCTCAGCTACTCACCACCCACCATCAAGATGTGGTGGCTGACCCCTGCCTGCAGCCATTGCAGGGGCAAGAAAGGACCTTAGGGGTGGAGAAGAAAAGAGAAGTGGACAAACAGAGCAGAGTGATGATATTCTGGAAGAAAACTGCTTCTCCTTTGCCAAAAGGCAAATGTTTTTCATCCAGCATGGAGGAGAGAAAGTGGGAATGAACAAGCTGGGGTACTGTGTCAAATTTTGGGCTCCCCAGTTCAGGAGAGACAGAGACCTGCTGGAGAGAGTCCAGCAGAGAGCCATGAGGATGAGTGGGGGAGTTGAGCATCTCCCCTCTGGAGAGAGCCTGAGAGCCCTGGGGCTGTTCAGTCTGGAGAGGAGAAGGCTGAGAGGGGATCTGAGCAATGTGTGCAAATCTCTGAGGGCTGGGGGGCAAGTGGAGGGGGACAAGCTCTTTTGGGTGGTGCACAGCAAGAAGCCAAGGAGCAATGGATGCAAAGTGGGACAGAGAAGGTTTCAGCCCCACAGGAGGAGAAACTTCTTTAGAGTGAGAGTGACAGAGCCCAGGAACAGGCTCCCCGGAGAGGTTGTGGAGTCTCCTTCTCTGGAGGCTTTCCAAATCCTCCTGAATACATTCCTGAGTGGACTACCCTGGGTGATGCTGCTTTGGCAGGAGAGTTGGACTGGATGCTCTCTGAAGGTCCCTTCCAAACTCTAATATTCTGTGATTCTGTGATCCTTTGCAGCTTGTCCATCCCCCAGCAAACCACAGCGAGGGTGTCCTGTTGAGCTGTGAGAGATTCCCTTCCTGTGCCTGCAACTCAGCATCCCTCTGTGAGAGAGAGGCCATTCCCCTGAGAAGCTGAAGCCCTCACTGCCTGTGATGGGTTTAACCTCTGTGAAAGGATGATGCTGTGTGACATTTGCAAGTGTCAATGGAGCAATAGATTGATGCTATGGCTGCTTTGCAAAGGGATGCCTGGGAAATGGCAAGGCTACTGGGAGATGCCTGCCTTCCCAGAGCTATGACCTCACCTGTGAGCCCTGATAGAGGAGCTGTGATGAGATCTCTCAGTCATGGGAAAAGGGCTAAGAGGGCATCTGTGCTGTAGAAGACTTTGCACTCTGGAACCCGCCTGGACCCATTCCTGTGCAACCTGATCCATGCAAAACTGCTTTGCAGAGAAACGTGGCCAGACTCCACTGGGTCAAAAGCAGAATCCCCAGAGGAGGGCCATGAAGATGCTCAGAGGCCTGCAGCAGCTCTCCTATGAGGACAGGCTGAGAGAGTTGGGACTCTGCAGCCTGGAGAAGAGAAGGCTTCCAGGAGACCTTAGAGTAGCCTTCCAATATCTGAAAGGGGGCTACAGGAAGGCTGTGGAGGGACTATTGACAAGGGCTTGCAATGCCAGGACAAGGGGCAATGGGTTTGAACTGGCAGAGGGGAGATTGAAACTGGATGTTAGGAGGAAGTTGTTTGCAGTGAGGGTGGTGAGACACTGGCACAGGTTGCCCAGGGAGGTTGTGGCTGCTCCCTCCCTGCAGGTGCTCAAGGCCAGGTTGGATGAGGCCTTGAGTGAGCTGTGCTAGTGGGAGGTGTCCCTGCCTATGGCAGGGGGTTGGAACTGGATGATCCTTGAGGTCCTTTCCAACCTTCCCATTCTATGATTCTATGAATCACAGAATGGAGGAGATTGGAAGGGACCTCTGGGGTCCTGCCCCTGCTAAAGCAGTGTGGGAATGCAAGAAAGAAGAATTATGAGCTGTGCAGAAAGTGAGCTGTGCTGGTTCCCAGGAGTCACAGGATGCCTCCTTTGTGGGAGAGAATCAGAGGAAGAGACAAAAGGTCAGGTGGTACAGGAAAAGAGGAGATGAAAAGGAGGAGTCTGTTAGAGAAACAAGGTTGTAGATCATCTGTATTGTGTTAATGCTCTGTGTGATAGTATAAAAAATGTCTCTGTCTGGAATCATAGAATCATAGAATCATTGAATGATAAGGTTAGAAGGGACCTCAAGGATCATCCAGTTCCAACCCCCTGCCATAGGCAGAGACACCTCCCACTAGTACAGGTCACTCAAGGCCTCCTCCAACCTGGCCTTGAACACCTCCAGGGAGGGAGCATCCACAACCTCCCTGGGCAACCTGTGCCAGTGCTCTCTGATCCTTACAGTCAAGAAGTTCTTCCTTGTGTTGAGGTGGAACTTCCTGTGCTTCAGTTTCCATCCATTACCCCTTGTCCTGTCTCAGGGTGCAACTGAGAAGAATTTGTCCCCTTCCTCTCAACCTCCAGCCCTCAGATATTTATAAACATTGATTAGATCCCCTCTGAGTCTTCTCTTCACCAGACCAAACAGCCCCAGGTCGCTCAGGTCACAGGGGAAGGCATCCAGACAGCTTTAGGTGCGCTGAAGGAGCTGACGGTGACAGCAGAGCTGCTATTTGAATGCATCACGAAACACACAGCACAGCCTCCTCTTCAAATAGCATTTTGTTTTCTTTTGCCAAGGCATGAATTCCTCCTACAAGGCTCGAGGTGCCCTCAGCCAGCACTGAAGTCACTTGTAACTGGGGGCACTTCCCACCTCCTGGGAGGTGCTGAGCGGTGGGTAGCAGCGCAGCGTCGGGTAGAACCGGGCCGGGGCAGGCAAGGCAGAGCTGCTGGAGGGCTGAGTGATGGAAGTGTGGTGTAGCACCTGCTTTGCAAGGTCTGGCTGAAATCAATGCTTCCAGCCCCCTGCTTTCCTGAGTACCAAACTCACCCACCCAAGGTAAAATAAAAGCAGCATCTCACCCAGCTCCAGTTTGTATCCCTGTGGCTGTTATTGACGCTTCACAGCTGGATCGCCGCTGGTGTGACAGGTTGCAGCCCTTCATTTTTCCTTCTTTGGATCACAAGTGTCTTCAATGTTTACCTGCTTGGAGAAAGAACACAATTTTCTTGTTTTTTTTTTCCCTCTAACCTCATGATAAATGGACCTGATGTTTATTCAGAGGGCCAGTTTAGCTCGTGAACCTAAAGGTGAGGAATGAACGAGCTGCTTGAGGGATTGAAGCAGCACCAAGGAGGGTGCCTGGGCAGGTGAGCCCCTCACAGATCTTCTGTTTATTTTCTTTTAGCATTTCTTGGTTTCAAAACAAGAAAATACTGCTGGTGGGGAAAGTTACTAAACAAAGGAGACTGCCAATGGGCCTGACAACGTTTCCTTGGTAACATTTCTTAGCTTTTACCCCAGTGATTGATATCCAAGGAGAGCCATTTGCTTTCTGCGGAGGAGCGGGAGAATATGGCTCAATGATTCTCTTTCTGGCTGCTGAAAGCAAGAGAGAGGAGAAGTAATCCATTCTAGCTGATGTGGCTATACTTACTGTTTGAAAATGAAAAGGACAAGAAAAGGAAAAAGAAAAGGAAAAAGAAAAAGGAAAAAGAAAAGGAAAAAGGAAAAGGAAAGGGAAAAGAAAAAGGAAAAGGAGAAGGAAAAAGAAAAGGAAAAAGGAAAAGGAATATGAAAAAATGAAAATAAAAATAAAGAAAAAGAAAAAAATACAGAAATGAAAAAATACAAAAATGAAAAAATACAAAAATGAAAATGGAAAGGGAAAGGAAAAGGAAGAGGAGAAGGAGAAAGAAAAGGAAAAGGGAAAAGGAATATGAAAAAATGAAAATAAAAATAAAGAAAAAGAAAAAAATACAGAAATGAAAAAATACAGAAATGAAAAAAAAATGAAAATGGAAAGGGAAAGGAAAAGGGAAAAGGAGAAGGAAAAGGAAAAATAAAAATAAAGAAAAAGAAAAATATGGAAATGGAAAGGGAAAGGAAAAGGGAAAGAAAAAGGAAAAAATAAAAATAAAGAAAAAGAAAAAATACGAAAAGGAAAAGTAAAAGGAGAAGGGAAAGGAAAAGGAAAAGGGAAAGGAAAAAATAAAAATAAAGAAAAAGAAAAAATACAAAAAAGAAAATGAAAGTGGAAAGGAAAAGAAAAGGAAAAAATAAAGATAAAGGAAAAATAAAAATAAAGAAAAAGAAAAATACAAGAATGAAAATGAAAATGGAAAAGTAAAGGAAAAGGGAAAGGAAAAAGGAAAAGGAAAAAGGAGAAGGAGAAGAAGAAGGAGAAGGAGAAGGAGAAGAAAAAGAACAGGAAAAAATAAAAATAAAGATAAATAAAAAATAAAAAAATGAAAATGGAAAGGAAAAGGAAAAGGAAAAAGGAGAAGGAGAAGGAAAAGGAAAAGGAAAAAGGAAAAGGAAAAAGGAGAAGGAGTAGGAGATGGAGAAGGAGAAGGAAAAGGAGAAGGAAAAAGGAAAAGGAAAAGGAAAAGAAAGAGAAAAAGAAAAAGAAAAAAAGAAAAAAAAAGAAAAAGAAAATAGAAAAAGAAAAATTAAGGAAAAAAAAGAAAAAGAAAAAAAGACCAACAAGGAGCAAGAAAAATAAAGAGACAAATTGCCCTTGGAACTAGAGTCAAAAAAACCTCACTGTACTTGACAGGAAAACTCTTTAATCTCACAGGGCTTTGGAGCAGACTCCTGATGTGTGTGCGTAAGACTGACCAGAATCTGAAACACATTTCTCTGCTGTGCTCTTTGCTCTCCTTGATTAAAAGCCTTTGTGCAAGCAGTGTTTCTTTCTCTGTTGATGCTGCTGTTCATGGGGAGCCCTCCACACCACCTGCCTGGGGAAATAAGCAGGTATGAGGTGCTTACTGCTGGGATCTCTCTGTAAGATATCCCCAAAGTTAATGCAACCAAGGAAAACTGCAGCTGCAAGTCCAATCAGAGCTGGTTAAAAGTGGGTTTGGGTGTGTGGAGAGGGCAGGCTGAACGAGTTACCCTTCACAGATCAAAACTGCATTTGTCAAGTGGAGGGGGCCAAGCTCTTTTGGGTGGTGCACAGAAATAAGCCAAGGAGCAATGGATACAAACTGGAACAGAGAAGGTTTCAGCTAAACAGGAGGAGAAACTTCTTTAGAGTGAGGGTGAGAGAGCCCTGGAGCAGGCTGCCCAGAGAGGTTGTGGAGTCTCCTTCTCTGGAGCCTTTCCAATCCCACCTGGATGCATTCCTGTGTGAACTACCCTGGGTGATGCTGCTTTGGCAGGGGAATTGGACCGGATGCTCTCTGGAGGTCCCTCCCAACCTCTAAGGTTCTGTGGTTTCTGTCAGCCTGCATTGCCTTTCCATCACTCTCCAGCAGCTTTGCAAGCATCCTCACTGTTTATTTACAGAAACACTCCCCCAGAAAGTGATATTTGTGCAAAAGCCCTTTGGGGTCACCCAAATGACAGCATTCCTGCAGTGACTGTGACTGGCCACAAACGTGCCCAGCTGCCAGGACTCCAGTTGTACTGCCAGCACCAGTGCACAACACCTCTGCTCTGAACACCAAGACCCACATCAAACAAGTCCTGAAGGTCCAGGACATGTCTTTCCCTCCTCTGTAGGTGAGGTCTCAGCACTCTGTGGTGGCTTTCACTGTGTGGAGGAAGAAATTCTTAGAGGACTTTGCAGCTTCTCATGCTGTAGGTTGCTGGCAGGGTGGCAGTGCTCGGGGACAGTGCTGTCTTGGCCCCATTTGCTGCTTCTTGGCCATGCCCCACTGAAACCCAATGTGCACATGGCTAGAAGGAAATTGTTATGCCAGCTCTGTGCTGCTTGTCATGTCCTCACTAAGAATTTTTTTCTCTATCTTCCTTTTTTTTTAAGGTCTGAGGAGAAATTATTTGCACTTCTGCCTTCCAGGGGCTTACAGGAAGGCTGGGGAGGGACTATTGACAAGGTCTTGTCATGACAGGACAAGGGGCAATGGGTCTGAACTGGCAGAGGGGAGATTTAGACTGGATGTTAGGAGGAAGTTGTTTGCAGTGAGGGTGGTGAGACACTGGCACAGGTTGCCCAGGGAGGTTGTGGCTGCTCCCTCCCTGGAGGTGTTCAAGGCCAGGTTGGATGAGGCCTTGAGTGACCTGTGCTAGTGGGAGGTGTCCCTGCCTATGGCAGGGGGTTGGAACTGGATGATCCTTGAGGTCCCTTCCAACCTTACTATTCTATGATTCTGATTCTGACCTCAAAAAGAGGAGCTGCCAGCTTCAGCAGGGCAACAGCAATGTGGCCCTTCCACAGGCTTGTGGGAGGGAATGAGGTATGGTTGTGTCTGAAATGATTGCAGCCAAGCAAAAAGAGGCAAGTTCATGAAAGAATGTATCTGGGTTTGGATAGCTGAGAGGTTCACCTTTCCTTTCTTTCCTGCAATTTATACACAGAATCATAGAATGGCAGGGGCTGGAAAGGACCTCCAAAGCTCATCCAGTCCAACCCCCCTGCCAGAGCAGCATCACCCAGAGCAGATCACACAGAACACATCCAGGCAGCTCTGGAATACCTCCAGAGAGGAAGACTCCACAACCCCCCTGGACAGCCTCTTCCAGGCTTCTGTCACCCTCACAGGGAAAACATTTTCCTCCTGTTTCCATGGAATTTCCTATGCCTCAACTCCCACCCATTGCCCCTTGTCCTGACATTGGGCATCACCCAGCAGAGCCTGGCTCCAGCCTCTTGCCTCTCACCTGCACATCTTTCTAACCATTCCTGAGGTCCCCCCTCAGGCTCCTCCTCTCCCAGCAGCACAGCCCCAGCTCCCTCAGGCTCTGCTCCTAAGGGAGATCTTCCATTGCCTCCTCTGGAATGAGAGGGAGACTCCTCAACCCCTCCCTGGGAAGCCTGTTCCAGGCTTCTGTCATCCTCACAGGGAAAACTTTTCCCTCATGTTTCCATGGAACTTCCTCTGCCTCAACTCCCACCCAGTGCCCCTTGTCCTGGCATTGGGCATCACCCAGCAGAGCCTGGCTCCATCTTCTTGGCACTCGTCCTGCACATCTTTATAAGCATTCCTGGGGTCCCCCCTCAGGCTCCTCCTCTCCCAGCAGCACAGCCCCAGCTCCATCAGGCTCTCCTCCTAAGGAAGATCTTCCTCTCCCTCCTCTTGAATATCTCCAGAGAGGGAGACTACACACACCCACACACACACACCCCCACACACCCTCAACCTGGCAGCCTCTTCCAGTGCTCTGTCACTCTCACAGTGAAAAAATTCCTCCTCAATATATATCTTCTGGATATGGAATCATAGAATGGTTTAGGTTGGAAGGGACCTCAATGATTATCTAGCTCCAGCCCCCTGCCATAGGCAGGGACACCTCCCACCAGTATATATATATTGGGATTCTCCCAATTTTAGCTTTCCCCAAGTCTCTCCCAACCAAGTATCCCTTTCTCCTCAAGGCTTCAAAATTTGTCACAACACTCTTAGCCCTTCCCCATCTTTTCTTTGCCTCTGCCACAGGACCTCTCACTCCTTTGCAGCTACTGGAGACACCAAAGCCCTTGGTCACTGCAGGAGAGAAGCAGAGAGCAGTGTGGCTGCCTAATGGTCTTTGCCCTTAGCCCAAACACCAGCCCTTAGGAAAGAGGTGGCCTCTTGCAGCTCTGGTGGCTGCCAGGTTGTGAGGTGTGTGTGTGTGACAGCTGGGAGGCTGGGGGCAGGATTGATGGACAGGAGAAGGACAAGCAGTGAGATCACAGCAAGCCTCACTTCTGTCAGGCAAGAGGCTGAATCGATGAACACACAACAAATTGATGCTGCTGGCTTGGTGGTTTTGTGTTGTTGGTTGTTGTTTTTTTTTTTTTTTTCCTTTTTGGTAATGTGATCTTTTCCATTAGGATGCTCACCACTGCTCTGTTAATAGTTCCCATTCAGCTGGCAGTGCTGAGTGGTTCCCAAGGCCTGAGGAAATGCAAAATTAAAAAACAACAACAACAAAAAAAAAAATGGATTGTAATTGATCCAGCAAGTTGTATAATCATATGAGACAAGTGGGAGATTTTATTTTTTGTAAGCTGAGCACCTTATTTGCTGAAGCCTGAGATGCATTCACCTGCTACAGAAGCATTATATTGCTTATAAAATGATCCAGCCCTTGTTATAATCCAGCATCAGCACAGCCTGTCCCAAATAACTCTTTTTAAGGTGCACTCCGTGGGCAGACTGCATGCACAATTATTTCTCTTGGTTTATTCTCCACTGTCTCTCTCATCCAGTATCTCCCTCTACCCAGTGATGGATTATCTCCACCTGCAAGTAAAACCAAAGCCTGTTGGTCCTGTAAGGACATCCTCCAGCTTTAGCATTGCTGTTACTGCTTCTCTTTGCCTACATAAAGGCATTTTTGCTGGATGGCTTTTGAAGAGCCTGGGGTGCAAAGCTGGGTGTGGGGGGGAAGGGGAAGGGGGGATGGTGGCATGCAGAGAGTGGTGATTGTGAAGGTTTGGGAGTTAGAATCATAGAATGGTAAGGTTGGAAGGGACCTCAAGGATCATCTAGTTCCAACCCCCTGCCATAGGCAGGGACACCTCCCACTAGTACAGGT
>WBNM01017791.1:973-14725 GCA_013399055.1 Ramphastos sulfuratus | reverse complement strand
TAGTCAGTATAAAGCTGAGGGATTGCAAGGATTCTGCTCTCTTCTTCAATGGCTGCTGTGCAAGGGCTCTGTCCATTGTGCCGTCCGTCATGATCTGTGCATTCCTGAATCCAGTTCCAGAATCCAGCCCCCATCTGCCACTGAGTCCAGTCTGGGACTTCCCCCATGTCTACTCATAGCACCAGTAGTGATGGTGACTCAATCACTATCAGGTGGCTTGGATTTGATACAGGGTTTGTGTATATTTGTATATATTTAACTTCATTGTTGTTATTTGAATTAAAGCTGGTTTATTTTTCTTTTCCAATCCACAGGTCTCTCTCCCTTGTTCCTTTTCTCTTTCCCTTATGGGAAGGGAGAGGGGCCTGTCATTTCTCTAGAGGCTTGCCCATCTCTGACCCTTGACATAATAGGAATAATAGAATTAGAGTATACAGAGCAGGTGATGCATAACACAATTCCTCACCACCTGCCAATAAATGCCCAGTCAGTTAAGGAGCAGCAGTCCCTAACCAACTTTCTCCCCAGTTCATACACTGAGCATGAAGCCATACGATATGGAATACTCCTTTGGCCAGTTTGGGTCAGCTGTCATGGCTTTGTGTCCTCTCAGCTTCTTGTGCCTCCCAGCCTGCTCACTGGCAGGGCAGCATGAGAATCTGAAGAGTCCTCGACTGCTGCTTAGCAACGACAAAAACATCGGTGCCTTATCAACATTATTCTCATCCTAAATCAAACCCACAACACTATGCCAGCTGCTAGGAAGAAAATTAACTCTATCCTTGGCAAAACTAGCACAACAACATAAGGCATTCCTTCTACCCTGTGAACCACAAGTTGCTGACAGATGCTGCAGTGAAAGAGTGACCTACAGAGAGAGACATGCCCAGACTTCCACCAGGCCTGTTTTGGCTTCACTGTTCTGGCTACTATTAGGAGAAATGATGGTGATAGCATGCTCTCATGTATATGCACACACTGTTATCAAAGCCTAAAAGGGAGCAGGTTCCTGAGAGAGCTCTCAAAGATGTGGGATATGTGGCTCTTCCAAGCCAGCCAGCCAGCCCATCTGGGACTTAATCCTTCCAATCCTTCTGACGTAATTACATGTTGCTGCACAGAATTGTCTTTTTTACCTTCTTTCTCTTTCCCCTGAGGTTTAACAAATGCTCTGTGTGACTTTTGGAAGATAGGTGTCTCACTTACTCTCTGCTAGCCTGAGGAAGCATCATTTTCATGCATTTTTATGTTTTGTTTATTGTTAGAGGAAAAAACCCTGACAACTTCTTCCTTTCCCCCCACCCACCCTATAATTTATATGGATTGTATCCTCTGGGTTCTAGTTGTGCAGAATGCCTCTCATTTTCCACCTCTAGTTTATGACCACCAAGTCTGTTTGCAAGCCTACACCTTCCATTTGTATATTATAGCACACGGAGGTCTGCTACTCTTATGAATTTGCATGGGGATCTGTGGCATCCTACAGTCTTTTACAATCTTTAATGGGCTCTTCCCAAAGATTTGCAATTTGCCTGCTGTCTGGGCATGTTTTCCAGATGTTTTGATATTCTGACCCACTGTAAAACATTGCCATGGAAGTGGGGAGGTAATGCCTCTTTTGGATGTAACCCTTGCTATGGTAATGCAATGATTCCCGAAGATCAATTGCTGTGAGACTTTACATGTGGCATTGAAAGGTGAAAAAATGAGGTTAATAGGGAGGAACAAAGTAGAGCATTGTCTAGGGTATGCATAGAGTCAACGTAGCACCACTGGGCAGAGAGTTCTGCCCTGGAGCTTCGACATAAGGAGAACACCTGCTGCTCCCCTTGATGTGGGAGCCTGAATGCTTTTTTCCTTCAATATATTCAGTATCTCAGGAGACTGAATCAGTTCAAAAGTGCAAGTGTTCCAGCAATTTAACACTAGCCTGAAATTTCCTGGTGTTTTCACTAGAGGCTTAAGAATATGCAGGTTGTTTTCCTCATAAAACCACACAGGCAAAAGTTTGGTCTCATTTGTAAACACTGCTGAATTATGTTGGTTTTCAACCCTTTCAGAATGACAGAATTGCCTGGTTAGAGAAGACCTTAAGATCAGTGAGTCCAACCATAACCTAACATCTCTCTACACAGCTGTTAGCCCATGTCCCTAAGCACATCATCCAGACACGTCTTAAATACCTTCAGGGATGGTGACTCCACCAACTCCCTGGGCAGTCTTCCCCAGTGCCCAAAAGATGATAGTACTTAAAGAGCAAATGGCAGAGATTTTGGGTTTAGGGCAAGAGCTGCTTCAGGTTACCTAGCAAGATTTTCCTATCTAGATCAAAGAGACATGAGTTGCCATTTGGCAATGCTGAGGTTATGGCTGGACTGGGTGATCTTGGTGGCCTCTTCCAACCAAAACCATTCTGAATCATAGAATCAAACAGGTTGGAAGAGACCTCCATGATCCTGTGAAATTGCATCTTGATTTTTCAATAAGCTTTTGGATTTCCATTTTTATTTGTGTTGTCTACTGTTGCGTTCAACTACATCCACAGCTCTACCAACTTGACTTTTTAGCATAAGGAAGTACCAGATAGAGCCTATTTAAGTCTGTGAAGGAGAAAATAACTTCTTCATGTTGTGGTAAGTCAGAGAAGGTTAAAGCTTTTGTTAGCGGTATCTGTAAGGTGAAGATGTTGTTCATGGTTCATTTTTCAGGAAGGAAACTTACTTGGCTTTTACTAATTATGTTGTTGGTGGCCACAGACAGTTTCATTCTGTTTTGGAGTAATAGTGATGGGGAACAGGTTCTGGAGGAAAAGGACAGAGTAGTTTGCTCATGTAGCTATTAATACACATATTTGTGCAATTACTTTGCTTGAGAGTATCTCTGCTTGCATATATTGGGCACATTAGTCTGCTGCACTAGATTTCTGTAACATGTTAGGGCTGAAGGTTTGGAATAAATCAATCCCATGTTTGTTCAGACCCGTGTCTCAAAAGCTCGTTTGAGATGTAGCCAATATCACATAATTTTCAGAGTTTTAATTTGTAGAAGATGCCCTTTTGTTTCTGTAATGCATCAGCAGTGTCAATGACATGACAGTCATTACTGGTCTTCCCAAGTTTGCTCTTTTCCTAATGAAACTGCTTATTCTTCTGTTGTGTCTGCATTCTTGTTTCACAGAGTTCCTACAGGTATTCTGTCTGGATATGACTATTTCAGATCTTCATTTAAACTCTTCACAGCTCGTGCCAATTTGTGCTGCTGCAACATGTTCAGTCTTGCTAGTTTGGTAATGAAGGATTGTATCTAATTACACTTGTGGAATAAAACTATTCAGAGAGAATATTATTGCTCAAACTGGATTTATAGAATCATAGAATCATAGAATGGTAAGGTTGGAAGGGACCTCAAGGATCAGCTAGTTCCAACCCCTGCCATAGGCAGGGACACCTCCCCCTAGCACAGGTCACTCAAGGCCTCGTCCAACCTGGCCTTGAACCCCTCCAGGGAGGGAGCAGCCACAACCTCCCTGGGCAACCTGTGCCAGTGTCTCACCCCCCTCACTGCAAACAACTTCCTCCTGACATCCAGTCTAAATCTCCCCTCTGCCAGTTCAAACCCATTGCCCCTTGTCCTGTCATTGCAAGCCCTTGTCAATAGTCCCTGCCCAGCCTTTCTGTAGCCCCCTTCAGATCCTGGAAGGCTACTCTGAGGTCTCCTGGAAGCCTTGGGGCAATATGTTAAGCTATTTCTTCTCAATCATAAAAATGGAGCAAAGCTGGAGGTGGGGAGATTCAGGTTGGATGTGACGTGGGAGTTCTTCACCGTGAGAGTGGTGAGATCCTGGGCTGGTTTGCCCAGGGAGGTGGTTGAGGTCAGGCTGGATGAGGCTGTGGCCAGCCTGATCTAGGGTAGGGTGTCCCTGCCCATGGCAGGGGGGTTGGAACTAGATGATCCTTGTGGTCCCTTCCAACCCTGACTGATTCTATGATTCTATTATTCTATGATTCTATAAAGTGAGTATTCTCAATGAGAATATACTTTTCCTTCAAAACACAAGACTCAGCAGACATTACTGAGTGAGGTACTGTACAAAGCCTGTTTTTACACTTCCATGTAGTGAGTTCTAAAGTTCCTGATACAAACAAGATTAAAAGGGTGAGTAAGATTTTTAAAAATCACAGGAGGCTTTTCAGATGGGTGTGCAGTGCTTCTGGCTGCTGTTTAACTTGGTGGATTGTTTTTAGCTCTGAATGCATTTTTACTTCTTAAGAACTCAGCTTAACAGAGAAAAGTCAGAAAAGTGTACATCTTCTGGTTTTGAGTTATCTCTCAGATTGGTTTTGAGTCAGAGAATCATAGAATGGTAAGGTTGGAAGGAGACCTCAAGGATCAGCTAGTTCCAACCCCCTGCCATAGGCAGGGACACCTCCCACTAGCACAGGTCACTCAACTCTCAGACTGGTTTCTTTCTTTTGCTAGGAAGTTTCTCATGTCTCATGTTCTTCCTAACTTTTCCATTTATAAAATTGTGCTGTGAGAAAACAGAAAGAGTCAGGAAAACGCATTAAGGAATGACAGAAGTGCAAACAAGTGGCAAAGCAACATGTTGTGAGCTGCTCCTGCAACTATCTTCAACAGGTGTTTGGGAAAGAGATGTACAGCTTAGATTAAGGTGTTTGGGTGGTGGAGGAGAGTTCAAATCTGGTGCTAAGTAGTTCTTTCTGGGTCATCATCTTTATTTTCCTCGGTCTTGCACTGCTGTGCCAAATCAAAGGCAAGGGGGTGGTCTGCCTTCATGTGGCTCCTGAGTTGCCAGAAGGCTTAAAAAGTTGTAAGGGACAAATCACAGGCAACTTGAGCGCACAAGTGGAGGAAATGTTGTCTGTGTTCTTAGAGAAATCTGAGGGAGGCTTCCACTGGCAGTAGGAGTATTTGTAAGCCTTTGGTGACCTGCATGCTACTTTGGAAAACAATAAAGATTTGCTGTTCTGTGCATCTGCAGGTATAGGCATGGGCCTATTTCTAGATTTGCCAAGAAACTCCAGAAGAGCAGAGCATAAAGGCCCTGGGAAATGGACATTTACACACTGTCCAGCTTGTTTGAAGGCCTGTGTGTTCAGATCTGACTGAATAACTTACTGCTTCTCCTAGACATGATGATGCAAACTCAGATTCTGAGCACTATCCGAAAGGGCTCCCGTCTGTCAGGAGGTGCTGCATTTGCTGAGGCTGCAGTTCACTCAGAGGCTGAAAGGAGCCTGGCCACACCAGGAAAATAAAGCTCAATCCACATTTTCCTGCTGGGACAATTTGCTACCCCTTAGGGCTGCTGAACTCCAGGAGCTATTTCTCTCTGATTCTGTACCAGCCATCTGTTAACAGCGAGTTTAGCACATTGCAGGGGGAACAAAAGGGTGACTGGGTGGTAGTTGAACTGTATGTATGAGGAACACAGCAGAAACCTGAGCTTCCTGCTCTCCAGAGCCTGATAACAAAGCAAAACAAAAATGCCATTGAGAGCTGTTGTTGTAGTGGAACAAAGCATAATAAAAGCTCTTCAAAGAGCCATCTGGACTGTGCTAAGGATGCTGCTCCACGCTAAATACTCATCCTTTGGCAAGCCTGTGTGATGATCAACATCAGCTGTCCTTCCATCTATTCCAGCAGTCTCAGGCTGGAGAGCTGCATGAGTTGACAATAACTCTGACGTCCTTGGAGAGTTGATTGCAGACCAAGCTGACAGGCCTGGTGTTAGAAGGAAAAAAAAAAAAAAAAAAAGAATGAATGTTCTTAATGCCTTTTAACATATTTACATAGCATTTCAGTATCTGAAGGGGGCTACAGGAAGGCTGGGCAGGGACTATTGACAAGGTCTTGCAATGACAGGACAAGGGGCAATGGGTTTAAACTGGCAGAGGGAAGAGTTAGACTGGATGTTAGGAGGAAGTTGTTTGCAGTGAGGGTGGTGAGACACTGGCACAGGTTGCCCAGGGAGGTTGTGGCTGCTCCCTCCCTGGAGGTGTTCAAGGCCAGGTTGGACGAGGCCTTGAGTGAGCTGTGCTAGTGGGAGGTGTCCCTGCCTATGGCAGGGGGTTGGAACTGGATGATCTTTGAGGTCCCTTCCAACCTTACCATTCTATGATTCTATGATTTATTTTTGCTTTTCTTGGCAGACAAACTCTAACCTCTTCTGTTTGGTTTTTACAGTATCACAGTATCACAGTATCACCAAGGCTGGAAGAGACCTCAAAGATCATCAAGTCCAACCCATTACCACAGACCTCAAGACCAGACCATGGCACCAAGTGCCATGTCCAAAACTGCCTTGAACACCTCCAGGGACGGTGACTCCACCACCTCCCTGGGCAGCCCATTCCAGTGGGGAATGACTCTCTCAGTGAAGAACTTTCTCCTCACCTCCAGCCTAAACTTCCCCTGGCGCAGCTTGAGACTGTCCCCTCTTGTTCTGGTGCTGGTTTTTGGTTTGTTTGTTTTTTGTATCCAGACAACTGGGTTTGCAAGTAAGATATGGTCTTGAGGAGAGCTTTGCTATCTCCACTGGATGACAGACTACCTCCATTCAGCGTGACAGTGAAGGTCGTACTGATTGCAGCAAAGAAAAGGTTTTACTTCTATTTGTAAAGGTCATCAGAAAGACCAATAGCAACAGAAAATAACTCATCCTATGTTTTTGTTTTTCTTTTAGTGATGAAATCCAGTTACTCTATAATCCATGTCTTCTGAAAAGTGACGTTTACAACATCATTGTTCTTTCTCTGTCTTGAAATCAATTGTCTTAAACGTTTGTTGATGGTTCCAACTCCCAACAGCAAAAATAAAATAGTAAATGATGTTCAAAGTCATTAGCCATTTACCTTAGGCCAACCCATCTTCCCTTGTGTTTGCTTGCTAGCATTCAATGTTCATGGTCAGTGATCAAGGGAGGTTCTCCTCGCCCTCTACTCTGCCCTGGCGAGACCTCATCTTGAGTACTGCATTCAGTTTTGGGCTCCCAGTTTAAGAGGGACAGGGATCTGCTGGAGAGGGTCCAGCAGAGGGCTACAAGGATGATTAGGGGACTTATGAGGAGAGGCTGAGGGACCTGAGGCTTTTTAGTCTGGAGAAGAGAAGACTGAGAGGGGATTTAATAAATGTTTATAAATATCTGAGGGCTGGGGGTCAGGAGAGGTCTGGGACAGGCTTTGCTCACTGCTCCCTGGGATAGGACAAGGAGCAATGGATGTAAGTTGCAGCACAAGAGGAGGTTCCACCTCAAAACAAGGGGGAACTTCTTTACTGTAAGGGTCACAGAACACTGGCACAGGCTCCCCAGAGAGGCTGTGGAGTCTTCTTCTCTGGAGCCTTTCAAGGCCTGTCTGGATGTGTTCCTCTGTGTCCTGAGCTAGATTGTATGGTCCTGCTCTGGCAGGGGGGTCGGACTGGATGATCTCTTTGGGTCCCTTCCAACCCCTAACATCCTGTGACCCTGTGTATGCTGTGGATCCATGCCTCAGTGCTGCAGAGTTAGCTCTCTCATCCCTGCAGCATGCCTCCTCACCACGAAGAAGATGAAGCCAAAAGAAGCGAAGCGGCTGCAGTATCCTTGCAGCACAGCAGACCTTGCTCTATGCACAGTTTGCTGGAGCTGCTGATGTATGCTGCAAGGCTGTCCTAGACTTCCTAAGGAAAGCTGGATCCAGGGGAAAGAAACCTCAGAATAAAGATTTAAGGAAATACTTGAGCCTTTGAACAACTTACTACTCAAATGGTTCCTGCCTGTCAGAGGAAGTTCGATGGTAGTCCAAGCTAAAGTACATTGCCTGTGAGGCAAGAAACAACCTTGGGAATGGTTTACAGGAAGTCTCCTGGATGTGTACAGCTAGGAGTAAAATGTGTACATTCTCAGTTGCCAAGTATGGGAAAAGGAGGATGCAGGTCATCTCTGAGATCTCATTCTTGAGTTTGTGACATCAATAGTGTGATGGTTTGAGCTAATTGGAATATTTTAATGGAGAAAATTATACTACAGGCTGTGAAAAGGAAACAATGGTGATGTCTCCTTCACTCATAGGCTTGCTAGGATGTTTAAGTACTCAAAACCTAGATAAGTCAGTCAGTCTCTTGGGCTTGCAGTCAGCCTCTGGGGCACAGCGTCTCGGTCTAGCAGCTTCTGGCTTCTCCTCTCTGCTGAGTAACCTCACTAACCACTTTCCTTCTAACCCCCCTGGCTGAGCCTCCAAACTCACCTTGCACGTAAGGCAAACCTTGGGGTAAGGTATAGGGGTGGGGAGAAGGTGGAAGGGTGGTTGGGAGCCCCTCCTGGGGTCTCTGATTTCTGGGAGGGGGGTTGTGTTTCTGTATTCCCTTTAACATATATGTCTGTAACTATTCCTGTACATAGTGTATATCTCTGCTTGTACATTGTGCTGAGCTGTAAATAGAGCTTCAGTCCTTAACTTCCAGCTGGCTGAGTTCTAGTCTGGGTCATTTTACAAGTGTGGGGGGGCAGGGAACTCCCAAACCATCACAAATAGAAAGAAAAATAATTTCTCTTTGTTCTCTTTTTGACTAAATGAGCAGATCTACAAATCATACAGTCACTGGGGTTTGGGTGGTTTTTCCCCCAGAAAACAATTC
The DNA here is from genome assembly GCA_013399055.1 of Ramphastos sulfuratus. NCBI lineage: Eukaryota > Metazoa > Chordata > Aves > Piciformes > Ramphastidae > Ramphastos > Ramphastos sulfuratus. The sequence continues at coordinate 6,088 of WBNM01017791.1, read as the reverse complement.
CCATAAAGGGAGACATTATATTTGTAGCTTAGAAAGCCAAATATTAGTTATGAAAAGAATACAACAAATTAAAAACATTATTAACATGAGAATTAATGAACCTAGAATCTTTATTAGGTCTGTTTGACATCCAGAAACCCAAAGGGTATTTGCACTGACAGGAGTCAGTGACCTGAAAAGATTAAGCATTGCCAGATAATTAGAGTCTTAAACTGGCTTGGGCTGCAAGAGACCTTAAAGATCATCTAGTCCAATCCCCCTGGACTGGGCAGGGCCATCTTTCACTATATCACATTGTGCAAAGCTTCATCCAAACTGTTTTCTAACACTTCTGGTAATGGAACATCCACAAGTTTTCTGAACAATCTGTTCCAGTATCTCACTGACTCAAAAACATCATGAATAAATTCTTCCTCATATCTAGTCTGAACCTGCCCTCTTTCAGTGTAAAAGTCTTGCCCCTTATTGCTAGAGATTTGATCTGTACTAGTGGGAGGTGTCCCTGCCTATGGCAGGGGGTTGGAACTAGATGATCCTGAGGTCCCTTCCAACCTTACCATTCTAAGATTTTACAATTCTATGATTCTATGATCTGATGATCTGATGTCAAAGAGGGCCCTGGGCTATTGAGATCTTCTCCTGGGGCACCCTGTGCTTTCTACAGAAGGAATTCCATCCAGATGTCCTTATAGCAGGGATTATTTGCATTAATGCTGAGACTTTTTCTAACACAGAGCTTTTGTGGACCATCAGCAACACAATCTGCAAGTGAGTATCTAGTGCCTCTTCTATTCACTGAAGTGTATTACACCCCTGTGCCAATGATAGTAATTGCCTGTATGGGAAAGTACCATTGCTAGAGCATTTAAATGTATTTGTAACTATTTCTACCTCATCTGTAGCTGCTGGAAGTGAAAAGAAGGAGCCAGAACCATACGAGGAGGCAGCTGCTGTTGGCAACCACTACCATGTGCTCTGTGGGACACAAGTCTGAGAACCTCTGTGTTGGAGCAGCAGGCTGGGTCACAGCTGCAGTCTATGTTAAAAAAAATTGCCAGCAGAGCTTTGCCCACTGAGGTGGTGCCAGAGGAAAGTCACAAAAAGCTTTACTACTTTTTATTGTTATATTATTTAATTGTGCACCTTCAGGTGTCTCTAAGTTATAGTTCAGATTTTTCTTTTCATCACAATTAAGTGCTATTCTCTAAGTCCACTGTGCTGAATCCTTGCTGGGACAGCTGGTGAATTTGATAATTAAAAGAATTGCTATGTTGGAACAGACCAAGTGAAGAATTCTCTGGCACAGGATCCTACCTCCTGTATTGGCCTGTGGTAGATAGAACACAAGAAACAGGACGCACATAAAGTGATCCTTCCTCCTGACACACCTCTGGTGTCCCTGCCTATGGCAGGGGATTGGAACTGGATGATCCTTGAGGTCCCTTCCAACCTTACCATTCTATCATTCTATGATTCTATGATTCCTTCTTGCAGAGAAAGGAAGCTTGGGAGCTTGAGCAAACAGATGTTAAAATCCTCCATGGATACACCTTTAGGATGGGGTTTGATTCCAGTGCTGGCAGCACCAACTGCCCTTGTTGTCCTTCACTTATGCTGGGAAATGTCAATTTGATTAAATCTCTTGTTGCATTCTGCAAAGCTTTGCCCTAATCCAAGAAAAAATTATATATGCTTCTGTGATGTTGCTGTTCCAGTCTGAATGTCACAGCACTCCCTCGCTGTTAGTCCAACATGTATGCTGGGTGATGCTTCCCCTTCCAAGCAGGAGCTGCCATGCTGCTAACACATCCTTGTCATCAGCACCAAGCAGTCATAATAATACTCTCAGTGCCTGAAACTGCCTAAGAGGAGTTTGAACCAAGTAGGTGGCCCATTGTTGTTTAGTTGGAACTTCTCTGGAGCAAGGCAGTCATACATGAATAGATGCATCACAGNTGTACCAGTGGGAGGTGTCCCTGCCTATGGCAGGGGATTGGAACTAGATGATCCTTGAGGTCCCTTGCAACTTTACCATTCTATGATTCTATGAGATCCTGCAGCTCACTTCCAGAAGCCCGTTGGAATGCAGAAGGAGAGAGGCAAAGAGTAAGCTCAGTAATATAAGCTGATTCCCTGCTCCAGAGGCAGGAGGAATCCAGTGAAGATGACAAACACAGTTAGGGCCATCTGGGGGACCATTCAACCAGTGCAAATCTGAAATTAAATTAATTACACCCAGGTTTCTTCAAGCTAATGTTTTTTTTTCTTTTGACATAAGCAAAACCCTGCACTGTAGCTTCCTGAAGATACTACAATTACACAGGACTTTGCATTGCTCTGATCTGTTCTGGTTTATCTCCACACAGTTATTCTGCAGCCACTTCCATTTTCCCAGAAAGGTTCTGTCAGTCCATAGAAAATATATTTCATGGGTGCAGTAACACTGCAGTGGGTCTCTCAGCCCTAAAAGTTCTTCAGGGAGCAATGCAAAAGGTCAGAATAATCAAGAAACCTTAAAGAACCTTTGAAGATCTTTAAATAAAAAATTTTAAAGAAGAAATGGTGCATATCAGGAATGGATTAAACTGATGAATGCACAACAGCAGCTGGGACAAATTACAACAATGTGAAGACTGTTGTAAATAGTGGTCAGAAAACAGGCCAGGTTTCCCAAAGTATAGAATCATAGAATGGTAAGGTTGGAAGAGACCTCAAGGATCAGCTAGTTCCAACCCCCTGCCATAGGCAGGGACACCTCCCACTAGCACAGGTCACTCAAGGCCTCCTCCAACCTGGCCTTGAACACCTCCAGGGAGGGAGCAGCCACAACCTCCCTGGGCAACCTGTGCCAGTGCCTCACTACCCTCACTGTAAAGAATCTTATATGTACCTTACATGCCCCTCCTAATCCTGGGCTTTACCTAAGGCTGTATATAACCTGTGATCTGGACCCCTTTTGGAAATGCTGGGCTTGTACCTGGGAAGCATTAGCAGTAATTAGCTAAACTTTGTCTTGAATAAGGCTGGGGTGGGGGTACAGTGAGAAAAATAAGTTTCCTAGAGCTCTACCAGACAGACTGGAGAGGGGATGGGAACACTAACTGAGTAGAACAAGGTTATAGATCAGTTGTCATATTTGCAAAGAAATCCTTCCTTATTTGGACAGATTGCTTGCTGAGGATCATTAACCATTTAGGACATTTTTTTCCCCCTTCCTTTTCTTTTTTCCCCCTTCTTTTTCAATTCTTCTCAGATCTAGTGAGATAAATGTGAAACATCATTATGAGAAAATAACATCCCATTTGTTTTCTGAAGCCAGTCTTTCAGTTCAGATTAGAGAGAAGGAGCATCTTGTTGGTATTTAATATATTCAATGTCTCTGAGGTCTGAGAGTAGGCTGCTCTGCCAGAGGTATTTCAAGAGCTCAGTAAACAAACAGAAATGTAACCAGTGGTCCTAGCACTTAAGCTTTAAGCTAGCCTTTCATCTCCATGTAAGAGTGTGCTGAGGCATAGCAAAGGAATGAAAAGGAGAGAATGATCCTTCTCCAAATCCTAGATCTGGGCTCACTGTGGTGAGAGTACTTGCATGCTCATTTTCTACTTGCTGCAGGTGGATGCAGAGCGATCAAAACACGTCTATCATTTCCACCACCTCTTATGATGAGTCCTGTGTTCAATGTCAGCAATGATTTAGCTACTTGTGATTGTGAATTTCATTTTTTCTTAGGCAATTGTTAGAGTAACACAGTCCCTATAATGAATGAGCCTATAACAAAGCTCTGAACTGGGGCAGGATTATTGCCATCCTGATGAAGGATGGGCATCCTGAAATGCATATATCTGTATCTCCATCAGGGAAGTGATACCACTGTGCTGATTTTGAGAAGGCTTTAAATTGCCTAAACACGAGCATCTGATGCTCTCAGGCATCAGAAAGCATATTCAGCTTCCTTGTAAGAGGCTGGCAAACATGTCAGCATTTCTCCCAGGAGATTCACAGGCTTGTGAAGGCATGGCTGGAGAGCAGTTGGGCTTCGTCAGCTTTGGAAACTGGAAGAGAAAGTTTCCCCACCAAGCGAGGGCACTGAAGGAAATGTTGGGTGACAAAGGAAAAAATAAGAGGATAAACAGCAGAAACTTAAAACTGGGAGAATGGGAACTCACTGTGGTCTTGAATGTAAAGTAAAACCTCCATGAAAGTCAATGAATCACAACCATTGAGATGCAGAGGCAAGAACAAGTGCTGGCTTTTTATTCATATATTTTCTGGTAGAAAACAAACAAATCTGAATTAAAGAGAACTTTTTGAGGCTTTACCTAGAAAAGAGAAAGAACCACAAACCACATCTAAACAAATGCTGTCTGTCACTATTGACAAAAACAGAATCACAGAATGTTAGGGACTGGAAAGGACCTCAAAAGCTCATCCAGTCCAACCCCCCCTGCCAGAGCAGGATCTCCTATAGCAGATCACACAGGGACACATCCAGGCAGGTTTTGAACATCTCTAAAAGAAGGAGACTCCACAATGCCCCTGGGCAGCCTGTTCCAGTGTTCTGTCACCCTCACAGGGAAAAAATTCCTCCTCATATTTACTTGAAACTTCCTATGCCTCAGCTTCCATCCATTGCCCCTTGCCCTGTCATTGGGCATCACTCAGCAGAGCCTGGCTCCATCCTCCTGGCACTCACCCTTTATATATTTATAAACATTGATGAGGTCACCTCTCAGTCTCCTCCAAGCTAAGGAGTTCCAGCTCTCCTAGTCTCTTCTTGTGAAAGAGCTGTTCCATTCCCTTCATCATCTTTGTGGCTCTGTGCTGGACTCCCCTCTTGAGCTAGGGGGCCCAGAACTGGACACAGTACTCCAGATGTGGCCTCACCAGGGCAGAGCAGAGGGGCAGGAGAACCTCTCTCAATCTACTAGCCACAGCCCTTCTAATACACCTCGGAATGACATTGATCCTCCTGGGCACAAGAGCACATTGCTGGCTCATGCCCAACCTCCCATCAGCTAGGACCCCCAGATCCTTTTCTCCTTTGCTGCCTTCCAACAGGTCAGTCCCCAACCTATACTGATACCTGGAGTTGTTCTTTCCCAGGTGCAAGACTAC
>WBNM01017788.1:7174-30547 GCA_013399055.1 Ramphastos sulfuratus | reverse complement strand
CCCATGCTATGCTGGGCCAAATCATCCCTGAGTTAACATCTCACTAGAGTAGATGTGAATAATCTAAGTGATAATTTACAGGAAAAAAAAATACATTTTAAAATGGATAAACTTATTTGAGAGAAAAGATAAAGGTTTTTTTTAGTTTTTGCATCACAGGTGTTAAAGATGCACTTTTTCTACTGACAGGTCTGATATCCTTGTATCCATTTATTACAGAATATGTTTTTCAAAATCATACTCCTTCCATCACTTTGTGTTTGTAAAAAGTATGATTTTTGTATTTCAGTGTATTCACATCTGAGGCATGAGGGGGAAAAAAAAAATGTGAGGTTTTAGTTGAATCCTCTTACATATTTTTTAATTTTCTCCCCAGATAAATTTCACACTAGGATAGCCTACAAAATTCCATAAAAGCACTCTCAAATCAAAACAGGCAAGACAAATGGAAAAATATACTGCAGTAAGAATAGCTGAACATGTTATATTATGAAAGATGATAAAATTATGTGCATTTTTGAAGAAAACTCCATGACATTTCTTTAAGTTTTTCTACTCTGTCACTGTCACTTTAAAACCCTTTTGTGATTCTAATTAAAAGTCATGATCTGCTTGTGTTTCCTGTAAACTAACCCTTACTTATCAAAATAAGTGTACATTTAAGTACCGAAATCATTATACCATAATAATGCAGATTTCTAGCTTTAAGAATAACACACACAAAATGTTTTACTTATAAGATATTGTAAAAGCACAACTGGTACTATGTATGTTTTGCTTTGACTAAAACTGGCATTTTAAAATACTGAGTTTGAGTGTACATCTCTCACATAGCTTTCAATTAATATTTATGCATAAGAAAGTGTATCTATAACCATGAGAGGCCAGAATTTTCATTATTCCTGACTATCACAATCCATTCATGTATAGCAAAGTTTCGTGGTTACTTAGTAGTTTAGTGTTGTAGCTTTTTTGTGTGTCATGAAAGCTGAGATGTTTTTTTTTTTTCTGTCTATTGTTTTACATACTAAAGCATCCATAATTCAATGCTGAGGAGATCAGATACTTTTGTCTTCATTTCTCCTTTGTCTTGGTTAGAATGGTACTGAGTACGCCCCCAATCTATTGTGCTTGCTTTGTTAGTAGTACCCAACTCCTCTAGGTCTTCCAGATTAGTGATGTTGCATCATGTGTGGGGCTCTGCAATTGCTAATAGATACCTAGTCGTGGAGCGTTTTAACTCTCACATTATGTTCCTTCTAGGATGACCTAACTCTATTGATCTGAGGCAAGACTCGAAAGTAGCTTTTGAAGGAATTCTCTTTAATATTTCATTTGGTTTGATACACTTGATAAAATAGCAACAAGTTCTGAATAAAGGTATTTCTGTGCTTGTTTCCAGTTTTTCAATATTGTTTCGTTTTGGTTCTCTCAATTAACTTCCAAGACTACTTCTCGGTAGGAAACAGTCTGTTTCATATAGTAATTAACTGACTGGCTGATCAGAAGCTCTTCACTTGTTGACCAGCAAGGCAGTTCTGGACCTCCCACCACCCTCCATGTTTATCAGTATGTCAGCTAATGGCTTGGCTCTCACTTTCCGATCTCCTGGTAAAATAGTAACAGCCTGGCAATTTTCACAGCTACTGTTACTGCAACAATTATATTTTTACCAAGAAGCAGTAGGTAGGACAGAGATAGGGAGTAAAGTAGTAATCTATGTACCTTGCATTGAGCAGTGTTTTTCTTTCCAGGAAACCCAACGATTTCCTAGTTTTCAGACGTTTGGCCCTTTTTATAGCATGTCATTTGTGATAAGAAGTGTACATCTATAGAATAGAAGAGCATTGTTTGCATTAAGGTGAGCAATTTGCTTTAATAACTTTTCTGCTCTGCAGCACAGGAAATTCAAAACAAGAGACAGACAATGAAGAATACATTGGGACCATCCTTACTCAACATTTATTCTGCCTAAGTGTCTAAACTACCTGCAATAAATATTGGAGAATATCTCAATAGAAAACTCTGTCAAACCATTTTGTCCAATTGAAATAATTTTAAGTGTTTTTTTGTCTTAAAGTTTAATTTACCTATGTTAATATTTTGTGTAAAATCATTAACATCTTTAGTTTGAATACATTAATTGTTTAGTCATAACATAAGTTAGTTATAAGTCTGTGAATTTTAAGTGGTTGTAGTTATTCAAAGCAGCTTATTTAATCCGTGTACAGTATGTCTCAAAAAATGTCCTTCAAGTTTAATTAGATGGCAGTTTTTTCCAAACACTCATTTTCTGTGTTCTATTTTTAAGATTCCCTATGTCTAGGTTTATTCCATCTAAATTTAAGCACTTATCTGAGGTACTCATGGAGAATGTGGCATGTAATTAACCATACAGTCTTCCTGTGTCTCAGAAAGAAGAATCAAAAAATGAGGACTACAATCTCAGAGTACTGAATAGTTTCCTGTAATTATCTAGGTTTCCATTTGCAAGAAAAGCCAGGCTAGCTGAGCTCCTAACTGAAACCTCAAGCTCTATACAGAACAAGAAAAGCTTGTTGCCGCTGTTTCCAGTGAGAGACCTAAGGTGCCTATGAATGAAATACATAGCACTTGAAAGACTTTTGATATTTCAGTAATTAGGAACACTACAAAGATTTGAGAGATTGTTTTGTTTGATGAACTTTGCACATTTCATCTTAGTTATTCAGAAAGATCCTAGCCTTCAGTCATATTATATATGATTTAAAGATAGAAGTCTGTTTCTGGCGAATGAAAGTGTATTAATGGTTTCAATATGGATATCTCTAGATACATGTAGAAAAGGAGGATCTATTAGTAGTTTCAGAGCATGGCTGTATGGGTTGTACAGTTTTGAGATGCTGCCATTTCTGTCCAAGCATTGCAAAAGACTAAGAATCACACTGATTGTTTTCTTCAAAGAAAAGCTAGCCTAGTCTCCATGTTTTAACACATTATTGAAGAAAAGAAACATTAAAAAAAAAAAAAAGACATTATTTAAGCTCCACAAGAATTTCTCCTTTCTAATCTTGTTGGCCATATGTACATATGTACTGTGGAAAATTATCAATTTTCTTTGAGAAGACACAACTTAATTTTCTATCAAGGGGAACAATAAAAAGACTTTATCTTCCTGATGTTGAAAAAAATAGTCTCAAAAAAACTTTGTGCAAACTCAATTCCATGACATAATGATAGAAATGCTTTTAAAACTATATTAGTTGAAGTATCATCCGTGCATTGTTGGTATCCCTACATCTTTTCCTTTTACAGTGTCTGTTATCAGCCCAAGTTTGTCGACTGTCATTAGAAACCAAGACTTCATAGAATCATTCAATTATCAAGAATCTTCAATTATTATAAATAAGTTCAGTGTTGTTTTTCCTTTTTAAACTTTAAGTGGAAAATTGCAAAATTTTATTCGATCTTCTATTAGCTATCTGTCAATCTCTACAACAATGAATATACTATAATTTTTCCCTTTAGTTTTTTTCTTCTATTTTGTACCCTCTCTGTTCCATTATTCTCAGATTCTTGAATTGATCATTGGTATGCACTTGACTGATGACTATTTTTAATTTGTTCTCTCTCCACTTTCTACTAGTAATGTTAATAATGACAAATAAATGCACTAATACTTGGTTAGAGTCTCTTTTGATGAAGTATAGTAAGAAGCCTCAGAAAGATGGTAAAACTTTTTATCTACTGAACAGAACAGTGAGATACCCCCTTACAGTATTTGTGGTTCTCCTGGAAAGTATGTAGTGTCCAATATTTCTGTAATTTTTGTCATATGAAATAACATTATTCCTTAAAACTAATTAGTGTCTAAAATGCCCCAGATCTGTATAATTTTCATATCAGTGAGGTCTAATATTTAGCTGCCTCTGTCCTTATATGAACACAAGTGACAGTTTTAGGATGCAGTAAGAAGGTTTTGGGAAGTGATTCAATTGTATTCTTTTACATCTCAGTGGTTCTATTCCCTCTAACTTTATCTTTAGAAAAAATCTCATTATATTTACAAAGATATGTGGGACTCTGTGTTAATAACCTAATTTGCCTATTCTGTCCTTAATTGGTTAAGATAAGAAACCTTGTAATGGCAGAATAATTTAAGTGGTTCCATTAGTCTCTTTGGAAAGAAACATTGATTTTTTTTTAATGCTATTACTTCCTAAGCTAATTTTACCAAGGTTTAATTTACCATTAGCTTCTAATCCTTGCATGTTAATTCATTTATTAACCTCTGGAATCCTGTGAGAGTCTGTGTTACAAAAAGCAATGAACAAAATTCAAACTGTTTGGCTTGGATTCTACGTGATCCATGCAAAGCATAATTGAAGAACATTAATTACTAATATTTCTGAAATTAAGAGAAGAGCCTCTGTGTTTAGGAACATAGATACAAGGAGACTGCAGAGCAATACAGAGGAAGATGGATTTTGCTATAATTTTTCCAGTCACCCCCATTTGTCTTTTTCTCTGTTTTTGACACAGTCATCAACCATAGAGAGCTGTCAATAGTTAATGATACTGATTCCTGGTCTGGCATGCAGTCAGACTGATGGTGAAAAGACAATTGGTTAAGTAGTAAACTCATCCCTCCCCCAATCATTGCATTAATCTCTAGCCCATGCAATCTCCCTGTAAGAGGTGAAGGCTTGGAATTAGTAATTGTCTTTGAAAGATCTGATCTGGTAACACTCAGAAGGGAAGGACTACTACTGTGGATTCTTACAATCAATTACATTTTTCATTAGTTTTCATTAGACAACAAGTTCTACATATTCTACGGCCAGTAAATATTTCTCAATCTCTACTTATCTGTATCTTGGAACCTGTTTGTTCAGTTTATTTTCAAGATTGTTCTCATTCAGCCTGAAGCAGAAACCCGGAGCACAGCCCACCAGACCTGGATCCTGACAAAGGGGTTAAGAGAGTTGTTGTCATATACACTAACAATGTTATTATAATTCACTTAGCTTACTTATTTTTAATAGAGGCATGCTTTCATGAGATGCTTTCCCTGTCCAAATCCTGCTATGTTGCAGCCATTTATTTCATTCTGAAAACCCACAGAGAAAGTGCTCAACAGTCAACTGGCAATTGCTGAGGACAGTTTGAGAACTATGGAAGAAAATGCAGATTCTCTGCAGGTTTTTTCATCTGTTGCAGTCTGAAGTGGCTTCCGTGAATCTGACATAGGAAAGGAGTAATTATTTTTCCAAACTCTGAAGACAAGGATGTCTTGGTTTAAGACAGCGTATTCTCACAAGCAAGCCTCCTCCCCTCTGGGAGTGGGAGGAAAAGTTGTACAAAAAATCCATAGGTTGATATAAGGAGTTTAATGGGATAATACAATGTGCAATTGTTTTAGCTATCTTGTGGAAAAGCAGAAGTGGCAGAAGCCAGCCATAAAATGACCCCCACACCCAAGCCCGCAGCAGCACAGAAGAAAAGACCAAGACCCCAAAGCCATAAATCAGAAACAGCAACCATAAACAGGAAACTTCCCATGTTACAATCCTAAATTCAAGCCCCATGATACTTTTCTGCAGCCAGCACTTTCGTTTTAAAGCTGGCATGATGGCAGCATGGTGTTAAATACTCATCAGTAGATTCAATTGGCTGAACCCAGGACAAATGGAAAGGATGAAATAGCTTTGCCTTAAGAGCTGTAAAGAGGTAGGTGTCTGCTATACTTATATTCTTTGAAAATTAAAGCCTTTCTTGCATTGCTGATATGTGTCCATCTGATAATAAGATTAACCACATAACGTATTTGCTAAAGTGTTTTTTGTCATACTTTTGACTAAGAATTTGCTTAAATCCCCCTTGAAAGTTTAGTTGGAAAATGCTCATCCTTAAAATAGTGGACAAGGAAGTAATATATTTGCCTGGGAAGTGAGAGAATGGAAAATGCATCAATCTTTGCATGTTTTATGCTGTGATTCTGGTTTAAAATGGACCATACTGGTGACCCTTAGCAGTGGACATCAAAAGGTCACATAGAGGGTGACATAACCTTTCTTGAGTCTGTATTAGGTATTAGAAATTTTTCGTTGTTGGCTGGGATCACTAGCTGCATTCCAGCAGAAGGCATAGGGGGAAAAATGGCTATTTGATCTTTACTTTCAGCTCTTTGGTGGCCCAGATAAGTAATATTGTAGCCTTTTCAGCTGAATCATAGAATTATAGAATTGTTGGAGCTGGAAAAGCCCTTTAAGATAATGAAGTCCAACCACTAACCTAACGCTACCAACTGCTAAAACAAGTCCCTAAGCACCACATCTGCACATCTAAATACCTGCAGGGATGATCCACTCACTTCCTTGGGCAGCCTGTTCCAGTGCTTGGCAATCACTTCAGAGAAGAAATTGTTCCTAACGTCTGACCTAAACCTCCACTGGTGTAATTTGAGGCCATTTCCTCTTTTGTCATTTGCTACTTGAGAGAACAGACCAACACCCACCTTGCTACAAGGTCTCCCTGCAGCCTCCCTTTCCCCAGAATAACAGCACCGGTTCCCCTAGCTGCTTGTTAACACAGAATGTAGTTCTCTCACATATTCAGAAAAATGGTGCAATCGTGTTTCTTGTATAAACATTGGGAAATGGTATTGCTTCCTGTCATGGAAGGCTAATAGGCCTAAAACAGGTCCTGGCTTGCCCCACCCATCTGCTGATGGGGAAGCAAGGGAGGGAGGAAAACAAAGGCTTGGGCAATTCTGTCCCCTCCCNCTTGGGCAATTATGTCCCCTCCCAAAGTGATAAACGGGTACCCACAGGTATTTATGCACTTGTGAGTGTCTTGCCCGGATAAAGGTAACCAAACCCTGGTTTCACCTAATATGGTTAGTTTTACAAATGCCATTCTGATTGGTGAATCTGAGGCCAGAGGAGCCATTACACTCAGGCAAATAACATAAATTAAAATAAGTTGCAAGCAGTTTTGCTGCTTCTGCCTCAGTGTATGTTGCTCTGCTCTACGTTCTGCTCTGCTCTGCCCTGCTTCACTACTCTCATCTAGGACAAAGTATTCTGTTCTGCCTCGTACTTCAGACCAGTGTACCCCTGATGTTTTGGACTTAAACTACCTGGAAACTTAAGTGCATCAAGTTTACCAGAAGGCATTAAGTGCCACATGACTATCAAGACTATCAAAGGCTATCAAGACACCGAGCAGTTCCAACACTGCCTCAAAGGAGCCAGGGACTATCTTGAAATTTCTGTTCCACTGCTGTGAGTAGAACAGACTTTCCCTAGGGCTCCAGGCTGCCTATTTTATTATAAGTAGGGCAAAGCAATTTTGTGGCTAAATCTTTCCAATTTTCTGATTCTCCTAAATTAATGAATTGCCCATAAGTATCCTTGTGAAGATTTTCCTGACTGAATTAGATCCCAAATGTAACTAGTTTGTATATAGTTTGTGGTGGGGTTTTTTGGAAATAACTACATAATTTATAATTCCTGCCTCATTAATTGCTCAACTAATTCACTTCCTTCTATGATTTTGAAATTCAGTGATATGTTTTTTACACAATGATTCGTGTACAAGTACACATTGTGTAGTTTATGTTGTTGGGCAACAAAACATACTTGTGTACTGCTGGGTGTGAGTGCATACAGCAGTTTAGCCTCTTAGGGAGGTGTCTGAGGTTCAAATTTGCATTTGTAAGACAGTTGCTGTGATTATCAACTTATCCAAGACAGCAGCACCTTGTCCATACATAAAGCTTTCAATATCTCAGTAATTATACAAGGAAAATCATAGATAATATAGAATCTTATCCTAATACAAAAGTCTTAATTTACCCTAAAAGTGACTGTTTCACTTCATTGCCTTGGAAAGCAACCCTACATATCCAATGTATTCTACACTTGATATATAGGATACATCCCACCCCACTCTTGGTATCTAGAAGGTGTCTTTTTGCATCTTGATCATGTAAATCAATAGTCACAGTCATGAAAGGTATTTAAATACTAAGCAGTAACAGCTGGAAGTAGAAACTTAGAGGTAGATACTGGAGTTGTAGTGTCCAAATGACATTTGTTGAATTTGATTAGGTGTTCTTCATCCTAACAGAGCAGCTGGGCAAAATGGAAAGAATTCATTTACTGAGTGCATAGACATCACACAGCCAATACGCTCAACATCTGGAACAAAGACAGGTGCATACAAGGTCAGAGTGTAGCGTAGGTTTTGTCTGAATTAGAAAAGTTTCAAAAGCTTGACTCAGCTTAAAATATGGGCACAATAAATTGGTTTTTCTTAAAATGAGTTTTGCTTAAAAATATGTTCTTTAGTTTTAGTGATACCTAGTTTTCTTTAAATGATTCTGTGGATATGACTATACAACTGACCCTGTTATTAGCTGCAGTTTACAGATCTGGGGTATGTGACCGTTTAGCTTATATTTAAATGTTTGTTATGACCTCATTTTTCAGGAAGGTTTAAATCATGCATGCAGATTACCCATAATTCAGTGATGCTCGTCTGACAGGATAATTTAGCAAATATTCACAATTTGCAGCTCTGAAGCCCAGGAAATTAACTCCAACACTAGTTTTAGTAGAAGCATATATTCAAATTAATTGGGTTGATTTTGAGGGTAGACTTGAACTAATAATACAGCTAAGATTGCATCTATAAGTAAAAAGAAGGGTGGTACACACTGCCTAATTCTTCCTGCAGTCCCTGGATTGCATCAAAAAGCCTTCTTCAAGAGTAAACTGCTTTAGAAAGGGCAAAGTCCTACACAGTGTGAAAGAAGTCAGTTCTTATTAGCCTTGACCTCTTTTACTCAACAGTAAGAGCTGAACTTCTGACTCTGCAGATGGTAGTGACTGGTTTAATGAAGTTGTCTCTTACACTAATTTGCATTAAATTGTTGGCTGCTTGGATCAAGCTAATATTAACTTTTTTTTTTTTCAATTAAAGTATAACTGTTGAAATTCAATCTTTCCTGACAGCTCAGAAAGCATGCAATCCATAAAATTTCAACTATTTTTGATTGACTCATTTATTTCCATTTAAAAGGCTCATTCATTGTGTGAGTTATCATGTTTTGAATGTTTTTTTATTATCATGTTCTGAGGATTTATTTGACAGTTTTCAGATCTAGTGCCAATTAATGTGATTTATTTCAATGCGTCAGGTTTGCAGTTCATAAATTTGTGGTTATTCTTACTAACTTTTCAATATAACTATTCCTTCAAAACTACCAGCCTGTGTAATATTCGATAAAAATTATATAGCAACAGAAAAAGTAAGAGTCATAGAATGGTAATGTTGGAAGGGACCTCAAGGATCATCTAGTTCCAATCCCCTGCCATAGGCAGGAACATCTCCCACTAGCACAGGTCACTCAGGGCCTCGTCCAATCTGGCCTTGAACACCTCCAGGGAGGGAGCAGCCACAATCTCCCTGGGCAACCTGTGCCAGTGCCTCACCACCCTCACTGGAAAGAACTTCTTCCTAACATCCAGTCTAAATCCAGTCTCTGCCAGTTTAAACCCATTGTGCCTTGTCCTGTCATTACAAGGCCTTGTAAATAGTCCTTCCCCAGCCTTCCTGTAGGCCCCCTTCAGATACTGGAAGGCTACTCTAAGGTCTCCTCGAAGCCTTCTCTTCTCCAGGCTGAAGAACCCCAACTCTCCCAGCCTGTCCTCATAGTAGAGCTGCTCCAGCCCTCTGATCATCTTTGTGGCCCTCTTCTGGGCCCACTCCAACACTTCCATGTTCTTCCTGTCTGGATTCAGTGCTTCTTGTTTGTGACCAGTTTACTCACTGCAGGAAATCACAAAGTCAGAAGGTGAGAAATACTTCAGAAATACAACTATGAGAGTCATTTGCAAAAAAATTTGTTTAAACAGAAAACATGTTATGCACTCAATATCAGTGACTAATAGATATTCAAATGCTGTTTATTTATTTAAATTAAACTTCCTTTGGTAGCAGACACAGTGCTCTGAGTTACCCTGAATGTTCTTGCCAGAGATTAGTGCTCAGTACTATTGGGTCAGCTAGCGACATTGCTGCAAACTCTATATACCCTCTTCTGAAAGGCGTATCAACATATTCTGATTAGGAGAACATCAGAGAACAGTAATAGACTTCAAAAAGCCCAGCCAAACCAGTGCTGACATGGAGGAAAAATGAGCCAAGCCTCTTTTTTAGATTTGAATTCTAAACCCAACAAATATTCTTCTGAGAAGAATAATTAATTTTAGAACAACAGCATGAAAGACAAATACCAGATTTTGAAGACACATTCCATACTGTCTTGTTTGTTTTTCAGCATTACAGGAATTCAAGTTTTTGTTGCTGGTTACTTAGAGGTAAGCAGCTATCTGTCTTGCAGAAATATGAAGTAATTGGATTGATACATATCATTGGCCAATAGAAGTAGTTAAGAGAAATGAGATAAAATATTTTTAATTCTAGGTCTGCATGGAACAGGAAGGGGGATATTACAGAATTAAAACTCCAACCCAACAAACTCACCTTTTCTTTACCATTTATCAGGGAAAGTGCCAAGAAAAAATACTATATAAAAATCTGCATTCTTTTATTTTAAAAAGTATCCATATTTAAATTAGATGGAATCCTTCCTTTTCAATGTACATTTTAGCATTGAAAGCTGAGCATCCAGAATTAGGATGGTGTATATGACTGCCTAAAGTTCAAATACCATGGCAAACGTATGCAACAAAGACATTCGGCCATCAGGCCTTCCATGTCTTGGCAGTCAAATATAAGTCAGTAACAGCAGAACAAGGACACTGCAGCTTCTCATTTCTGCAAACTCAGTTACGGGGGAGTGAATATGGCACAGTCTTGGCACTAGTCCAATGTACTGGTCAATAAGGCATAAGCTGAATTTATCAACAACATGATCTGTGATTCATTTGTCAAAGTCCATATGATGACAAGAAATTCAATAATTCTAGATGGGAGATGTGATGATGTACCATGTGGTGATGAAGCTCTGTTTATTCTTGCAATAACTTCCGGGCAGTCAAACTAGAGCAGTATTACAGCTTCAGAGAATAGAAGTAGTAGGCTATTTGGGGAAATGCTAGAAACTGTTCTCTGCATATACTTAACTGGAGGGACTCAGACCTATTTACTCATGACTGTAGTAACTGGAGGGACTCAGACCTATTTACTCATGACTGTAGTAACTGGAAGGGACTCAGACCTATTTACTCATGACTGTAGTAACTGGAAGGGACTCAGACCTATTTACTCATGACTGTAGTAACTGGAGGGACTCAGACCTATTTACTCATGACTGTAGTAACTGGAAGGGACTCAGACCTATTTACTCATGACTGTAGTAACTGGAAGGGACTCAGACCTATTTACTCATGACTGTAGTAACTGGAGGGACTCAGACCTATTTACTCATGACTGTAGTAACTGGAAGGGACTCAGACCTATTTACTCATGACTGTAGTAACTGGAAGGGACTCAGACCTATTTACTCATGACTGTAGTAACTGGAGGGACTCAGACCTATTTACTCATGACTGTAGTAACTGGAAGGGACTCAGACCTATTTACTCATGACTATAGTAATACAAACAGTACCATTAGAAATGTGGGGGCCGTTATATGTCTGGAAGCATGAACACTCTATACTCAAAATCTCTTGAGAGAAGTTATGACATTATATCAGGCTAGAAATACATGATAATATGTTACTTATCTGTCTTACTCCAGTATATCTACTGTGTTTTGTTCAACCTAGACAAACAAAATTACCTCCAACCAGGAAGACTGTGGTATATGACTGTAGTTACAGAGCTAGCATAAGTATTATGCTAAAATGTTGGGAATTATTTGCAATTATGAGATAGGAGAATTTGGGCTGAAATGGACACAACTCAGTCCAATTTAGAAAAAAAATTATTAAAATATATTTGGTACATCAGTATGTTTCTAATTTTTATCTCATTATGAATGGTCATTAAAAATTCTTACAAAATATGTGCATAAAAATACTGGGGTTTATGAATCTTTTTTTTTTTTTTGTGTCTTACAAGGAAAATGTGTCTGCAATGCAAACCTTTCTTTTCTTAAGAAGTGAAGCAAGGAACTTGCTCGGGCTTTGCTTCAGATTATAGATTCTGATTTTCATGAACAAGTTGCATATACAATCTTTTGGCACATAAAGCATCGTGTACCAATGTTACTTGTATCTGAGGGCATTAATACCTATTTCTTAATGTTCTGAATCAGAAGCCTGCCTAGAATAGGACAAATTCTCTTACAGCCCTTTGGATTCGGCATGTCTGAAATTTTTAAACATTTCTTATTAATGGCAGCAAGAATTTTTGCTAGTTTGTTTATTCTCTAGCTGCAGAATTTTTTTGTGCTTTACATGATGGTAATGCTTAATTATATCATTATTAGGATTGTTCTAGTTATGTTTTAGAATGCTTCTAACAATCATCTGATATTTAACTTACAGTATTTGTCCTTGTAAATCTTAATTAAGTGCCTTCCCGGTTTCTAAATGTGAACAATCATCTGTCATGTCTCTGTCCATGAAACCATCCTCCTTGTTAACACGTAGCAAATACTACTAAAGAATTTCATGCTGTGCTCACCTTCACAAGCACCCATAATATCGGAAAGGTGAACTTAGTATTTCCACTTTATCTCTGCAGTCAAAAGTCAAAAAACAGAAGAAGGGGTTTTGTTGGGAAAAAAGGTAACAAATATTGCTCTTTAATGCAAATTCTTAACACATAACACTAGTTCACCAGAGCATTAAGTAATAACGTTGTTATTGTTAACTTAATGTAAGGATTAAAGTGCACTCAGAGCTGGAGTCAGTCTAGTGCTGTGATATTGTAAGCATCCTTCAAAGAACTGGCAGGTGACAGCCGTGAAGAGCTGCCTGATCTGTGCAGTCAGTGCCAGGTGCAATGAGAAGGAATGAGATCTAGCTGGACAAAGTTCTTTCTGCATTACTTATAGTGATTTTTCATTTTCAGTTTATTCAGTTTGCTGCTATAATTTCATATCATTATCCTCTGTCTCCAGAAAACATCTGATGGTATGGGTAGAAGTGACTCCATATTGTAGTTTTTTCTCCTGCATGGTGCTTAATGGTTTATTCAGATAGATGACAGCAAGCAGAAGCAGCTGAGTTCTTCCACCATGCAGTTTAATACATACTCCTCTAAGCATGCTTCAGGTGTGGTTTAATTTTTAGTGAGCATAATATATTCCTTTTGAAACAACCTGTGCGTGTATCATGAGATTTTTAGAGCAAGATAATGTGTAGCCTGAACTCTTCAGTATGAAATTTACTTTGCAGTGATATAGGACTGACTAATACTTGTGTACATGTTGTGCTCTATGCCTGGGCTTGGCAACCCTCCAGCTGTAACTTGCTCTTTTGCATTTTGCAGGAGTCAATGGCATCTTTCCATGTGACTTTTTTTGTTTTCCAGGTTCATGTGGATTGTGTATCACCTTCCTATTTAAATACTGTATGACAGCCAGACTTGGAGTGCCTGTTTACATATTCCTAGCATCAATGGCCTTGATCCTTGATGCACACCCTTGCAATATTAAAATACACTACTGTTTCTTGTGCTCCAGCATAACCTTCTAGGGGAGGGTTTTTTAGCCCATTGCATTACTGTTGAATCAGAGTAAGAAAATTATTATTAATGGAATAAGGAGGACAACACCTCAGAGAAATGAGAGAGATTTGGGTGCTCTATCATTGGATGAAATTCTAGTATGATATCCAAACCTCTCTCGTTTGTTTTGTCTGCCTCTGTTAAGAAGAATTGACAAGTTGTTTGTTTGGGAGATGTCTTGTATTGTGAATAATAACATCTTCTTTTATTGTGGAGAGCAATGCGTTTAACAATGACCTTAGGCCTACATAGGGTCTCCTAAAAATGAGGGAATACAGAGTTTTAGCAGACCTGAAGAAATCATTAGCTCTGTCTGTGCAAGACACAGCATACTATGGAATATAGAATGCTGTGCTGGACACAGATGTTTGCACCAGCATATGATAATCTGAACATGACTGCACATATTCTGAGGGAAAATTTCAGTGCAGTCAAAGCAGTGCTCTGTCAGACAATGGCTAGTAATAGCTTTGGGGAGAGCAGCGGCTGAGGAACACTCCCATCTCATTGATTTGAGATTAAATATGTAGTTTGGTGAGTGTGCTGGTTTAAGGCTAATTGGAATATTTTAATAGAGAAAATTATATTATAGGCTGTGAAAAGGAAACAATGGTGATGTCTACTTCACTCATAGGCTTGCTGACACAGATAAAACTAAGAACATAAACATTAGATAAGCCACTTGGGCTTGCGTCGGGCTCTGAGGCACTGCGTCTGGGGCTGTTAGCAACTTCTGGCTTCTCCTCTCTGACAAATTAATTTCACTAATCACTTTTCTTTTAACTCCTCCTCTGGCCAATCCTCAAAACCTTGGGGTAAGGTATAGGGGTGGGGAGAAGGTGGAAGGGTGGTTGGGAGCCCCTCCTGGGGTCTCTGATTTCTGGGAGGGGTGTTGTGTTTCTGTATTACCTTTACCTTGTATATTTCTGTAAATATTCTTGTATATAGTGTATATATCTGCTTGTATATTGTGCTGAGCTGTAAATATAGCTTCATCTAAACTTTCAGCTGGCTGAGTTTTAGCCTGGGTCATTTTACAAAGTGTGGAGGGGCGGGGAACTCCTTAACCCACATCAGTGAGGTAAAAGGGTTTAGTAGTATTGATGCATGACATGTCAGGATAGCTGATGTCAAGAGTAGTTTCTGATATGTTTTGTTTGCTGATAGAGTTAATTCTCCTAACCTGAGACAAATTCTGACAAGAAAGAAATTGTATTAGTGAGTGAACTATCTGAAAAAGCTCCTAACATAGGGATCTGTCGCATATGGTGAATTAGTGATACTCACATTTTTTAAAAGTGTGTTGTAAGACACAGTCATTGTTTGAGAAATGGTGGCTGGGTGTCATTTAGTGCAGAAGTAGGAGCAGGTTCAAATTTTTTCCCCTCAAACAGTATACTTGAAACATTGATGGGAGCAAAGGGATTATTTCTAAAACACATTTGCTTGAGGATTTTTTTACCTTCTCTGTCTGGAGCCAGCTTTAACTCCTTCCAAAACATTTATTTCTAATTGTTTCTTAGACCATCCTCCTCTTGCTGTTATTGTAACACCTTCTTTCTTACCACGTGTCCAAGTTGCAACACATTATTAACAAAATTGAATTTGCTACCTAGTGAAAACACTACTCAAATTAATTTTCTTCATTGGTTAGTGCTATGGATGAAATGATAGCCTTAATAGAATTTCTGAGACATGTTTCATATCTGTGTATACAACATTTTACCGCAGAATTTATTTGACAGCATTTTATTTGGAGTGTTTATCTGGTACAGAGAGTAGCATTTCAGCAGTAGATAAACTCTTCTGGGGAATAATTTCACAGCTTAAACTTGCATATAGATGAAGATTTGCCAAGATAGAAAAGTACTAGGGGGGCAAATGGTGGAGAACATTTTTAATCCCTGAAGTTCTAAGCACTAATTGCAAAAATCTGTTAATTTTACTTTGAACACAGTGTATAAAATGATCTTTAAGCAGAGATAGACCTCCCTATTTTTTTTTAACCTGAGTCTGAATATGAATTCATAATTTCCAATATTCTGGTGCATGTTCTCTGTGAAAAGACTGAAGAAATTCTTGCTAAGCCTGGAAAACAAAACGTTTCAGAGAGACCTAATAGCTTTCCCCAAGATAGGATGAGAAAGGTACCAAGAAGTTGGATCCAGGCTCTTCACAATGCTCAATGGTGTAAGGATGAGAGACAGTGGACATGTACTGAAACAACAAAGGTTCAGACAGAATATAAGGAGAAATATTTTCATCATTGGGGGAGAAAATAGCAACCAGCTTGTTCACTCCTCATTGTTAGAAGATTTTTTTTGTGCCCTGATTAGTTAAAGCCTTGAGCAGCATGGTTTGATTGCGTAGCTGACCCTGCCTGAAGGGTTGAGCTGGATTCCCCCTGAAGTATTTTGTGGTTATGTAACTTGTATCAATGATCTCTTCCCACACGAGCAGTTTCTGCAGAGATGTACATATGACTTCTAGTCTGACCTCTACAATCCCACTAGTTTCCAAAAATATGTCAGTTGTGTTCCTTCAGTAGCCTGGGAATTCATTCAGTGGCTCAGGTCGATTGGCAAGACATGACTCGTGCCAGTCAAGCAACCATTTCTCAGGAACCAATCAAATATATGTTTTCAGGGTCTCCTAAATGGTGGTGCATAGAATTTTTATTGATCTTTCAAACATTATCAATTAATTAAAAAACCCCCTAACTGCAGACTACTTCCAGAATGTGGCATAAGTATGATAGAAAATATGTTACTGTTTCTGTATCAAGACCTGAATATGTTACACTAAAACTTAGGGTGGTAAATTCTGTTCTTGATGTCCAGCAAAATGTTTAAGTCATCACTTCTTACTTTTCTCATCACACATAGGCTCAAAGTCTTAACTGATTTAGTACTCAAAGATAACTGTGTTAGTGGTATTCCAACCCCAATGGCTAGGTAGAGCAAGCAAAAATGAATGTGTTTTGTGATTTTTCTAGGAGTTTCCAAGGAAGTGAGTGAAGTATCTGTGGAGTTCCTGTGAACTCGGGAATGGAAGAATAACGAGCTAATTCAGTAGAGCTCAAGATATTATAAAAGTGTCAAAGGCAAATGGAGGCATCTGTTGGAAACTCTTTTACCTGAAAACAACTGTGAATCCTTCCTTTCTACTACTGAAATGCAGCTCAGCCAGCCTATCACATAAGAAGGCAGTCTTCTAAGCACTCTCCCTAGGTAACTTCATTTCTAGATGTAAGTTAAATTTCCAAACAGACATACATTTTCACCTTGTTACAATGTATATGACTATGAAAATTCTTGGATGCATTTACACTGTCAAACTTTTTGTGTCAAACAGCCTCCATAAAAACCTGAGATTCAAATGTTTCTCCTTTGGTGTTTAATTTATTTTTATAGTTTGTATATTTTTTAAAAAAAGCTTTTTTTTTTTTTTTTTTGGAAAGTAGTCAAGAAGTATTTAACATAATTATCCCTGAAATATCATTATTTCATGAAACACTCCTGAGAAATCTCTATGAAATTGTCATGTAAGATTTATGATATTTTCGTGAAATATTAAGCAATATATAAAGAAAAAAACACTCACCTGCAACTACAGGGGAGCACCACATGAAACAAAATATCAGTTCAAGCAAAGTTCCAGAAGAACTGTTCACAGACTCAGAGAATAGTTGAGATTGGAAGGGACCTCTGGAGGTTTCCTTATCCAGGCTATCTACTCAAGAAGGATGTCTCTTGCCTCTGGTTTTGTCACTGGGTACCACTGAAAAGAAACTGGGTCCCACTTTTCACACACTCCCTGCAGGTGTTTATCTACACTGAAGAGATCTCCCATGAGTCTTCCCTCCTTCAGTCTAAAGAGTCCCAGTCTCAGCCCTTATAGGAGAAATGGTCATCTTTGTTCTTCACTGGATTGCCTGCAGTGTATTTGTCTCTCTTGTAATAGAGAACCCATAAGAGGACAAAGCACTTTTGGTGTGGCCTCACCAGTGTTGAATAAAGGGGAAGAAATAACTTCCTTCACCTGCAGGCAATGCTCTGCCTAATGTAGCCCAGGATAGTTTTTGCTGCAAAGGCATGTGGCTGGTTTGTTTTAAAATCCACCAGTAATCTCGGGTTACTCTACCTCTTTATCTTCTTGACATGTCCTTTCTAAAGACCTTGCATCCTTTCATTGAAATGTCCCAGTCATGAAAATCATCCCAAGTCTTAAATGTGAAAGCGGTTTGTTGATATAAAACTACTTACAATATTTCTTACAAATTCCTATGAAATGTATATAAAAAATGTATTTAAAGGAAACCTCCCAACCAGTTGAATAAAATATATGTTTAATATCACCAAAGTAACTCTCAGAATAAGAACTTGGTGTATCTCTGAGTCAGTGCCTTTGCCATCTGTCAGTTGGAGGGACCCCACAGACTGATGATAGAAATGTAGAACTATATGTTGGTTTGGATTAGAAAGTACCTTTAAAGGTCAAAGATGTCAGTTTAGGCACCAGATAAAGTGTTCATTTCTGTAATGCAAGTGGAAATTTATAATGTTTAACTAGGATTAGTGCTGCAGATGGCAGACCATCCCACTTGGATATCTATTTCAGACTGGGATATTCTTCTTTATTGGTTATTGAGGGGGGTTAGGTTATTAGTGGTATACAGAATTGAAGTCAGAGTAAATTAGTCATAATCAATGACTAACAAGCATTTAATTAAAGACTTCATAGCTCAAGTAGGCAAAGAAAAAAATTGGATTATCCAAAAATATAAGGGAATTTCCACAGCACTAACATACATTGTGTCTTGAAATTAATATACTCTTAGATTTAAATAAAGGAGGTGTCAATTGACATACTGAATCCTTTCATAATAAACTTTGAATAATAGTGGTGAAATTGTCAATGTGGTCAACCAGCTTTTGGATTGTGGATTCTCGCTGCTGTTATGTGAAACTAAATTTATGCTGAGTAATCTAACCATGGAAACAATTGTGGAAAATATATTTCGTTCTGACTAGAGTACCACAGCTCAACACAAAATAGTCTCTGTATAGACAAGCCCAAGCTTGAATAAAAAGGAGATGCTTTAATAACATTTTCAACCTATATAGTGACTTTCTTTCACGGACCTCCATCTACTTTATGAATAGTATTTGTCCTTGGAACAGTCCTGAGAGGTGGAAAAGAGCTCTTCCTACTTGCAAAACTGGCAATTAAGGACAGAGTGAGGAGTCATTATTTCAAATGTTGGCTTTAGTGGCTAGATTGCACTTGTACTTCTGACATTTGGAAATTTACACTGGAAAAGCTTCATTTGACAAGTAAAACATGCATGTGCACTAACTGTGTAGCATCAGTTTTCCTTAGTGATACAGAATGCTTTAAATCTTAGGGAGAAGTCTATAATAAAATGATACAAACAAAGTGGGTCTCAAGATAGTAACATCCGTAAATTTGCTCTGCAGAGCTATTAAATAGAGGCAGACTGGCAATCGAGATCTTGATTCAGCTTTATGTCTATGAAAGGTTGGCT
This sequence comes from Ramphastos sulfuratus, assembly GCA_013399055.1. NCBI lineage: Eukaryota > Metazoa > Chordata > Aves > Piciformes > Ramphastidae > Ramphastos > Ramphastos sulfuratus. The sequence goes on along the minus strand of WBNM01017788.1, from coordinate 11,308 downwards.
TATTGCTGCTATAAAGGGGTCTTAAGTTGCTTTATAAGTTGATAGCTACTGTCCTGAGAATGTGGCACAGCTGGGAATAGAGTATGCAGTGCTAACCAGGGATAACTTTCCTTTTGTGATGATCTTATGATAAAAGCATTGAACTGGAAGGTCTAAGTTTTAGTTCTTGTTAGAGAAACTTTTCCATTGTGACCTTTGGAGGCCACTTATTCCACCTGTACTTCATCTCCTATTTGTTTTGTGTGTACGAAACCCTGCTCAGCAATGTATATGTTTTTATACTACCCTTGCCTTCAAGTGTCTCTCCTTGCTGGGTTAAGCAATGTTGACTAAAGTTAATCCCCTGTTTATTCTTGACCATCCTTGTAAGGAAGAAATGTATGTATACAGCATTTCAATCTGGTAGATACGTGTCAATGCCTACTTATCTCTTTGCACCACTCATGACTTTATTGACTTCTATTATACCTCCATCATTTTTCCCGCATTTTTTTTTCCATGCTGAAATTCCTAGCCCATTCATGCAAAACATTTAAAGGCACTGAAATTTATTATTAATTATGTGAGAACTCACTGGTTACTGCAAGGCAGATCTGGTTGGCTGAAGTACTCTATCTCAGTTGAGAATACTGAAGGATTGAATGTGTCACTGTTTCCTAAATGACATTGGCACTCTCTGGCCAAGAAGTGATATGTAAATGAACCCAGAAAACTTTCCATGAAGACAGGTCAGAGCCTTTTGTGAGGTAAGAGCAGAGCTACTGCCAACTTGAATATAGATGGTAGAAATATTGCTGAATTGATTTGATTAAGCTCTGGTCACAGGTGAATCTTCATCCAGCTGTGTCATGCAGGAGGTAGCCCTCTCCCAGCATGGTAATATTACAATTATAGCAATCAGATGTAGAGAAGATTAGGTAGCACATTGTGTCTTCCACATATAATTGGCAACTCAGTTTGTACCAGTGGCTGAAATTAGACTACGCAGCATTTATATTCCATAGTATGCTCTTTCTTCCAGATCAGGAAAACAGCTGGAGAGCATTGTGACTTTCTTTCTATCCATGCTAGGCTTTCCTTCCAATAGAAACCAGAATATGCTAGAAGGTAAAGTCAGGATGTAAATTACACTGCAGGGAATCCTACAATGTATATGCAACAATGGCTCCCTGGAACTAGAGGGTGAAAAGGAGTGAGAAGACAGCTATATTTAAGAATGAATAGATCAGCTGAGCTGAGGTTCAGTTTCTCATTAGTATCTACTGGTATGAAATAAGGAGGTCTCAGAACATTTTTAGATACAAGTCCTATTTACATACCTACTACACATGTTAGTTTATTCCAAGTTTTTCTTGATTCAGGCATTGACCAGCACTGTGCTTGGGTGAGTGCATTGCCCAAATTAGCCCTTGGCTGTTATGTTGTTATACCTCTAAACCACATGACCAGATGCACCCATTACAACCACCACTAGTGGTTATCATTTGAGCAGGGTCATGGGAACATACAGGCCAGGTTGGAGCAGGGGGGAGTACACCATCACTCTAGTGTTTGGGCACTTGTTGGGATGAAAGCTGTTTTTACTTTGTGTGATAAATTTTACTGCATTTACAAAGTATTCAGATCCAATCAATGAGAGTTAATAGAAAATAACATAAATAATATATTACAATATTATTATTAATTGATCCATTTAAAATAAATGCTGTTTAAATTATTATATGTATTGATAAACAATTAATAGTTCTGATGATAATCAAGGTAATTTTAAGTATCAGAGGAATAAAATATGTGATTCTGTTTCATTTAAAGGTCTGAATTTATGGATAGCTAAAGCTTAGTGGAGCCTAATATTCTTTCTAAAGCAAAGTCTTGCTGATATTGGCTAACAATTTTAGACTGAATACAGGTTGCAGAGAATCAGTGATGTATTTTTAGATTGTTACTTAGAATTCAAGCCATGAGAGCAGGGACCAAAATCCATTGTCTTCTGAGATCATATAGTTTCTCTATATTGAAGGGACCGCAATCCATTCACACTTGATGGGGAAGCTGAAAGACTTAAAATAACTTGGAAACTATATTTTTACCAGTGCAAGAAAGTATTTTTCAGACTGATGAAGTAGTATATTTATCACTTTGTGCTGTGTGCTGCTTAACACGAATACCTATTCAGTCATGAGGGCCGCTAAATTTTAAGTTTTGCATTTTAAGAGATCAAATATCTTATGGCAGGAAATGCATCTTCAGTCTTTTCAGCTAAACTCATAGTGTTGTAATTTTTTTTTTCTCATATGTGTAATGGTTAAAGAAATTGAGTAAATAAATCTGTCCTGACAGCAATATGGTTCAAAAGTGTTTGAAAGAATTATATTAAGATTTTAAAAAGAGAGCTCTTTGAGTATTTGGGCATCAGTCTTGGATAGCTGAGAACTGTGATGAGGGTTACTCTCACTCAGTGGTTGAGGCAAAGTGTAATGTGAGGTATAACACTGACACAACATGTTAGCTCATCAATAGCTTTTACAGTTTTTATATGTGGACTTGCTGCGGAAACTTCTATGAGTCACAGGAAGAAATTTTCCAACAGCCTGAGATTGCCTGGAGAAAACATGAGAGTGCCTGCAATTATAAAGTATCTGAGTCTCTGTGGTAGTTTTTCTCTCCACAGAAAAGTAATTAAAATTATGAAAGGAATTTAAGAAATACTGTCTACATTTTAGGCTGCTGTTTCAAAACCTTGACTGGATGTTATTATCATTCAACTCTCTAACATGAGAGATTCAGTAACAGCTGCAAACTATGTGTGGTGGGTTGAAATTACCCCTGAATAAATTTACCAGACCAGCTCAGACAGTTTAGAAGCAAAAGAAGCTATGTATTTACAGCAAGCTAAAATTTACAAGCATATAATACAATGCATATGTACAAAAATATATTTACAAATATTTACAATTATTTACAATTTAGAAATAACAGAAGGATGCTCTCAAGGATCCTCCTAAAAAGTTCCTCAACCTTTCTGGATGAAGCCCAGAAAGGGTTAACAACCACTTTCTAGTCCTCCCCGAAGTGAGAAGACCAAGGAGGTCCCAACTGTTATTTACTCAGACAAGCAAGGTTAGTGCAGAAGTCAGCCAGTGCAGAGGAGTTAAAGACAGGCTGAATCAGGAGGCGGAAAAGTGAATTAAAAATAAAAATAGTTTATGCAGCAGATTATATAGTAGTCCAGCAAATGAATGAAATTATATAGATTTATCTTATTGTTTTTCTGCATCCAATACAATTATTTAAAATTTCTTATGAAACTAGAATGTTAACCTCACTGTGGTAAAACTTTTCATTCTCAAACATCAAAATTTTCCTAGTGTTAATGCGTGAGAATAAGCAAGAACTGAACAAGCCTGCCTTTTGAATAGTCATTAGTTCTTCTTTTCCCTTGAAAATAACTTCAGTATATGCAAAATTGTTTTTTCAAATGTGGTGGTTTTGCTCCCGCTGGGGGCCAAATGCCCACCAAAGCCACTGTATCACTCCCCCTCTTAAATAGGGGAAAATAAAAGCCATTCCTAAGATAGAAGCAATTTAATAACGATAGCAAGCAAAGCAATAGACCGTGTGGAAGCAAAAGCAGAGAGGGAGATGCTAATCTCTGTTTCCCATCAGCAGGACAATGTTCGGTCTCGGGCAGCAGGGCTCTCTACGCTCGGTGGTTACTTTTGGAAAACAGACACCATGGACAAATCCTCCCAAATTTCCTTCTTTCACTTCATTCTTATATCTGAGCTGATGTCATATGGCATGGAATATTCCTTTAGCTAGTTTGGATCAGCTGTTTCAGCTGTGTCTTCTCAGCATATTGGGGAGGAGAGATCTTGGAAAAAACCCAGCCTGGGTGCTCAGCTTAGCAGTAGCCACAACACTGGTGCATTATCAATGCTCACCTACAGCACTGCAAAACACAGCATTAGAAAGATGTTTTGAGGAGAATTAACCCCAGCCCAGCCCAGTTCAAACCTACTACACTAAAATTCTGGTGGGTGACATATTTGATCTGTTATGAGGTTTCTTGAGACAATAAATTCAATGTTGTATTAGAGGTTTGGTGAGGGTTTGTTTTGTTTGTTTGTTTGG
>WBNM01017787.1:0-11055 GCA_013399055.1 Ramphastos sulfuratus | reverse complement strand
ATGGCCTCAAGCTGAGGCTGGGGAGGTCTAGTTGGATATTAGGAAAAAGTTTTTCCTGGAGAGAATGGTCAAGGACTGGAATGAGCTGCCCAGGGAGGTGGTGGAGTCACCCACCCTGGGTGTGTTTAAGGGTTCTGTGGATGGGGTGCTTAGGGATATGGTTTAAGGTGAATCTTGTAGTGTAGGTTTCTAGGCTGGACTTGGTGCTCCTGAGGGGCTTTGCCAACCTGCATGCTTCTGTGATTCTGTGACTTACAGAGTCATGAGACAGGTTATAAAGCAAGATTTTCTTTTCCTTTGCTATGCAATGCTTGTCAGCTTAGCTCTGGTCCCATTTCCCAAAAAAAACCCCCAAACATTTCCCAATCTAGCCCTTAGGATAGTAGTAGCCATTCTCAACATTACATCTTTGTGGTTCTGCTGGTTAAAAGAAGTGAATACAGCTAGTCTAGGCAGCCGGCAGAAGTGGTTTCCTTAGAGGAAGGGGGAAAAAAAAGAAAGAAAAAGAAAAAAAAAAAACAATTTCACTTAACAAAGTTACATACAAAGGACATAACACTTATTCAGACATGTATCATAGCAAAGTTACAGAGCAGTAACTCTCTTCATTTTTCCATGGGCTATTATCACATCCTATTGCCTGTATCTAAAAGTCAAAGCTTGTGTGAGAGTTTTTCCATTAACTGTGCCAAAAAAATCATTCAGCCTCCCAGACCCTTTTGCAATCTTATCAGAACTTCAGAGTAGCTGGTCAGACCAAAGTCCTTCCTATTAAATTTCCAAGCCAGGCAAGATTTTTAAAACAAAGGCAAACACAGCACAGCATGAAAATGTTTATGGTTACTAAACAGGGAAGATCATTACTGTCCCAAGATGCTATGAAAGTTACAGGAAGATAGCAAGTAAAATGAATCCAAACTACATTTTAATATCATCTTCCTGTGGCTCCATCCTACTTTAACTGTTTCTGCCGTAGAAGGAAAATGTTATCCATCTGCTGGATAGCTACTTAAGGAAAATGACTCCTTAGAGGAATCAGAGACTGTTTGTGTCAGTGGTATTTAAGGTCCTACAGCTTTTGCTGGATATGTTGACACAAAATGACATTAGAAAGGAGTAATATTACCCCAGCAGGAGTCACATAAAACCAAAATATACTTCATCTTTTTGTCTCCATTTCAGTACGCACTCCAAGAAATTAAACAGATATTTTTGGTATGTGATGCATAACAATGAAGGAAGTAGACTTAGATAAACTCATATGGACAAGATTAGGGCAACAGAAGGAGATTACCTCACTTAATTTAAAGACCACTGTCTGTGGGTAAGTCTATTTCTGCAAGAACAAGAGTCAGTGGAAAAAAATAGTAATGCACACAGGTAGCTTCAGACATCTATCATCATCTCTCTTCTAAAGGAACTTCCAACAACTTCAAATGTATCAACCACAAAATGCCTTTCAACTATCTCAATAACTTATCTATAAGGTCCTACAGATGCTTTTGCATACCATGAATACATAAATTACTTTGACATACATCTTCTGAAGAACCAGACAGCAACTGTGTGCTGGGCTGCAGCAAGACCAGTGTGGGCAGCAGGGCAAGGAAGGGGATTCTGCCGCTTTGCTCTGCTCTCCTCAGACCCCACCTACAGTCCTGTGTGCAGTTCTGGAGCCCTCAGCATAGGAAGGACATGGAAGTGTTGGAGCAGGTCCAGAGGAGGCCACCAAGATGCTCAGAGGGATGGAGGAGCTCTGCTGTGAGGACAGGCTGAGAGAGTTGGGGCTCTGCAGCCTGGAGAAGAGAAGGCTTTGAGGAGATCTTGGAGTGGCCTTGCAGTTATCTGAAGGAGGCTACAGGAAAGCTGGGGAGGGACTATTGACAAGGTCTTGTAATGCCAGGACAAGGGGCAATGGGTTTGAACTGGCAGAGGGGAGATTGAAACTGGATGTTAGGAGGAAGTTCTTTGCAGTGAGGATGGTGAGACACTGGCACAGGTTGCCCAGGGAGGTTGTGGAGCACAGAATCACCCAATGTGATCAAAGATCAAAGATTGGTGATTCTGTGCTCCACAACCTCCCTGGAAGTGTTCAAGGCCAGGTTGGATGAGTCCTTGAGTGACCTGTACTAGTGGGAGGTGTCCCTGCCTATGGTGGGAGTTGGAACTGGATGATCTTTGAGGTCCCTTCCAACCTTACCATTCTATGATTCTATGATTTACAGTTCATGACAGCCAGTTCAGACAGCTTGCCAAACTTATTTATGAAACTGAAAATGATCTGTTCTTGAATTACATAGAATAAGCTACAAGAAGCTCAAAGCAATCTCACACGGTCACTGTATTTCTACTGGGTTTGGTGGTGGTTTTTTTTAATGATTCCTTCCTCTAGAAAAAGTCATTTCTCCCTCACTTCCCCTCATGCAAAACATCAACATTTTCTATATTTGTCACCTGTGTTCTGAGCTTGCAGGGATTTAAATATATATTCAAGCTGTATACACAGAGACCTGCTGCATTCAACTCAAGTGTCACTTTGATGAGTGCTTTGTATTGTGCACTGCCAGATATCCTCCACCTTGCATATGCATCATTAAACAGGAACTTAATTAATCAATACTGTCAAAATAAGCAGAGTGCCACTTCAAAACAGGAAGACAACCACTTTTTTAATGAAGCATTTAAAATGCCCAGGTGTGTTTATTTTATTATGCCTCAGAGGTAGTGTCAAAATTAAAGCAAAACAAGGATTTGTGCCAGTTTGCTTTTTATAAACTAGTTAATAATATTAACTATTAGGCTGAACAAAAATGAGCACTTCTCTTTTCAAAAGATTTCAAATGATGTTTGTTTTCTACACAACAAGCAATTTAAAAAAGCTAAATCCAAATTCTGGTGNGTGTGTGTGTGTGTGTGTGCATAATCTGCTCTCCTTACCACCCCAGTGACTACATACTTATTTATTTAAGCAGGCTACTTGTCTTAGCTTCTTCCTTAGGCAAACAAAAACATTCTTAAGTGCAACCATGTCTTCCAGATCTCTCTCCAGACTGCGACAGCTCTGAAGTTTCCTCCAGCTTCCCACTCTTCCCTTCTACCACTGATCTGTGAGTTTACAAACCTGCTTAAAAACACAAAACTCACAGGAATGACTGCCAACTCCAGGAGCTAACAATATGCAGGCATCCATTCAAAACAAACACACACAGCCCTCTGTACTTTAAAGCAAAGTATTTTAAAGCCTTTTTTTTTCTTTTATCCACTTGCCAGCTTTCAGAGCCTCTTGAAAGAGTCAGTAGTATCACAGATGTCTAGGGAGAAGTTTAATTCTACCAACAGCTAAAGCAGTTCAGATTCTATGCTATCGAAGAAACACAAAACTTGCCAGGGCTTGCAGATTGACATATTGCATTCTGCTCTTAAATAAAGCTTTTTGATTAATTGTGTTTGGGGGTGGTTTGGATGTGATGCTTAGGGATGTGGTTATGGGGTGAATCTTGTGGAGTGGGGTTCTGGGTTGAACTTGGTGATCCTGGGGGGCTTTGCCAGCCTGGATGTTTCTGTGATGCTGTGAGGTGAAAGTCTGGCAATGAAGTTTGCAGAGAGCAACCCTCAAGTACCTCCTCCACACCCAGTCAGCACAGATCTTACCCTCAGACCTGTTCTGATTGCCGAGGTACCTGTGCTAAGCTGGATTTTTGCCCTCAAAAGTGCTAAACAAGCTTAGAGAGTGAAAATCCCTCATCTTCACAATCCCTGTGGGCTACTTAACAGCAGACACCTCAGGCAAGCATGTGGATTTATTGCACAGAGGACCTACATATGTTCATCTGCAGTGAGTGTGGTTGTGCAGAGCGAGCTGTCACTCTGCAGTTGCAGTGCCTGATCCCATGTATCTGAGTTGCCATAGGTCTCCTGCCTGAGGGATCTTCAGAGATGGAGCCCCAGAATATAAGATTGTGAAAGCTTCATTGCTCGAACAGAGGTAGAGTAGGGCAGAACCTTTTGCTGTCAGCTTTCTTCAGGTGGAAAGTAGCAGGAAATGGAGAGAAGTCTCCAAGGTGACCTTATTGTGACCTTTCAGTATCTGAAGGGGACCTACAAGAAAGCTGGGAAGGGACTTTTTAGGATGTCAGGTAGTGACAGGATTGGGGGGAACAAAGCTAGAAATAGGTAGATTAAGAGTGGATGTGAAAGAGAAGCTCTTCAGCATGAGGGTGGTGAGACCCTGCAATGGGTTGTTCAGAGAGGTGGTGGAAGCCTCATCCCTGGAGGTGTTTAAGGTCAGGCTGGATCTGGCCAGCCTGATCTAGTGTGAGGGGTCCCTGCCCATTGCAGGGTGGGTGGAACGAGATGATCCCTTTGGTCCCTTCCAACCCTGACTGATTCTATGATTCTCTGATTGAATGGAGCCCTCTGCATAAGCAGAAATCTAACTCCACAGATCCTGTGGCCATATCTGATTACAGATACAGATTACTGCTTTGGGCAATTTATCACAAAGGCACTGATGGCAGTGTCATAATTAAGGTCATGCTGAAGCTTATATGTTTCTTTTTCAAACTTTGAAGAGTGGCTTTTCTTGTAATATTTAACACAGTTCATTCAGAACACAAATCTATTTTCTAGAGTAATTGCTCATTAAGATGTTTCCTTTCGTGCTCAGGAAATGCATTAAAATCAAATATACCTTTAAAAACTTTTTAATTAAAATGTCAGTGTTTATCTCAATAACTAATGAACCACAGCCTACAAATTCCAGACAGTCAGACAAATCTTTTCAGGCAGAAGACTCTTGCAAATTTTAAACCCAGAGATGTGTTTCATTTTCTAAGGAGAAGCTGAAGAAACTACACAATTATTTCCATCATCTGATGCTGCCTTTTAAGCTTCAAACTCATGACAGTGGGTTTTGACATTAGATATTTTTTGACCTTTGCTCACCCAGATCTCAGCAGTTTTCTCTAGATGAATCAGCAAAAGAATACTAAAAAGATGCTGTGGTGAAAGCTGCTAAGGAGCTGTGAGAAGGTTCCCTACAACCACTGCTTCTTTGCCTCACCCATCTCCTGATGCCAGGAATTTCTTCCTTACTAGACTTCTACCTATTACAGACTTTGCTTGTTTCCTCATTTGATATTTGCATCAGGAGATGTTGGAAAAATGAGGTGAAGGAGCAACTGGAAGGTGGTGAACGGAATGTGAATGGTGGTGAATGTGAGGTGAATGGAAGGTGGTGATGAAGGAAGAGACATGTTGGGGAAGCACAGAATTTGTCCAATAAGCTTTCTGATGTTAAAGGGGGATTCAAAAACATCTCAGAACAAATGGAATCAGTAACAATATGGTAATCTGAGCAATGAAAGAACGAAATGCAGTTGATGCCAGAGTCAGGAAGGCAGCAGAAGTAGGAAAGACACCTGAGAGATGTATTACAATAACAATGAAACTACAAAGGACAGCCTACAGAAACCAAATAAAGTATTATGCAAACTCAAACAACAATATCAGTGTGAGCCTTGACTTCTTTAGTCTCCTTCCTTAACACTCCCAGTGACTTATTCAGCAAACTCTACAGCTTCTCAGCTAACTGCCAGTTTCAAAATGAGAGTTTCCTCCATCAAAATCACATCTTAAAAATGCACTCAGTTTCCACCTATCTTCTGCACCACTTTTACACAATTACCTTTGCCCCCATCCCATATCCTCATTTGTAGTTCAAATCAAGGTACAAACACACAATTCCTTTTAAGAGAGCCTGTCAGAATATCCATCAAAAAGAAAAACACTGCAGAACTAAATATGTGTTTTCTGCTAAAGAACATAATTGATCCGGGGCAACAGCCTGTACATCCGATTGCCTCTTATGGCTGTTTATGTACAGCAAATGCTTGTTTAGAAAGCTCAACGCTCACTTGCAGCAGAGCCATCTCTACTATTACTTAACATTGTACCACCTCATGCATCCCAAATATCATACATGCCTTTGTAGTGAGATTTATAACATAAGAATATGGTAGAGCATATAACTGTTGAACAATCTCTTTTAGTCAGAGTATTTCCAGGTGTAAAAGTTACTGTTCTTGTGCAGCTTTCCAAAACCACAGAAAGCATTTGTAAAGCCATCCTCATCGTTTCCCTCTCTCAACCACAGTCCCACACCTCAGATTCCATCTGGAGCCCTCTGTGTAGTTCTGGTGTCCCCAGCACAGGAAGGACATGGAAGTGTTGGAGTGGGTCCAGAGGAGGCCACCAAGATGTTCAGAGGGCTGCAGCAGCTCTGCTGTGAGGACAGGCTGAGAGAGTTGGGGCTCTGCAGCCTGGAGAAGAGAAGGCTTCCAGGAGACCTTAGAGTAGCCTTCCAGGATCTGAAGGGGGCTACAGGAAGGCTGGGGAGGGACTATTGAGAAGGTCTTGCAATGCCAGGACAAGGGGAAATGGGTTTGAAGTGGCAGAGGGGAGATTTAGGCTGGATGTTAGGAGGAAGTTGTTTGCAGTGAGGGTGGTGAGGCACTGGCACAGGTTGCCCAGGGAGGTTGTGGCTGCTCCCTCCCTGGAGGTGTTCAAGGCCAGGTTGGACGAGGCCTTGAGTGACCTGTGCTAGTGGGNGGCTGTGAAACTTCAGCTCAAAATCAGCAGTTAGCACAACTTTGGATTGGTCGCATATCCAGCTAATACACAATGTTTCCCTACAAGGAGATAGTTGCACAAAGGATATTTATGAACACAGAATTAAACAGCTTAAACAATCAGAACTTGGAAAATAGGAAGGCAAAACCAGGAACAATTCTAACTGTGCTTACAGAGCCTTAGCATTAACTCCAGCAGATGGACTCACGATGCCTTGGCCCCTGAGTAAGTTTCCTGTACAAGGAGGCTTCCAAAACTCACCATAATGATCCCAAAGTAAAATAAAAAATATTCCAGGTAGAGGGAAGGAGAGAAGAGCTGAGCTGCTGCTGAGCTGCCAGTGTAAGCTGCAAACACATGGCCGCAATGATCCCAGTTAAGGAGCCGCGAATGGGTACTGCTGCCTGCAGATGGTCCGTGCAGAAAGGCAGTGCAGAAAGGCACAGGTTCTAAATCACCCCTATTAAAGAGATCATTTTGAAAATGGAACTGGCCAATAGGCACTGGCATCACTGTTCTGCCCAATGAATTCAAAGCCTCCTGCCTTGTGTGACCACCCAGGCATGTTGAGAGGCAGCACCTGACACGTGGTGCTAAGCTCCTAGCCTCAAGGCTCATTCTACTACAGCTCCTGGACCCATAACAGGAGGAAGAGAGCAAGGGTTAAATCAGCCTGGCAGGATTTGTGCCCTACCAGGACACTTTGCTAAATCCAGCACAGTCCTAGAGGCAGCTGGAAGGGTGGGGAACTGGCAGGTGTCTGCCTTCAGCTGGCAGGGAATCAAGGAGATAGATGCTGAAAACACCTTGCCACAATTCCAATGAAAAAGTAGAGTAATCTAGCTTTTAACTCCACTGGTAAATACTGGGGGAAAGATATTTGTAGACCAAAAGAAGAAACAAAGAATAAAACAAAACAAGCAAAAAATTCAGATCCAATATTTGCCTTTTATGTATTGTGCATAGCTCAATATTGTAAAAATTGTGGAACTGAATATACAACGTCTGAGAAAAAAAACAATTATTATCTTCCCTTCCAAACTTTGTGAACACATCTTTTGTTGCACTTCCTTGCTCAAAGAAAACTGTAGAGAATAAAGTAAACCATAACTCTATTCACCTGCAAGTACCCCCAAATATCACAGAATTGTAGAATCATAGAATGCTAAGGTTGGAAGGGACCTCAAAGATCATCCAGTTCCAACCCCCTGCCATAGGGAGGGACACCTCCCACTAGAACAGGTCACTCAAGGCCGCATCCAACCTGGCCTTGAACACCTCCCTGGGCAACCTGTGCCAGTGTCGCACCACCCTGACTGCAAACAATTTCCGCCTAACATCCAATTTCAATCTCCCCTCTGCCACTTCAAACCCATTGCCCCTTGTCCTGGCATTGCCAGACTGCNGGATCCCTGCCCTCTAGCAAGTCAACTGTGCCACACAGCTTGGTGCCATCTGCAAACTTGCTGAGGCTGCACTGATTCCTCTGTCCATGGCACTGACAAAGATGTTACACAGCACTGGTGCCAGCACTGATCTCTGAGGGAAGCCACTTGGCACTGGTCTGCAGGTGGACATTGTGCCCTTCATCACCACTCTCTCATGTGTTTTACAAGATGTTCAACCTTTTTTTGTGTTTCTACCACTTTAATTAGAAACAACAAAGCAACCAACCAAAAATCAAACCAAACCAAGACAAAAAAACCCCAACCAAACAGAACACTTTCCCAAGAAATGCAATTTGATAAAAGCCAGCATTTTTTCCCCCTTTTGATTCTTTTGCCACCCCATACATGCAACTATGTGTGTTAGAAGCCAGTAAATGGAACATTACCTCCACAATTTGTTTTTTGGACACCAGTATGACGAAACTACTGCAATGGTTCAAGTCAACAACTTTCCCTAAAGTGTTAATTAAATCACATTTCTCCTTCCTTGCACAACAAAAGTAATAAAAGGTGCATGCAGATCTCTATCAAAATTAGTTCTCGAGGTTCATAAAGAATCCTTAAGAGTTCTTATGTGGTAAATTATTGTACCAGTGTCAAGAGCACATTGCAAGACATAAGCATACTAGCCATCACTGACCATTAAAGGAAGAGCTGCATCTGAAAGTGAGATGTGATTTGCAACCTAAAGCTGCAAGGCAAATCTTGAGAGCTTAAGGTATCCTACTAACAATTTAAAGTGATTGTAGCCTACTGTAGAGAACCTTTGCTAATGTAAAGGCTTTGATCTGCAAGATGTTAATTGGGTGAAAATGCCTTTTTAGCACAGGACAGCAGAATGCCTGACAAATGCATCAGCAAGTAGTGCTAAAGATTGCATATCCTGTGTACAAGGGAGGCAGAAATAGTCATACTGAATGGCTTTTGTCCCCATTAGTTTATGGTAACAACTTTCTCTGCCTCTAATAGCTAACAGCTGAACTGTGGCAACACACTCTAGCATTTGATCAGGAACTCCAGTGAGACTTTAGTATCCACCACAAGCATACTCAAGCTAAGCAAATAAAGTGTGCAAGCCGCTTACAGGAGATAAGAGCAACAGCTGAAAAATTAAATTGCACTGAAAGGCTAATTACTAGTGTCTGACAGTCTCCAAACAACTCCTACTGGGAGAATTCACTGAGTAATGAAATAGGTACATGCACAATATTGACAGGTTTAAATCAGGAGAAATGCTACCCCTCCTGTAGCATAAGTGTATGGAGAATGGGATCAACAGTCCAAATTATTTTGGCAAGTTGAAGATAAGTCCTGAAATCAGAAAAGCATTCATCAAAAGATTGTCTCTGGAGAAAGCAACGCACCAGGAGCAAGTGGGAAAAACTCAAGAGCAGTTTCATAGTGAGCAATATCCCAATGGGAACCAGGAGCAAGTGGGAAACACTCAAGAGCAGTTTCATAGTGAGCAATATCCCAATGGGAACCAGGAGCAAGTGGGAAACACTCAAGAGCAGTTTCATAGTGAGCAATATCCCAATGGGAACCAGGAGCAAGTGGGAAACACTCAAGAGCAGTTTCATAGTGAGCAATATCCCAATGGGAACCAGGAGCAAGTGGGAAACACTCAAGAGCAGTTTCATAGTGAGCAATATCCCAATGGGAACCAGGAGCAAGTGGGGAAAGCTCAAGAGCAGTCTCACAGTGAGCAATATCTGAATGCTAAGCAGTAACACAATGCTGTACAAACAATGGCAAACCTTATTCTTAGATTTATTAGCAGGTGTGTAATCCCTGTTGACTGGAATGAAATCTGTCAACTTTGCTTGCTACTGATGTTCTACCTCCTCTGAAATAAATATCCACAGTCAGATCTCCCAGGAAAATTTCAAGGAATTAAGATAATTTGCAAATAAAGAAATGGTTTTCTAAAGGCATGGCCATTTATCTCCTCATGATAAAACCCCATGATGAGTGTCACCAGCTCTTTCCCCATGTCAGAGTCATTTCCCCATATGAGTTTCCAGAAGCAGCAGAAGAATTATCATTTGAGTCTGCAACAAAAGGATAATACCAGGAAAGTCTTTCCTATTATTATGGTAATTAAATACTGAAGCATAGTGAACTATAAGGATCTACTGCCCCATAGGTCCAGAAGAGCATAGTGAACTCCTGGGACAGATGGTCTCATACTTTATTGTTGATTTGAACAAGGGAGAGATGATTTAGACTGTCAGACACCCTGAGGAGAAGGGGTTAAGGTATCTGTGCCCATTCCAAATCTAAACTTTTAGTCCTAAAGGCCAGCCTGGAAAACAGACTTCAGACATGTCCTTGAGGGTAGCACATTTTTTTAAGGTTCCTTTATTGTATCAGACACACTAGAAAGTAGTTTCGAATAAGACCATACAGATTTTATAGCTGGCTGACACCATCCATGGGTCTGTTCAGGCTGAACAATGACACTAACTCTTAGTCAACTCCTTCCATACCGTCAATGCATTTATTTTTACCAACACAAACACACAGTAGATGAAAAGACACAAGTGAGAGAAGTTGATGTGGTATCTATTGAATGCAGATCTTACTGATTTAAGCATGTGTGAGCTTCTTTCTTTCCAAAGCAACAAAAAACCAAAATAAAACAAAACCAATGCAAATGTGAGAGCTCTTTGGTGATATGTACATTTGGGTATTTCAAATCAATGATTTATGTATTATATTATATTATAGAATCATAGAATGGTAAGGTTGGAAGGAACCTCAAAGATCATCCAGTTTCAACCCCCTGCCATAGGCAGGGACACCTCCCACTAGAACAGGTCACTGAAGGCCTCCTCCAACCTGGCCTTGAACCCCTCCAGGGAGGGAGCAGCCACAACCTCCCTGGGCAACCTGTGCCAGTGTCTCACCACCCTCACTGTAAAGAACTTCCTCCTAACATCCACTCTCCTCTGCCTCCTAACATCAATCTCCCCTC
>WBNM01017785.1:0-26675 GCA_013399055.1 Ramphastos sulfuratus | reverse complement strand
TGGAGGAGGCCTTGAGCAACCTGTTCTAGTGGGAGGTGTCCCTGCCTATGGCAGGGGGTCGGAACTGGATGGTCTTTGAGGTCCCTTCCAACCTAAACCATTCTATGATTTTATGCATGGCTAGTAATAGAGAGGTAGAGAGAGGACTATCCATGACACAACTAACCCATTTTTTATCTTGCCTAGGCTGGTGTCAATAACAGTAACTAGAACACAAAAAGCAAGTCACAGCATATATAGAATTCCCATCTGATTTGAACTCCTCCTCTGAAAATTGTTAGTATTGATTTTGTAAGAACCTAGCAGAAAATATCTATTATGCTTTTGGGATAGAGATCAATACAGGTATCACAAATCACTTCAATAATCAGAAGTGAGAGATTTTTCCTGCATTATTATTTATCTTCCTTAACATAACAATTTCACACAGTACATTAATCACACTACTACATTCAAAGACTAGAAAGACAGCTAAGAGTACTTCATTCCAGCAAACTTTTCTCACTCTATATTCCATCAGCACACCATGATTACATTGTTCACCTGTTCCAGTTAGTGACAGTTAAAGAGCACAGCACTCTTCTGACTAGCAAACACATAAAAAGCAAGTTACTTAGTTGCTAATGGGACACAGAAATATATACCTTTCATCTACAATAGCTGGGCAAAAACTAAAGATATCCTATAGCTATTTTTATATTTGATGTTTTCTTCCTTTCCCCTAAGTAACCGACATGGCTTAGTTTCCTTTGTTTGTTGCAAACAAGAGAACTTTTTAATGTAGTGCAACAACTCATCTCACAGAGCTCATTTCCCTAATCCAGAGGGAAACTGGCAGAGCTTGGCACTGTGAGCACCCACCTACCTGGTCTGGAAACTTTGCAGTCGTAACCCCCACAACTCTGTCTAGTCCTCAGGTCCGGTCACAGCTTTTACACTGAGCAACCCAGCATTCGTTGGTTAGCATACCTGATGTGAAAGCTGCTTAGTCACTGAATTAATATCTGCATTTAAGAAAGAAAGATTAACATGCTCACTTCTACACCTGAGGAATCAGATTAGTGAATGTCTGAATATTCAACTACATCTACGTTTGCTTTCTAAATCTGTCCAGAACTTAACTGATTAAAACCACAGTGAAAGCCAGATACGCTGCATGTCATGGTATGCCTAAACAGGCCAAAAACAGGCTTATACATGTCCTAGCTTGCCCAGACAGGTTTTTCTGCTCTCCCTCCTTCTGTTTTGGGGAGAAGCAACCATGGGAAATAAGACAAAAAACCTGGAGGCACTGAGTCTGAGGACTGTGGTCTGCCCACACTTGTTTTGAACCCTGCAGTAAACAAGGTACACACAGTTGCCTTGTGCAAGGTCTGTGTTCTGCCCAAATTTGGGTAAAGCAAGCCTATGGCTTCACCTAATATGGTCAAGCTTGGCTAACTGCCATTGTGATTGGCTATTCTGTGTCCAAAGGCCCATTAGTCTTGGGCTGTATAAAAAAGGAGATGAGCAGGGAGCACAACAAGTGCTCTGATATTATATGTTTGCTCTGCTATTATATGGGTGCTTTCCCATTGTATCTGGGTGCTCTGCTATCTGTGCTCTTACTACCTTATATCCTGAGCTGTGTGGAACTCCAGCAACCAGGATCAGGCTCTAAAGCTTCCACACAATCGGCCTGCACAGCCATTGTGACACCGTGCTGAGACTGCACATGGCAAGACATCCTGCCTGCACCTGAAAGCCTCCTGCTAAGACGGGAAGTCCTGCAGATACACAGATCATCCAGAGAGTCAGGACCAGATCAGAGGTTGTCTGCCTCCTTTCTCCAGCACCCAGAATCCTGGGGAAACTCCAAAGCTTCTGACGGCATTGAGCCTACCGGCAGTGACCCCACCATGTGCTTCGGGTACTGTCTCAATGTTTTGTGAGTAAATACTTCAAGCCTCTTGTAATCACTAATTGCCTTCTGCCATAAGCAGAAAGGAGCTTCCTGCATCCATCTAGTGGCTAAGCAGGATAACTAACTGCAAGCAGTGTAAGTGACCGCACAAACCTTCTCTACCAGTAAAAACCTTTGCTTATGCTGGAACACTTTAAAGTGTTCCAGTTTTGCCTGTTCCCTGTATGTATAAACTTCCAAACCCTGTGTTTTGAACCTTGTAAATAAGTTTCCTGGCAAGATTTGATGTCAATAAACAATTTTCCTAGTTATCAACAATCTCTGCCTGGACATCAAGATCATTAATTTTGAATCATTTTTTAACACTGCACCAACATCTTTAAAAATAAGAATTTAAATTCTTCCTAATAATGAGGAGGTTAAATAAATAAATAAATGTCCACTGCTCTGGGCTTTTCCTACTTAGGACCAACACTGCAGTCACCACCAATACACATTAAGTAACAAAATAAAGTCAAATCTCATTTTCATTGAACAGCCTATTTCCCCACCAAGCTGATGAGAACTTTTATCGTTGCAGCAAGATGCATCCAGAGAATCTGTAACCTGTCTTTCCATAACCGATTCCCCTACATTGGCCTTGCATCACTGCACAGAAGATTAGCTCATCAGATTGAGACCTTCATTAGCCACCAGATGAGTGGCATAGTAAATGACACAGTGTTCTTTCAATGTACAGAAAATCCAAGAGACAAGTTTATCTTTAAGAAATAAAAAATAGTTGTGAGTTAGGTTCTTAGAAAGGCACCATTTGAATCACTTTGTACTATTGATCTTTTAAGTAAATACTAACTACTGAGACCTAATAAAACAGAGTAAGTACTTCAGAGATAAGCCTCTTAAGAAATCAAATTAAATCCTTCAAAATAACAAGCACAGTATCCAAGCTTTTAAGAGGAGCCCCCAGCACAGGAAGGACATGGAAGTGTTGGAGCGGGTCCACAGGAGGCCACAAAGATAAGAGGGCTGCAGCAGCTCTGCTGTGAGGACAGGCTGAGAGAGTTGGGGCTTTTAAGCCTGGAGAAGAGAAGGCTTTGAGGAGACCTTATAGTAGCCTTCCAGTATCTGAAGGGGGCCTACAGGAAGGCTGGGGAGGGACTATTGACAAGGTCTTGTAATGACAGGATGGGGGCAATGGGTTTGAACTGGCAGAGGGGAGATTTAGACTGGATGTTAGGAGGAAGTTCTTTGCAGTGAGGGTGGTGAGGCACTGGCACAGGTTGCCCAGGAAGGTTGTGGCTGCTCCCTCCCTGGAGGTGTTCGAGGCCAGGTTGGACAAGGCCTTGAGTGACCTGTGCTAGTGGGAGGTGTCCCTGCCCATGGCAGGTGGTTGGAACTAGATGCTCCTTGAGGTCCCTTCCAACCTTACCATTCTATGATTCTATGATTAGCCACAGCAGTGCATGTATTATGGCTGCTTCTTCCTGGTTACATCCCAAATGTTCTGGTATCAGAATCAGGAATTCTCTGTGTTCTTAAGCAGTAAAGACATTACACATACTCCTTTAAAGAGCAAACCTCTCATTAGCTACTATTACTAGTAATTTTCAGTATTTCAGTTAATATATGCCGCTTCAAAAATTAAGGGAAGAGTTAATTCAGAAGCTTTTAGGTTGTTGGAAAATGTTTGGCACTCTTCTCTCAGCTTCACTGTGGTTAGAGGTGCTATAACTTAATTTCTTGATGCACAGCAAAAATTCAATGCACAGCACAATGCAATGCACAGTTCAAACCCAGTATTTCTTTCCGAAACATGGACAACCAATACATTTTCAGACATTTTCACACATATGTTAATTTAAAAATAAACAACAACCACCTAAACCAACAACCAATTAACCAGAAAAATCCCAACAAAACCCTCCCATCAAAACCAAACAAATACAAACAGCAACAACAACAAAACAAAACCCCCAACAAAAACAAACAAAACAAAAGCACAGGCAAAATAAAGCCAACCAAGCAAAACTGCCCAAGCAAACATTCACAACCCCTCTGCTATCCATTTCTTTAGTTCTGGAAAGGCCAGAGACATAACAAACCTCCAAGAACTTGGTTTTCTATTGCATAATTACTGCAAGTGCTAGTGAAAGGAAGTTAAATACAAAACTACTGCAGTGCAAACAGGATGAAAGAAACCTATAGATACTGTGGAGCATCATACCTTTGCTGTTCACAACTAAGGAACATCACCTGAGCGTCTGTGAATGGATTTTCACAGACTCACTTTGGAGAGGAGCAGGGACAGTTGATTCAAACAGAATGGGATTAATTCTGCTGCAATTGTTTGTTAAAGTAGTGAGACAGACCAATGCCACTTCAGCAAAGCAGGAAATTCTTAGTTGGAATCCTTCTTTCATGTCAGCACTGTGATATGGAATAGAGTTGGTTTATTACATACTTCCATCACAACTATCCCTTTGCTGTATGATTACTATTTTTAATTATAAGTTTCTGTGTAGAAGTATTTGCCTTGAACACACACCAGCCTGAACACCTATGGTAAAACTATCATGAATTACTTTATTATTATTCTCATTACCTACTAGGAGCTTTATTTGCATCTTATCTACCTGCTCTCAAAACTGAAAAGGCCGTGCTTGTCTACCTTTCATTTCCCTTTGCGGCTGAAAGGAATGCTGCTGTCTTTGAAGCATCTAGGTGCCACATATAATAAAAGACTGATTCCCTTAACTCCCAGCTGTTCTCTATTTAATTAAGTCATGTATCTTGCATGAACCATTGAAGCCGAATCATATGAAAAAGTATGTGTGGCCCAGCTCTTAACGTTGAAGGGCAAAACTCTGCAGCCAGACCTGAATAATGCTGCTATTTCTGAAGTGTGTTTGACCAGCAGAAATAACATGCTGAGATTTGCCAACTGAACCACTGAAGTAGCTTTCTGTCCAGGGGCTCAGCTCTCCATTCCTGCAGATAGCAGAGTCTGTAGTGCCATGATTGTCCCTGATACCAACAGGGCTAACGAGGGGTGGGTGGGTGGATGGGAGCGGGGTGGGCAGGCAAGAAGGAATAAAGTAGAACTTTATCTTCCAGAGACAGACATTGGAAACTCAGAGCAAATAAAATATTTGGGAGTCTTGTCCTCGTCACACCAAAGAAAAGAAAAGCTGGTAGCTCTTCACAAAATTCAGAGCACCACTGAGCCTTGATTCATAGCAAAGAGAATAACATCTCTACCAGACACATCTCCACGCCTTTGTCCCATCACATTGCTCAGTACATCCCTCATCTTCCAAAAGCTAAGACCTCTCTTAGGAAATATTTGGCAGCTGAACAGAATGGGATAACATACACCTCCCTTTGCTTTCAAAATAAGACACAAACAATGAAAATGTTTTGCATTATGGAATCTTTGATGCTTAAATACTTTCAGGTCCTTCTGCCAGTCTGGTCAGATTCCAGCCCAGTAAACACAGAGCCTAGAAACTGACAGCTAAACCACCCATTCCTCTTCCCTCAAATGTTCACTAATTAATTGTGACAAGAATTTCTGAAGTCCTTGTAAAACATGTTGGGGGAAGACAGATGAATAGGATTGTATTTTTTTTGCCTATCATCTCTCTCCCCAGGCACAAAAGAAACCTATAGCCACTCACTGAACTTTGGTAATAGTTCTCCCTTTGTTTTGCAAGTATAAATTCCTGCTCTGATTTATTAAAAGGCTACAAGTCAAATTTATTTCTAGCTAGTCCATTGTGTAGACCAAGTGATGCTGAAAATAAATTTCCCTTCTTTTAGAAGTTACCAGGATCTACAGTACAGAGATAACATTCAGATTCTGTGAAGACAGAAAAATAAATCCCAGATTTTATTAGAGTCTTCTAGNAGCGGGTAACTCCTAAACCTACACCACTGTACCAGTCCTAAAGAGAAATCATCTATTAAAAAAAAAACCAACAACAAAAAAAAAAAAACCAGTATGCTTATTCTAGGCCTCACAGAATAACTGTTCTCATTCTCTCACTGTCTCCAGCTCTTGCTTTCCCTCTAGTCATGACCCACCCTCCTATTAACACAGCAGTAGGAAAGATGAATGGCAGGGATAAAAAGACACCTCTTCTGAAACTATTATCAAAACACTACAAGCAACACTGGGCTGTTGTGGCATCTAAGTGGAATCTGTCCTTGTTTGCATACAGGCTAAATTATTACAGAAAGCATAACTAATCAGCAAAACCAAGGGCTTGGTTCTTTGTAGGCCAGAAGATATTTTTGTCTACAGTGAATGGAAACCAGCAGAAGATGGTTCTGATTAAAAAAGCTAGCAACCTTCAGATATGGCAAATAAACCACAGCATTTATCTATACCAAGTGAATTCTGTAGCATTATTTCACCTTTCATTATGCAACACTGTCTGAAAATGGTCAGACTGGAGTTGAAGATGGCATAGAAATACAAACCCCAAACTTGGATAATACAGATTTCGCAGTGAGCAGGGTATGAATGATTCCAGAGTGAGCCTCACTATGAATGCCATTTCTCAATAAACAAATGACTACTCCATAACGTTAGAAAGACACAGCTAAATTAGTCAGAAAATGCAGATCCTCCCTGTTGTTTTAAACGCCATAAAGGGAAAAAAATTGTCTGATGTCTGCAAGTTCTCTTGTTTCTTCCTACTTTCATTGCCTCATCTTTCTTCTCCACTTATCCTTTTCCTCCATTCTTCCTACACTGGATAATGCAAGATGCTGAAAAGAGACTTCAACATCACAAAAGATGGAAAACCCTAAGCCTTGGAAGAATGGTGATCACAGAAACAACATCAGGAAAATAACTCTTCAGTGGGGCAAGAGGAAAACTTTTTGACATGTAAAGAAACGGGGAAAAAAAGTATTTCTGTATCTTATTGGGTGAGGGTGGTGAGGCACTGGAACAGGTTGCCCAGGGAGGTTGTGGCTGCTTCCTCCCTAGAGGTGTTCAAGGCCAGGTTGGATGAGGCCTTGAGTAACCTGTACTAGTGGGAGGTGTCCCTGCCTATGGCAGGGGGTTGGAACTAGATGATCCTTGAGGTCTCCTTCCAACCTTACCATTCTATGATTATTGTACCAAAAAGAAAGTCTCCACTGATCAATTTAATCTTAGCTCTTCCGGAGCTATTTCAAATTGTTAAAAGGTATACTGCATATGATGACCTCCTTGAGCTTTTCCCCTCCCTTGAAAAGACACAGTATTCAAATAGACTGTGAAATTAACCTGCTGTCAATGCACAAACACAGTATGTATCTTCAGTGCTGGGTTTTTACCAGCCAAAGCAAACATAAGAATAAAGCACGCTAGCAAAGCAGATGGATGGTATAACACAACCATGTGAGATCCAATCCTATGCACAGTTGTAGGGAAACCCAGTGTACTTATCTGGCAGCCTGTCCAGTGTCAAAGTTGCCATCCTACAGGAGTGCCAGACCTGACTTCCAAAGCTAGGACAGGGTTTTGACAGAATGTAAAGAATTAAACTATTTTCCTGATGCCGTGGTTTGAAATCCAAGCAGCTTTATAAATACAACATTTTTAGAAGCAGAGAGTGTGTTCTTCAATAAACCACCACCAAACAAGCTTATTTAATGTTTTGGTGTGATTTCAAAAGTCAAATGAGGATTAGCTCCCTACTGATTAACCTTTTTCCCTAAAAATCATTTCCCTACTAAGTATAAGAAAGCAGTGAACGGAACACAATGGAAATGTAGATTCTGCCTTTACTTATCCTCAGCTCTTTCCTGAAAAGTGCACGATTCAAAATTAACTTCTCACATGTGACACTTCTAGGTCATACGCCCCAAGAATCAAGCATAGGGTCATTTCATATATCTCATTTCATTGACAACAGGCTGTAACATGCTAAGTTAGGATGTTAAAACAAGGCAACGAGGATTTTACTCATTTGGATTAGCACTGCAAGTTCTCAGTGAGGCAAGTATCAGAAACCAACATTTTGAAGACAGAAGTGCCAGGGCTTTGCAGTTAATGACAAGATCAAAACACCAAGGGTGATACTGAAGTAGTAGTATTCTACTCAGAAGAAAGCAATGGCTTAATAATATGATCTCAATGAAGGCTAAATGACAATTTAAGTGAAGAAGATTGCTGGACTTAATTTAAACAGATTCTCTGGATATTCATTGGTATCACAAAACTGTTAATAACAAACCTAATGCATCTGTTCTGTCTTTGTGCAGTTACCTAGACTACATTTCTTGACACCACTGTTCTGTAATAGCCTCCATCTGCTCTGCTGTGCCTGTCATTTCTTTTGCTGTAACATATTGTGACAGAGGCTTCATTTACCTAAACTTATCTTGGCAACTTGTACTTCATTAAATAGAATCCTGCAAGCATCAGTTAAAGCTTTCTTATCTGGCTATGCATAGCTAAGCTTCATAAATCATTCTTTCACTTTCCATTTTGCAGCTGCTGGAAAGGTAACATTATTGAATTCAGATCACTGGAATAGAGCAGTACTAAAATGTTTATTGACCAGCTTTTAAGCACTGAGCTCTGCTTTGAATGCAGACAGTAATATTAGCTAAAGCTTTTGAATTTAAAAGGGATGTCACTAATATGTTTTATACATTGTTGTAAATACCATTTGATAGCAGGCCACTTTAGCAAGCTGCTCCTAATTTATCAGAAACAAAATATTATCAGCACAAATTCCCTCCTTCCTCATCCTTTTCTTTTTTCTAATCAGAGGATCTGCGAATAAAATGTTATATATTCATAGAGCCAAGACCTCAATCACAGCTCAGTAGTGCAGAGTGTATCTGACAATGGAGGCAGCAATGTGCAAAGGGACCTCAAGCCAATTTTTGTTCCCACCAGATCAGTCTGGCATCACTCTGGGCCAGCACTCGGTGCAAGTCACATCAGCTGCAGACAATGCTTTCCAGTTTCACTCCTATGCAGGAGTCAGAATACAACCAGAAATACTTCTACTGCAGACAGCATTACCTCGGGATACAAATAATTTATTAGGATTAAAATAGTGATAAGCCCATTTACAGATAGACAGAGCTACTCTCTTTTGCAACAGATTACAGTATCACAGTATACCAAGGTTGGAAGAGACCTCAAAGGTCATCAAGTCCAACCCATTACCACAGACCTCAAGACTAGACCATGGCACCAAGTGCCACGTCCAAACCTGCCTTGAACACCTCCAGGGACGGTGACACCACCTCCCTGGGCAGCCCATTCCAGTGGGGAATGACTCTCTCAGTGAAGAACTTTCTCCTCACCTCCAGCCTAAACTTCCCCTGGCACAGCTTGAGACTGTGTCCTCTTGTTCTGGTGCTGGTTGCCTGAGAGAAGAAAGCAACCTCCTCCTGGCCACAACCACCCTTCAGGGAGTTGTAGACAGCAAGAAGGTCTCCCCTGAGCCTCCTCTTCACCAGGCTAAACAATCCCAGCTCCCTCAGCCTCTCCTCATAGGGCTTGTGCTCGAGGCCTCTCACCAGCCTCGTTGCCCTTCTCTGGACACGCTCAAGCACCTCAATGTCCTTCTTAAATTGAGGGGCCCAGAACTGGACACAGTACTCAAGGTGTGGCCTAACCAGTGCAGAGTACAGGGGGAGAATGACCTCCCTGCTCCTGCTGGCCACACTATTCCTGATGCAGGCCAGGATGCCATTGGCCTTCTTGGCCACCTGGGCACACTGCTGGCTCATGTTTAGGCGGGTGTCAATCAGCACCCCCAGATCCCTTTCTGTTTGGCTGCTCTCCAGCCACTCTGACCCCAGCCTGTAGCTCTGCATGGGGTTGTTGTGGCCAAAGTGCAGCCCCCAGCACTTGGATTTGTTGAACGCCATCCCCTTGGACTCTGCCCATCTGTCCAGGCGCTCGAGGTCCTGCTGCAGAGCCCTTCTGCCCTCCAACCCACCAACATCTGCCCCCAGCTTGCTGTCATCTGCAAACTTGCTGATGACTGTCTCAATGGCTCTGCTGTGCTCTGCTGGCTGATGAGTCAAATCACAAATGCTAAGTTATATAATACAGTAGGAAGAAAGGAAGAGGGAAAAAAGACTTTGTCAGACAAACAAAACTTAACCAGCACAGAGTGACATAAATTTAGATAAAACTAAGCCTATAGCTTTGAATGGTATTTCCTATGTGAGAACAACATCCCAACTGTTAATTTTGGCAACATCAAAATACACTGGTTTAACAGTTAAGGTTCAACAGATGTAGCAATCTATAATAGTCCAGGAACTTCAGAAACAAGTAGGATGCTGGTGTCTTGGATTCAGAGCTCTTCTATGATCCACAACAACAATTTGAACTCACATATCACACATCCTGTGTGCACATCACTGGGTAAGGAATTTGGGCATATGACTCTTCTGTTTAGCATAGTCTAGTTTATTGTGCTGGTTTGAGGCTAATTGGAATATTATAATGAAATAAAAAAAATAGATTATAGGCTGTGAAAAGCAAACACTGGTGATGTCTACTTCACTCATAGGCTTGCTGAGATGGATAAAAACAAGGACACAAATAGAGATAAGCTAGAGAGAGTCTCTCTCTGGGAGGTGCTGTGTCTTCTGGCTTTCTGCTGTGTAACCCAACTAACCACTCTGCTTCTAACCCCCCTGGCTGATCCTTCAAACTCACCTTGTACATAAGGCAGACCCTGGGGTAAGGTAGAGGGGTGGGGAGAAGGTGGAAGGGTGGTTGGGAGCCCCTCCTGGGGACTCTGATTTCTGGGAAGGGAACTGTGTTTCTGTATACCTTTAACTTGTATATTTCTGTAACTATTCCTGTCTATTGTGTATATCTCTGCTTGTATATTGTGCTGAGCTGTAAATAGAGCTTCAGTCCTTAACTTCCAGATAGCTGAGTCTAGTCTGGGTGATTTTCACAGTGTGTGGGGGGGTGGGGAACTCCCAAACCATCACATTTATCCAATTGAAGCATTTTCTGCTCTAGAGAGACAAGAAAGGACATGAAGGTCATTAAAGACACCCACCTAATCAGTGAGCAACCTAGACTTAATTTTCTTCCATAGCTTACAAAGATGCAGTGCTTTAAGATGGTGAGATTATCAGTTCCTTGGAAGTTAATATAACCTCCAATGACATGGAAAGGGCTCATCTAGGCACTGAGTTGTACTTCAATGCAATGAGTAATGTTCTAAGCTCTGAGCTATCCAAAGGCACTACTGAGAAGCCCCCTGTAGTAGCTGCCTTTTTCCCCTTAAAAAGCCCCCAAAATTCAACTAACTTTTGAATGGATTGAGTTTGAAATTAAGAATTTCACTTCACAACATTTATGAAATGATTAGTTTCAAGCTATTCTGAAGCAACACTGCCATAGCTTTCCAATCACAATCCTCACTTCATCTGCTAAGTAAAGTAAGCCTTGATTATTCACATTGGCCACTCATAACAAAAGAGAAGCTGCAGGGAAATTTTGAGTAATGTATAATCAGTCTCCAGGAATCATACTCAGAAACCTCCCAGATGCCTAGGACATCATTTTCCCCCTTGTTCTGAACTCTACAGAATAGGCACATTAGTTAATCTTAGTTTCCTTTCACAGAGTCACAAAATGTTAAGGGCTGTTAGGGACCTGGAAACCTCATCCAGTCCAACCCCTCTGCAGAGCAGGATCACCTAGAGCAGATTACACAGAAACACATACAGACAGCTCTGGAATATCTCCAGAGAGGGAGACTCCACAACCCTGGGCAGCCTGTTCCAGTGTTGTCATCCTCAGTGTAAAAATGTTTCCTCATATTTCCATGTAACTTCCTATACCTTAACTTCCACCCATTGCCCCTCGTCCTGTCACTGGGCATCACCAAGCAGAACCTGGCTCCAGCCTCTTGGCACCCAGCCTTTACATAGCACCTCTCAGTCTCCTGCTCTCCAAGCTAAAGAGCCTCAGCTGCCTCAGGCTCTCATAACAGTTCAGTGGAGTCTGTTGTTTCTAAAAGAAAATTTACTACTCCAATAGCAGCTCTTTTTAGTGGAGTCATGATGAGGGAGATGAAAATGTTGCAAGGAGGACAAGGTCACTAGCTTGAAAAAAAAAAACCCCTGACTTTCATGCAGATGGTTACACACTCCCTGTGGATCCAAATGCTCTCAAGGGATTTTGCATTTAACATAAGAGTTGTTTCTCTGGCCTCCAACCTATATTGAAGGATGTTAGATATAGACTGTAAGGAGTTTCCCTGATCTTGGAATGTACCTAACAGATA
Source organism: Ramphastos sulfuratus (assembly GCA_013399055.1). Classification (NCBI taxonomy): domain Eukaryota; kingdom Metazoa; phylum Chordata; class Aves; order Piciformes; family Ramphastidae; genus Ramphastos; species Ramphastos sulfuratus. The sequence continues at coordinate 14,492 of WBNM01017785.1, read as the reverse complement.
GTGTAAACTTACAGTTGAAATACATGTTATCTGTTCAGACAGCAATTTTGTCTTCAAATTATGTTTCCTTTCAATGAATTGTAGCACAAATAATTCCATTTTAACTCATGGTTTGATGGGGGGGGGGATTTTTGCTTTCAAAAGGTTTGCTCTGCATCAACCAATCTGCAAGACATGTAAAATTGAAACTATTTTTTTTTTAATGTTCCAGCAAATTATTTTCTACTGGGGATTTAAAAGCAATTGTTTGTAGCTGCATAATTATGATCCTCACAGTGGTAAGGTGGGGGGGAGAAGAAAGTGGAGATGCTGCCTCACAGAAGAGAGAAACAATAATGTTAAATGAAAATGCAGTCTTAAATTATAATGCAGGGAATAAAGAAGTGACAGATAAGTCTACTCAGCCAGTAACAGTCTGCCACCAATTCAGCCCTTGCACATACTTACAGCAATACTGGCTTTGATGTGACTTTTCATTAGCAGATGCTAAGCTTCTGAGAAACTGCAATATCCTTTTGAACGAGGATGCAACAATTTCCTTAAGACTACAGGGTCAAACCCACAGCAAAGTAACTGAGTCCTATGTACAGCTGGAGTTAATAGTCAGACATATTCATAAACCTTTGTCCACGAATAAAAACAGCCCAAGAGTCCCTGAAGAGTAGATGAAGAACTTCTGAATTCACATACCTTCCTAGTTTTCATAGCCTGAGAGCAATTCCCCAACAAAACATGTCTTCTCTCATACCTTATCTGCACAACTACAGCATAAAACTTTGCCAAAGTGGAGAAAGATCTGGGAAGTAAACATGCAGTGATGCATTGACTTTGAAGACTTCCTCTTAACAGCTCAATACACAATGAATTCACATCTCTAGATGAACCTCAAGAGGATTAGTTCACTTGCTGCCACTGCAAACCAAGTAACAGGAGCCAAGGCCATAGGAGTCTTCCTATACAACAGCAGCTGCAAGTATATGTAACATTTGTAAAAGACATTTTTGATCTGCCTATGACTTTTGCCTAAGACTTTTTGACCTGCCTATGGTATGGAGTTGGAACTAGATGATCCTTGAAGTCCCTTCCAACCTTACCATTCTATGATTCTATGATCTTCAGGTGAAAAGAAGTATATAAACTTATTGTACTTTTTTTTTTTAATAAAAATATAATTAAAAAACCTTGAGTTTAAGGTTTTTTTTTTTAAATTATTCTAGTCTGAAGGTGTCCTGTATAAATTTTTTCCCCTAATAGAAACATATTGATATGCTGAAAGGAATACAGACCCCAGCTGCTAAGCAATTTAGAAAGCCACATTTTCATACTTTGCTGTAAAGCACAGAGTTAAAACAGTAGCTCTAGACATGGATATCTGATTATCTTCAAATGTGAATATCAGAAACAGGTAGTATTCATAGAATCATAGAATGGTTTAGGTTGGAAGGGACCTCAAGGACCATCAAGTTCCGAACCCCTGCCATAAGCAGGGACACCTCCCACTAGAACAGGTCACTCAAGACCTCATCCAACCTGGCCTTGAACACCTCCAGGGAGGGAGCAGCCACAACCTTCCTGGCCAACCTGTGCCAGTGTCTCACCACCCTCCCTGGAAAGAACTTCCACCTAACATCCAGTCTAAATCCCCCCTCTGCCAGTTTAACCCCATTACTCCTCACCCTGTCATTACAAGCCCTTGTCAATAGTCCCTCCTTAGCCTTCTTGTAGGCCCCCTTCAGATACTGGAAGGCTACTACAAGGTCGCCTCAAAGCCTTCTCTTCTCCAGGCTGAAGAGCCCCACCTCTCATAGCCTGTCCTCATACCAGAGCTGCTCTATCCCTGAGAAATTCTGCAACGTTACACCAAGTGTTAAAACTTTGGGGAAAACATCCCACAGTCTGCACATGCTTAGCATAGATGTGGTGGATCTTTACTGCAGAAATCTCTGAAGAGTCCAGACTGAGCAAGACTTTCATTGTAAGTTGAGATGTGAGAACAGCAAATAATTTTTCTCTTCTTTCTTATCAATCCTCTGTAGCACAAAAGTGAAAGCTACCTGAGAGAACTCAATCTAGGAAGGAAGAATGAGGTCAACATTTGAGTGCTGAGAGAGGTGCTGAGCAAGGATGTCTTCCCTGGGACTGTTAAGGATAGAGCACTGTGACACTAACTAGAGCTTGAAAGAAAAACAACAACAAAGAAATCCCAGGAATTATTAAAAATAATTAAGGAAAGGAGGGCAGTAGAAACAATGGCAGATGCATAAGAAAGCTGGGGATAGAAGTAGAGGTAGAGGAGAAAGATCAGGACTGGAATTAAGTTAGGAATGAGGAAAGAAATTTTTAATTAGAAGTAAAGAAAAAAATAAAAACCAAACAAAACCCCCAAACAAAACACTCCCCCCACCCCCCACCCCCAAAAAAAACCAACCAGACATGGAAATGGCTTGAAAGAAATGCTTGACCTTGTGGTGAATCTGAAACATCAATGGCAGAAGAATGCAGTCCCCTGCAGAGCACAGAGAAAGCCAAACTCTGTTGTTTATTTGCACTGCAAGAATAGAATTTCATTCTTCTAGTTCTCAATAAACTTCATTAGCTTCTTAGCCCCTGTTAGCTACTATCTACAAAATATGACAGAGCATTTACATCATCTGTAGCTCAAAAAAAAAAAGAGCTCATTATCCAAGTTTTTCTTTTGCATCCAGTTCACATGAATTTAAGATTCTGTCCATGTGATCACAAACTACAACTTCTCTGGGAATTTCAAAAGACATTTAATAATCAAATACTTCAAACCACAATACTACTTCCCCCCCCATCTGGAAAACTCATACTTTTAGATGGAAACTCCCACAGTGGACAACAAGTTATCCATGGAACAAAACAATATGCCCTTCTGGCCAAGAAGGCCAATGGGATCCTGGAGTGCATTCAGAAGACTGAGTCCAGCAGATCAAGGGAGGTTCTCCTTCTCCTCTACTCTGCCCTAGTGAGGCCTCACCTAGAATATAGCATCCAGTTCTGGGCTCCCCAGTTCAAGGAGGACAGGGATCTACTGGAGAGAGTCCAACAGAGGGCTACAAGGGTGCTGAAGGGACTGGAGCACTGTGTGATGAGGAAAGGCTGAGAGCCCTGGGGCTGCTTAGTCTGGAGAGGAGAAGGATGAAGAACAACTTCTTACTGTAAAAGTCATGGAACACTGGCACAGGCTCCCCAGAAAGGTTGTGGAGTCATCTCCTCTGGAAACTTGCCATCCCTGTCTGGATGTGTTCCTGTGCAACCTGCACTAGATTCTACAGTCCTGCTGTGGCAGGGGGTTTGGACTCAAAGATCTGCAGAGGTCCCTTCCAATCCCTAACATCCTGTGATGCACTAGCAAAATCATTAAAAACTATGAGTAAAAAACATGCTTCCCTAAAGTCTATTTTGCTAGCTATACAGAAATTACATGGCAAGAGCAGGAAACAGAACTGAACAGTATCACAGACACAAGTCATTGCCTTGAACAGGATTCTTGCAGTGTTATTGAATACCTGTATTTCTGATGACACCAACTTAATTTTGCAAGGTAGAAATTGTCTGTGTCATAATATGGGCCTAAAAAAAAAAATAGACCAAGTTTTTTCTAAAGAAACAAATTATACATAATGTGACATTTCATTCATCTACTAGCCACAAGCAGCTACTTATAATCATATTGTTGTTACAGCAAAGAATTTAATCAAAACCTGTAGTTGGATGATCATGATCATGCAGAGTGTGATTGCTCTTAGTGAAAAGGAACAGTAAAAAAAATTAAAATACACCTGCTACTGGCCTGGCCTGTTCCCTCCCTGAAAGCAGGTAGGAGAAGATGCTACCTGCTAAAATTCTAGACAAGGTGATCCAAATTCTGTGATACTATTCAACAGTCATTCTCATGGGAGGGACAGAAATACACACAATTGGATGCATGTGAGTGTTAGTGATTGGCAGTAATATCTTAGAATAGGAACTTTAGTATCATTTAGTAAACATCAACTGAGCATGTTCTACATCAGATGGTGGTTTGGCTGCTTGGTCAAAAAACAGGACAAAGTTTGTGTCAAGTTCTACTCTTTGGAGAGCAATGACTGGCACACCTCGTCATGCCTCAGAGAAAACTTTCCCCAAAAGCATTTCATGGCAGTATCAAAGCCCCAACCAAACATGACACCTGGCTTCCTCTCAACACTACATAATGAACTGAACATGCAATTTGAGAACAAGCATCTCACAGATCTTCAAGTTTGGAGAAGAGAAGGCTTCGAGGAGACCTTAGAGTAACCTTCCATTATCTGAAAGGTGCCTACAGGAAGGCTGGGGAGGGGCTATTGACAAGGTCTTGTAATGACAGGACAAGGGGCAATGGGTTTGAACTGGCAGAGGGGAGATTTAGACTGGATGTTAGGAGGAAGTTCTTTACAGTGAGGGTGGTGAGGCACTGGCACAGGTTGCCCAGGGAGGTTGTGGCTGCGCCCTCCCTGGAGGTGTTCAAGGCCAGGGTGCATGAGGCCTTGAGTGACCTGTGCTAGTGGGAGGGGTCCCTGCCTAGGGCAGGGGGGTGGAACTAGATGATCCTTGAGGTCCCTTCCAACCTTACCATTCTATGATTCTAAGCTGGTGCCTTTTCTACAACAGCAGCCATTCCCAACAGGACAGGAAGAAGCCCTTCTGGTTATATCATCTATACTTAACCACTTCACAGTCCTCACTACACCAATGTGTTACTCCTCATATATAATTTTAACATGTTTGGAGGGACAGGAGTTAAATTATTATTTGTACTAACTTCTGAAGCAGCCTTTCTGGCTGCTATTTATAGCAAGGATATAAGAATAAATGTAAATATTATGTACTAAGACAAAGAGGTATGATTTAGGGGTGAATCTTGTAGTTATCAGTTGGACTTCAGGATCCCAAGGGTCAAATGTAGACAAATGCTACAACAAGAAACTCAGCTTTACTGCTTTTCCAGAAATGAAAGCAATGTTATCTTTCAGACTGACTTTAAAAGTATAGTTTCCCCCCAGTATTGCCATTTAAAAAAAGCAACCACCAAACAAAACAAGAAGTGTAAGTTTATCACTCCAAAAATACAATTTCTTCAACAAAATATCAGCTTGTTTTGGCAGTCAAAGCTTCTTCATCTGGTGAGAAGCCAAGTTGTTAACTAAAATGCTAGTGTATTAATAAAGACTGTCACTTCACACTGAAATATGAAATACGCTGGGTAATCTCTCTCTAGCTTTAATCTAGGGACTAGAAGACAAGCACAATTTTAAATGCACTACCAGAAACAGTGCCAAAATCAAAGATACTGTTCATATATTTAGATATATTTCAGTGCCTCTTGAACTAGTATGTGAAGACAGACTTTCAGGTCTTAGCCTGGATCTGAATTTTCCTCACTTTGTGTCTTTGACCTTATCTATTTGTATAAGCACCTTGATTTCCAGTTACTTTCTGGCTTTGCCGCTGGTAGTATTATTACTTGAAATTATTTGCTTTGAAGATGAAAGAAATATACATTTACTTAACATCATATGTTAGTACTAAAACTCATGTAGTTCTTATGCTTGAGTCAGAAATCTTGATATTGTCTATGTATAAATTAAATTCTAGCCAGCCATAACTTGATCTAAACTATCATTTAACTTTCTCTTGTCTAGCTCTAGGGCCTTCCATCAGTGGAGTACTACACATCACTAAGTAAAAAGTGTTGCTGCAGCACTCATAACCATCACTGAAGGTACAGTCAGAGGCTCAACAGAAACAAACAAGGCAAATGTTAATACACAAAAATATCATACCCCTTTAAGGCACAAATTTGTTGTCTATTTCCTTTGAGTCTAGAGCAGGCTAATTTTCACGTTTTACTTCAGCTACAGTTTGTTCCTCTGTAGATGACAGCTTTCGGTCCTTGCCTTTCTCTGTGTATGCTGAACTTTGTGCTACCAAATTGATGAGAGCACCTACAGTACAAAGCACCAGCAAACACCAGCAATGGGGTAGTTCTTGGCAGACAGTGGTTTGAAATGTAAATAACTGTAACAGTCTATCTTTCCTTCAATCTGTAATTGCAGGGTAGGATGGAGGACAGGTGGATATTTCAAGCTCTGTTAAGCACTAAAGTTTTCAAGCGTCTCTCTGGACATGGATTTGGATTGATGGTTGACGTATCATCAGTTACTTAGAAATCTTGAGAAACTCTGTAAACAGCACTGCCAATGTTCTACCAACCTTTTTCCTTTTTTTTTTTTTTTCCTTTTCTTTCCTCTACCAGCAGTTAACACATTTTTTGGTGGGTGGTTTGGGTTTTTTTTGTTTTTTTGGTTTTTTTGTTTGTTTGTTTGCTTGTTTTAATTAAACTGCAGTGCAGGGTGGGGAAAAAAGTAAATCAATGTAGCAACGAGCTGGACTATTGGATAAACAACTTGCAGGAAGAAAGCCAAGAGCAGCAAAATGAGGATAAAGGACCAAGGCATATGCTGTTGCTAAGAGGAACAATTAGCAAACCAGAGACAGTCTTTGTTTTGCATGAACATCATCTCTAACACTTACTTAGCAAAAGGACTTTTTTTTCATTAAAATAACCTGATTTGGCCAAATGATTGGAGATCATTTTAGCCTGAACTTGACCAATTCTTACAGAGAATTCAAGAATAGCTTAGAGCAAACCATTAGTATTTCAAAGATTCAAGAGACTTGCAGGTCCAACAGTGCCATACGTTATTTATGCATTGATCTTGAAATCTAGGACATGATCTTGTCCATGGACTATTGCAGGAAAAGAAAAACAAAACCAACTTACACAGAATTTTCAGGCTGAACTATTTCAGCAGATTACACATCACAGAACAAGCAAATCCAAGCAAGTATTTTTGTAATAATCATGGTTTGGATTGGAGGGAGCCTGAAAGATCACCTAGTTCCAAGCCCTTTGCTATGAGCAGGGATGCCTTCCACTAGTTCAAGTTGCTCAAGGTCCTGTCCTTGGGACAGGGAAGGGACATCCATGACCTCCCTGGACAACCTGTTCCAGCATCTCACCACCCTCGCCGTAAAGAATTTCTTCCTAATATCCAGTCTAAATCTACCCTCTTCCAGCTTAAAGTCATTCACCCTCATCCTATCACTTGTAAAAAGTCCCTCTCCAGCTTTCTTGTAAACCCTCTTCAGGCACTGGAAGGCTGCCACAAATTCTTCCCAGAGCCTTCTCTACTCCAGGTTGGACAGCCCCAACTCTTGCAGCCTGTCCCCCAGGGCAGGTGCTCCAGCCCTCTGATCATCTTCATGGCCCTCCACCATAGGCCACATATAAATCCATAACATCACGAAGGAGGTAAAAGATGACAGGATGCTTCATGGAATATATAGCTACAATACTTAACTTTTTGCTCAAGAAACATAATAAGCTCAAGTCAACAAACAAGCAAGATTTTTCAAGAGAGAAAACCTTAGCAGAGTTTCTCCAGTGCTACTAAAACTGAGCTTCCCACCTGACACAGCAACATGCAGGCCACCTGTGCCACAGTGATTATCAAGTGCAAGGACCAAGTACGTAGGAGCACACACAAATATGCCAGTAAAAATACTGAACAGCGTTCAGGCTGCAGTGTCTCATGCTCTCACCCAGTGCCTGCAAGCATTATTTCACATGTGAACCTGGAAAATGAGGAAAAAGAGTCCATTATGAATTATCTTTTCTATCACCAGTACCAAGGCAAACACAACTTTCAGCTGCAGTAACCTCTCTGAAACAGCTGAAGTCTAAGCTGCACAACAGCTTTGCTGGCTCAGACAATGACATTGGGCATCCTTAACTTCTTCATTCACCAGCTGGAGAGCCATGTCCCTACTGGCAAAATTGTTCAAGTGATGGCTCACTTTATTTCAAGCCACATAAACAAGTCCAGCTGGTCCAAGCTGAAGTAGGTTAAGAGAAAATACAAAATTTCATAGGCAGACTACAGGAATGGTGAAGTCCACAGAGGGGATAACCTTAGAAATGGGGAACATTTTCCAGCCACCATGATTATTTGGACCTTTGTCAGCTACAGAGATTAAGCCTGATGATTGCTGTTTGTATCTTCTTCTCCACATAAAATTCTACCTACGCTTGAAACAATCAATTGCAGAAATGGGATAAGGCAACTCTCAAAGCCCCACATTACATTCAGAAAGCTATGGGCTGAACACACATGCAGCAAGACTGCTGACTCTACAAAATGAGCCTCCACTTCTGAGAATAGCAACAGTCTCTCATACTGTCCATAGGGCAGAAGCTGGCAATTTCTTAAGTGACAGTCAAGGGATCAGCATCACCTCCATACCTTCTTATTTCCTCAGCAGAAGTCAACAGCAGCCCAAATTATCTAAAAGACAAAATTGCTAGGAAAGGAAAACTGCTGACAAAGAAGATACAAAGAGAAGTACCAGTTCTGCTCTCACATGCTCCAAGAGCTATGGGACTTCACAGCACGTTCACATTAGGTCAGTGTAGCCATATGGTCTGGCTCTTCTGAGAAATGCTTCACCTCTACTTTAGTCCCCAGAAACATCAGGGGTAATTACATGAGGCCTCTAAATATTCACTGTGGTTCAGGGAGTCAGTCTTCTAAAAAAACCCACAAAGAGCAAATTGTGTCCACTTGAATTTAACCCCAAAGCTCAGCTGTATTATTTACCCTCTGGTTGTAAGGTGCTTCCCAGTCTTTTGCTTCAATTTTTAAGGGAAAACACATTATGGATTTTCAGCAAAATGTCACCTGCTGTTGGCACTTACAGGAGCACTCAGAGCACTCTGCAATAGCAAGAAGCCACAGAAAGGTAACAAAACTTGCACACATTAAAATATGCCTTCCTCTCTGGATTCAAGGAAAAAGAAAATGCTGAAACAGGCATAAAAGCATTTAACAATAACACTAACCAGAGGGAAATACAACAACAAGAAGGAGCAGAAAACTAAGATGAAGTCAAGCACATGAAAATGGGAAATACTTTTCCAGTCTATTCAAATAAGGTAATTTTCCATAATGGTAAAACACTGATAAAAACCCAGCTGAAAACCACATTGGAGATCAGACACCTGTAATAGATGTGTTCAGGTGAGAACTGAAAAATTTTCCTGTATTCTGAATGCCAGCAGAATGCACAATTGGATTTCACTGATGAACATTATGGGGAGAAAACACAGTGATCAATGAGTTACAGCTTTTCCTCAGTCCAGTTCATGACTAAGGTTTAAATGCTAAGGGCAGATATTTGTGTTTTGAAATGAAGGAATCTGGAAGAAGAGTTTGAAGGTTTGGACTACGTAGCTGAGAAATGAGAGGGCTATGAGCAGAACTCATGGAAATATACAAAACTGAAAATAAAATACAAATCAGACAGTACTGATTACCACAGCTAACAACACACAACAGACCCAGGTGGATAGACAGCAATGCTGTACAACGACAGTTTGAAAAGAAGAAGGGGAAATACTTCTACACAGCAAATAAACTAACCGATGGTGGTTTTCCTCCAGGTATTATCAAGACCAAGAGCTGCAAGATTCAAATCAGATTTAGCCATTTATGTGCATAATGAGAACATCCACAGCTACATTAGATGAGATTAAAAAAGAAAACCCAAACATGAGATAAAAACTTTGATGCTTCAGTGAATAAGACAATGCTTGGCTGGTGGGCATTAGAATCTTTCCCAATGGGCAAAACTCTTCAGAATTGAGGCCCTGAGTGATCTGTTCTAGTGGAAGGTGTCCCTGCCTAGGGCAGGGGGTTGGAACTACATTATATTTGAGGTCCTTTCCAACCTAAACCATTCTACAATTCTATGAATTACCCATTATGGTGCTTCCCTCACCCCTTCCCTTTCCCTTAAAGCAGCTGGTACTGAGCACTCTTTGGGAATGTCAGAAGACACAGACTTGCTTTGGCCATTTCTACACTTCCAAGTAGAAGAGGAAAGTAGAAGTACCATTATACAATCCACTTAAATGTAATAATGAGCTCACAGAATAGAGTTCCTTATCTCATTATTTCCTTTAACTGTCATTAACTGTAATATTTAAGGCAATCTAAGATCTTAGAATTTTCTGTAAAAGTCAAAGCTGTTTCTGTACATCTTTCTTTAAAACCACAGTTGGCATTTCACACTACCTCTTGTCTCTGGACCAAACACCCTGACAATAGCCAGCCTTACTGTAAAACATACAATCTCCTCATGTGGAATGTGCCTTCCTGTCAAGGAACAGCAAGCACTTTAATCCTTCTTACCACCCACTGAAACATAACATTAGTTGTCATGACACATAAGAAGACACTCTCTTGGTAGCACCACTCAAACTTACTTTTCCAGGCTATGCTTTACCACATTTCCCAGTAACCAGCCCTTCTTCCTTCCTTCCAATACAGTAATGCTCTCTACTTCTCTAACCCTTCCCTGCTCTTAATGGATTCCTTCAACCTGTAGCACAAAAAGAAAAAAAAATCCCTTTTCAATAGCCAGTCCAGTTTGTGGGAAAAGCTTCAAATGTAACCAAAATTCTCAAAGAATAACCTGACAACAGGATGCTTTGATACTGTATTCTGCCACCTCTGCTCAGCCTGGGAAAAAGGTCAAACTCAACCTCAACCTGCCATGCCCATGTGAAAAGAGCCACCTGTGGAAAATGACAGTCCACTAAAACACCCTGAAACCTCAAAACTTATTCATAATTGGACAGTGTCAAATTTTGGGCTCCCCAGTTCAAGAGAGAGAGACCTGCTGGAAAGGGTCCAACAGACAGCCACAAGGATGAGTGGGGGACTTGAGCATCTCCCCTACAGAGAAAGGCTGAGAGCCCTGGGGCTGTTCAGTCTAGAGAAAAGAAGGCTGAGAGGGGATCTGATCAATGTCTATCAATATCTGAGGGGTGGGTGTCAAGTGGAGGGGGCCAAGTTCTTTTCGGTGGCCAGCAGCAATAAGACAAGGAACAATAGATACAAACTGGAACAGAGAAGGAGAAACTTCTTTACAGTGAGGATGACAGAGCCCCGGAACAGGTTGCCCAGAGAGGTTGTGGAGCCTCCTTCTCTGGAGACTTTCCAAACCCATCTGGATGCATTCCTGTGCAAACCACCCTGGGTGATCCTGCTTTTGGCAGGGGGGTCAGACTCGATCTCTGGAGGTCCCTTCCAGCCTCTAATGTTCTGTGATTCACACAAAACAATGCCTAAATGATGAGAAAGAATTGTAACATCAAGAGGGGATGCCAGACCACAAGTGAAAAGATATCATCCTGCATCTCCTACCTTTGCAAGAATCAATGTTTAAATGTTTTCAAATTTGAATGATATAAACACACATACTATCCACTCGGATCCTGTCTGAACACATGTATTTATATTTTGACCATATGCCAAAGACATGTAATTTGAAGGAAAAGATTAAAAAAAACAAAACCCNAAAATTTGAAATACTTTTTTTTTTACTGCATTGTAAATTAACATAAATAATTCAATGTGCAGATTCACTGTGCTCAAACTGACTGGCATTTTTCAAGATTTTTCAAGATCATAAACAGAACTGCTTGACCAAGGCTATCAGCAAGGGATAAAGGCAAAAGAGACTTTACTAACTTCCAGTAAAATATTTCAAACTATACAGATTGTCCCACATTTGAAACTGTGCAGTATGTCAGAGGCTAACACTGCACAGTACATATTTTGAAGATCTTGTTTGCACTTCAAGGAAAAAAAAAAATAAAAGGTTGATGTAATTATTTTTTTTTTAACTGAAGGGGTTGAATATGTACCTCACTGTATTGCCTGGATTTCACTTGCACTTGGCTCGAGTTATTGTACCATCAGGCAATCAGATGTTCCCCACTCACCCCGGAGAAAGTTAACAATATGATAACAACAACAAAAAACTTTTCTTCACTGACAGTTCAAGGCCATCCATAGGGACTTCTCTTACTAAATACATCTGTGGACATAACTAGGTGGAAACATTGCATCCAGCTGGCACCTATAGTTGCCATCAGTCACTGCTGCAGACCACAACTCAAAAGATGCCAAAGGTTTTGCACTCCAAAATAAGCTCTCAGCTTACTTCCATCTTAAAGAATCTAAGATCTTTTTAGTTTTCTTCTTTATGCTCTGGCACGGGGGTTGGAGTAGATGATCTTTCAAGATCCCTTCCAACCCCCCAACATTCTGATAATGTACTTCAAAAATTCAAATGAAACCCCCCCAAATAAAATTTCAATACCTTCCCATTATATTAACAGCTGAGCAGACAAGAATTACTTTTCTGTTTGCTCAGACTTGGACAAGCACACGTGACTTTCAGTAACATGCTATGGATTTGTCTATATTTCAGTGTGAGCATAAAGGCAGTTCCCTGGATCAGCAGTTAGGAGGTTCCATTAGCCCAAGGCTGTAAAATATACATAACATATATGGGTACAGTATACAGATGGGCTACACTGATGGACTTCTGCAGCAGATGTCTTTCTCATTTCTCTGAAATAATATAGCCACTGTGATGGCTAAAATTTGCAATGAAAGCATTGCACACCTCTCAGAGATCTCAATCTACCAAAGAGTGTTGTCCACACAGTCTGGGATGCTGGATCCTCTGAGTTCCTAAACGAATCCAAATTCCAAGTTAACAGCAAGCTGCTGTATTTATAATTGATGACAATACTAATTACAGACATGCAGGCACACACACTATCTTTGTCTCCCTTTCAAGGTGTTAAATATGAATATATAGCCACAAGTTGTTGCAGAAGTGTATTAACATATTATTTTTCATGCAGAGGGCTTAAAATTCTCATTAACAGTAACTGGAATTAAAAGCAGGAATTCCAAGAAGGATGTGTTGTCTCATTAGTTACTAACTAGAAATACTGTAAAATAGTCTGTTCATTCATTGTTAGGATTCTGCAGTTTGCTTGGTTGGGTTTTTTCCTCTCCTTTATTCATCTTTCAAATAAAGACCTCTATCAATTTAGAGCTAAATGAAAGTTCCTGCAACACTGGAAATCATATGTGTACTTACAAGCTCTCTCAAGGATACAGCCTTCTTACTGAACTGTAGACTTAAAAGCAAACAACTCTCCAGCTCTTGCTTGTCTTACTGTACAGGTAAATAACCCACTCATGGTTTACGTTGAGGCTCACAGAACAATAGTGGAGCTCTGCTTCACAATATGCAAGTGCCTGAATGTGTCAATGCCTGACTAGATGCAGGACCACATCCCTGCTTCTCCATACAAGTGAATATGGATGAGCCAGTACAGTCTTTGGATTCTCAACAGAGAAATCAGAGAAACTGCAAAGCTCTCTCAGGCAACAATCCCTTCCAAAAGTCACCCAACAAGTGGTTTACAGATCCATGAGAAAACTGCTTCTGCTCAGAGACTGATCTTTCTGAGTCTCCAAAACCACATTTCATTATACTGGATATGTCAGGATAAGATCTTTATTAGCAGCTTATGCCTGTCTCCTGAAGTCAATCAAAGCTTTTCCCAGGAGTCCAAGGAACGAGAGCTATGCTCATTCCAAACATGTTTACAAACTTCACTCCTCAAGATACCCCAAATATCAGCAAAGAGGAGAGGGAACCCATACAGATTCAGCCATTTATAGTAAGATTCACAAATAGCTCCTTTAACAGTTCTGCTTTACTAACTGTCTGATGCTCATGAGTATAAAAGGTGACTCTTTCAGCTGCCACTGCCAACTAAGGAAAGCACATAGGTTTTTTGGGTTGTTTTTTTTTTAAAGCAAACAGCACTGCTTTCTTAAATTGAAGTTTGTTGTGGATTGGTTGTTTAGCAGTCAATAGGCTCCCAAGAGAAGCTTCAGTAATTGAGTTCTCTGAGCAATCTGCATAAGGACACAAAGTTATTTCAAAACAAAGAAAGGTGTAGTTAACAGTTAAGACAAAGCACCTGCATCGTTTCTCATTTGCTGTGAAGCCTATGGTCCTTTCACACAGTAGTTGTTACCTTAGAGAACATATACCTTGTATGCCTTCCAAAGAAACTACTTTTTCCCTATAGGATGGACAGCATCTTCTACAAAAGAAAGTAACCAGTTTTGTAATAACATTAACAGTCATTTGCACAGGTTTGCCACAAAGCACTTTAAAAAAAAAAAACAAAAAAAAACCCCCATATCCCACTATGCTAGAAAGCAGGAGCCTCTTATTGCCATTTCATTGCTTGATTGGTCAAGACTGACAGTGTGATTTATCATCTTCACTTCATCTGTTACAGTAAAACCTTTCCAAAATGCTGCAGGATTACAAAGGATGGTACTCCTGCCCTTCTCCCTCCCTTTTCCATTAACTCACTGATAATTCAGAAAAGCTGGCCAAAGCCACAACTCCACATCACAGTGTTGTCCCAAAACTTCTGAAAACATTCTTCCTCCTTTGTGGTGGAGTCAAACAGAATCACAGAAACCTTCTGG
>WBNM01017784.1:1504-21710 GCA_013399055.1 Ramphastos sulfuratus | reverse complement strand
TATATATATATATATATACAGTTGAAGGAACAAAGAACTATCCCAGAAGTTCTCCTCAACACCTGGAAGCACTTTGTCCTGTGTTTCAGAATATTCAGTGCAGAAATAACTCAGTTAAATATAATCAGATGATGGAAACTGCTTCTTTGGTAACACAGAAGCTCTTACTATAACTCATATGACTCACCTGCAGGTTTTTCTTTTCACTTAAGCAGCTCGAATTTGGACTTCCCCTTGTGAGCTGGATCCTTACAGAATCTGGACAAATTTCATCAGGTAAACTGAAAGAAATGTATTAACTTGCATGTCACCTTCTGTCAGGAAATGGCAAGGACTTTAATTCCACCATGATGTCAACTTAGCTCATTTCTGATCAGTGTCCAGGGCTACAACAAGTGCCTTCTCCAAGTGCAGAAATAAATACAGAATTGAAATCTGAACCTTTCAGAGCTTTGAGAATGCTATTAGAAAGCAAAATAACAATTTTCTGTTTTCTCTTTCCCTTCCTACAAAAGACATGGGAGGTTTGTTACTAGAGATAGAATCATAGAATCATAGAATGGTAAGGTTGGAAGGAGACCTCAAGGATCATCTAGTTCCACCCCTCTGCCATAGGCAGGGACACTTCCCACTAGTACAGGTTACTCAAGGCCTCCTCCAACCTGGCCTTCAACACCTCCAGGGAGGGAGCAGCCACAACCTCCCCGGGCAATCTGTTCCAGGGCGTCACCACCCTCACTGCAAAGAACTTCCTCCTAACATCCAGTCTAAGTCTCCCCTCTGCCAGTTTAAACCCATTGCCCCTTGTCCTGTCATTACAAGACCTTGTAAATAGTTCCTCCCCAGCCTTCCTGTAGGCCCCCTTCAGATACTGGAAGGCTACTATAAGGTCTCCTCGAAGCCTTCTCTTCTCCAGGCTGAAAAGCCCCAACTCTTGTAGCCTGTCCTCATAGGACAGCTGCTCCATCCCTCTGATCATCTTTGTGGCCTTCTTCTGGACCCGCTCCAACGATCTCTAAATCCATCACTGGGTCAGTTTATGTATATGGTTAACTTTCCAAGCATTAGTTAACTGGAAAATAAGCATACAGAGAAATCTTAAGGACTTTATTTTTTTTATACATTTGATCTAATCACATGTTTAATTTCAAAACTGAGGATAATGCATATTTTTCACTATCTAAGAAACTGGCACATGAGGATGTGCTACCATACTCATGTGCGGCTCTTGGGTGGCATTCATAGCATAGCATAGAAGATTACAATATTCTAATACTGCCATATTTTTTTTCTTTTACAAAGAAATAAATCTTGACCAGGTATAATTAGAAGACATTTGAGCTCTGACTGGTATCCTGCAAATTACACCTTGGATGACTGCACAGCAGGCTTACCATATTTAGGATGTGTCTGATGAAGCCGCAAAACACTAGCATTCTGTATGGGGATACTGAGCTTATCTCATACATTGCACAGGTGATCAGAGAAGATATATCACGTGTGATATGTTCAGAATATGTTGAATTCCCTGTATATACACTACAGAGTGCATATAGACCAATTTGCATACCAAAAATCCTTGTCTTCACATTACAGTATCACAGTATCACCAAGGTTGGAAGAGACCTCAAAGATCATCAAGTCCAACCCATTACCACAGACCTCAAGACTAGACCATGGCACCAAGTGCCACGTCCAAAGCCGCCTTGAACACCTCCAGGGACGGTGACTCCACCACCTCCCTGGGCAGCCCATTCCAGTGGGGAATGACTCTCTCAGTGAAGAACTTTCTCCTCACCTCCAGCCTAAACTTCCCCTGGCACAGCTTGAGACTGTGTCCTCTTGTTCTGGTGCTGGTTGCCTGAGAGANTCCAGATCATCAATGAAGATGTTAAAGAGGATGAGGCCCAGTACTGATCCCTGGTGGACACCGCTAGTGACAGGCCTCCAGCTGGATGTGGCACCATTCACCACCACTCTCTGGGCTCGGCCCTCCAGCCAGTTCCTAACCCAGCACAGAGTGTTGCCATCCATGCCACATTCAGTGAACACGTACAGGACCAAGTTTATTCTGTGACAGAAACCAACTGTTTCATCCTCCGGACAGGGATAAATACAGAGGAAAGTGTCTGTTTCTATTAATTTTTGTTCAATTTCCTTCTTACCCTGAAGCCAGTAGGTGAAAAGAATAAATCCTTAAGCTAGTCATTATAGTTCTGCATTCGAAACAGTTTCACAACATGTTTAATTAGGGAACTTTACAAACTACATATCATACCATGAGTCTCACAAAATCCCAGCAACCCCACCTCCTGTTATGGCAGCAAGCATTCCACTGAATGGTCTAGGAGATGTGATCCAGCTAAACCAATCCAAAATGTACATTATTTTGCCTGCCCATACCCCAGATCCAAACTGAATGCACTAAAGAGGGGACATCAGGCTCCTGTGTTCTCTGTTAGCTATATACCACAGCAGTGAATATAGAGTTGCTTTCTATAAATAGCTAGTTTATGCTTTCTATTGATGTACATTTGCATGCAAATCTAGCTTCATGTCATTTGATTATATGAAGCAGGGTAATAAGTGTGAAGACAAATACTCCACAGATATAATCAGGAATTATCCCTATAAATCACTATTATGTGTTGAGAGCTATGCTCAGCAATCAATACCAGACAAAGCCATCTAAAAGATAATTAGAACTGTGCAAACTACAGCATGTCCATTTTAGATGGTGACATCATGTCACAGATGTCCAAAAGCAGGTAGAAAATTATGTTGGAGGTTTTGCACAGATTAATGCATTTTCTTTCAAGTAAAATATTGCTTTCTTTATGAAACTACCTGTTTTTGTAAGACCTTTGAACTTTTACCTATACAGAAATTTTTATTCCTATTAGCAACTACACAATTCATCATAAAGTGAAATGTCTCTTGCTACCAACAGAAGGAAATAACAGATAAAACTGATGCACTCTGATAATGTGCTTTTTAATCAGTGCTGCACAATAAGCATAATCACACTTGTAACACATTTTTATCAAGTCACCCAAGGTTTATTTTCAGAATTATGGAATAAATCAATTAAAACAAAATAATAAATCCCATTCAAATGCAATATTGGGAAGTTATGAAGTGGACTTTCTTATGTGAAAAAAGTAACAGGAGAGGAGGGTAATATCAAATGGTAGTTAGACATCTCATATATTCCATTGTTTCAATGATTTGGATAGCAATGCATAAGAATATAAATCAGGCAAATGTTGTCCAAGTAAAGGCTCAGTTTTTATTCATATTCTGTGCCTGACATTAAACACAAATTGTTGGTGAGGAAGAAATACATAGGCATTTTGATTTTTTTAATGCTCTCTCCTATGGTTGATCCTCTCAGATGTCAATCATATGAGTCTTAGGGATATTCACGTCCTTGGGTTTAATAATTTTTATTCTAATTAAACAGTTTGTCTCATCTACCTTGCGAGAGCTATGACCTAATCAATGAGCGCAGTTGAAGTGTGATATATGAAAAATAACTAAATGTGTATTTGTTTTACATCAGATATCTATCACAGAATCATAGAATAACAGAATCATTTTAGATGGAAAAAGACCTTAAAGGTCATTGAGTCCAACCATTATCTAACTCTGCAAAATTCAGTTCCATACCTTGCCTCTTAGCACAACATTCTATGCATTTCTGAAACACTTTCAGAGGTGGGGATTCAACTGCCTCACTGGGAAGCCTATTCCAGTATTTCCTAACACTGTCAGTAAAGAAGTTTCTTCTAATATCTAATCTAAACCTCTCCTGGTGCATATTGAGGCCATTTCTTCTCTTCCTACGCTTGTTTCTAGGGAGAAGAGACCAGCCCCCACCTCATTACAACCTCCCTTCAGCCTTTTTTCTTGCAGACTAGAAATACCAGTCCCCTCAGCCACTCATGTTCTTCAGACCCTTCACCAGCTTTATTGTCCATCTTTGGATGCACTGTAATACAAGATGGATGCACTGCAATACCCCAATGTCTTTTCTTGTAGTGAGGGGCCCAAAAATGAACACAATACTCAAGGTGTTTGCTCACCAGTGCTGAGGACAGGTGGACAATCAATTTCCTTGTCCCGCTTGTCACATGATTCCTGATACAGACCAGGATGCTGGGCACCTGGGCACACTGCTGGCTCATATTCTAGACAGCTGATAAAGAGCAGCTTGGCACCTCTCAGACATTAACTGATTCCTCTAAGCCCAGGAGCTCTCACCCTGCTTTTATGTGGTTCTGTGGGAGGTACCCTCCAAGTACTTAGAAATTGCCATATGTACCCTCAAGGCAGGGTATAAATGGAGTCTTACTGCGCACATTTTGAGTTGGTTTCCATGTAGCAAGTGGCCTGGCAGTCAGATCCTCTCCCCCTAGACTGAAACACCATGTGTTGTAGAAGTTAATAACTGGTTATTATTATTATTATTAATAACTGGTTGTTATTAATAGTAATTTCTGTATAAATAATAAAATTTATTATTAATAATAAAAAATCAGGAAAATTCCCTGAGATTCTTTGGATTTTTGGTTGACAGGAAGTAGTTGCACAGAGGATATTTATGAACACAGAATTAAACAGTTTAAACAGTAAGAACTTGGAAAACAGGAATGCAAAACCAGGAAAAATTCTAACTATGCTTATGGAGCCTTAGCATTAACTCTAGCAGATGTACTCACAATGCCTTGGTCCCTGAGTAAGTTTCCTGTACAAGGACACTTCCAAAACTCACAACAATACAAAATATTCCAGGCACGGGGAAGGAGATAAGAACTGAGTTGCTGCTAAGCTGCTAGTGCAAGCTGTAAACACATGGCTGACCTAATTCCCAGTTAATGAGCTGTGAATGGGGTACTGCTCCCAGTGGAGGGTCAGTGCAGAAAGGTGCAGTTTCTATATCACCTCCCATTAAATACATAATTTTGAAAATGAAACTGGCCAATAGGCACTAGCATCATTGTTCTGGCCAATGAATTCAAAGCTTCGTGCCTTGTGTGACCACACAGGCATGTTGAGGGGCAGCACCAGACACCTGACACGTGGTGCTAAGTTCCTAGCCTTCAAGGTTTTGCTGCTCCATTGTTTGCTAATTCTACTCAACTCCTGGACCCGTAACAGGAGGAGGAGAGCAAAGGGTTAAACCAGCCTGGCAGGATTTATGCCCTGCCAGGACACCATCCAAGGATGCTTCTGTGGATTGAGTGAGTCTTCATTCCCACTTTGGTTAGTGTATATTGTTGGTACCCTTTAGTGGGAGATTTCCCCTTCATGAGTGATGGTGTGCACGCTTTGGTTCATCTTTATAGAAATAATTTTCCTTAAATCTTAAGATTAAAACTTAATTGTGATGGTTTGGGAGTTACCTGCCCCTCCCTCCAGTGAAATCACCCAGACTAGACTCAGCCAACTGGAAGCTAAGGAATGAAACTGTATTTACAGCTTAGAACAATTTACAAGCAGATATAGATACACAATATACAGTTATATACAAGTTAAAAATAATACAGAAACATGAAATTCCCTCCAAAACAATCAGATTGCCAGGAGGATCGTGACCCAAACCTCCCCCCACCCCTTTCCCTCCCTTCATAAATAAGCAGCTCAATCCCCATATATCTCACATGATAAATCTGGAGAGATCTGAGGTGAGATGTCAAAAAGACAACAAAGAAATTAGAGGAAATAAAGGGTTAGGTCGGATTAGAGGTGAGGCAGAAAGCAGCCACAGACCACCAGAGTGAAGGAGCAGAACAACAACTGAGAACTAACTGAGCAGTTTGTGAGCAGTGAGTGTCTTATCTATATTTTGAATAGTTGCATTTCTCAGCAGAATGAGTGATAGAGATTGCTGTTTATTTCTTCTCACAGCTAAGGATTTAATTTCTCTCAGTAAAATATTCCAATTAGCCTCAAACCAGCACAGTGTAGTAGTACATTCCTGACTGACATCCAAACTTGTAATTTAATTGTGTCAGAAGGAGTGAAGAATTATTTTTATTACAATAAATCTGCATTTTCAGGTTGCTGTTGCTGTCTGTTTTGTGGGTGCTTCTGCAACAGAAGTTTCCCTCTTTCTCAAGTTAGCTAAATTCTGAAGGAAATCTGGGACCTGAGCTTCATATTCTTGATGTTACACTACTTTAGATTCTTGGGCATTTGTTTTTTTCAGTATGCCTAGCAACAACAAAGACTGGTCAAGTAATGTATGTTTCATTTTCCAAATTTATCTTGGATTTCAGCAATTTGTATCCAAACAATTTGACTGTCGTGGGTTTATCCAATTGAATCTGATGATTAGTATTCAATACCATGCCAATATCATGCCAGCTTTGAAATGGAAGTGCTGGCTGGAGCACCGTTATCAGGGGGCTTGTAGTTCAGAGTGTAACATGAGAGGCTTTCTGTTTCTAGTTCTTGCTTTCAGTTTCCAGGTCTTGCTTTCGGTTTCCAGTTTTGGGGGAGTGTTGGTGTCTTCCACTGGGCTGGCTGCAGGCTTGGGGCTGGGGAAGTCATTTTATTGCTGGCTTTTGCTGCTGATTATGCTATGCTTTTATGCAAAACAGCTGAGATTGTAATATTTCTATTAAACTCCTTATCTCAACTGGCCTTTTGTGTTACTTTCCCTTCCTTTTTTTTTTTTTTTCTTTTGTGTGTGTGTGTTTTTTTTTTCCTGGAGGGCCTTGTTTGTGAGAGCAGGCTGTCTTAAACCACGACACACTTTCAAATATATTAATGTATTTAAGTCTTTTTTTTCTTTTTTAATGTCAGCTAGATACCTCCTAATGCATTCTAAAAAGTTGCCAGTGTCATTTTAAGTGCCTAATGAAAACACAATATGAAACCATACCTTAAAAATGTACAGTAGAAGTAGAAATAGAGACACACATTCAGATGTACTCTTAGATAATGGAAACTAGATTTTATCTTCTAGGGGAGTATTGCTGCAACCCAAAACACCAGGAAATTTACTTTATGGAGAGGACAAGAGAAGGAAAGGACCTGGTTTTAAGGCATAGTAGAAGTGTGGGAGATTTACTGTAAGATTTCTACTATAACTTCTCATCTAATAATTCTGATTTAATTTTTTTTCCCATATAAAAAGGCTCTATAGCATTTGAGGAAAATCTAGTTTCTGTTGCTTTTCACCTGATCACTTTACAGAAGAGACAGGTATATTCTGTCTCAGGACAAGTAGGGTTCTCCAACATTCCTCAAACTCATTAAGAAACTTAATCATATGATATGGGATGATATTATGTAAGAGGTGTCCCTGCCTATGGCAGGGGGTTGGAACTAGATGATCTTTGAGGTCTCTTCCAACCTTACCATTCTATGATTCCATGATTCTATGATTTTAAAAAGCAGCTAATAACTGACCACATGGTATTGAATTGGGTGTTGTCATTAACAGTTGGTATCACACAACAGAGACAGTCTGTACATTCAGCAATAGCTGGAAAGCCAGATAAAATACTATATTATATGGGTTAGTTCAGTAAAAAACCCACTTATTACAAACCACTGTTTCTAAAATTCTATTTGTACAGACATAATGTTTTCAAAACTGCTTTCATATTTGAATAGTATGTGTTGTGCAGCAATTTTCATTTCTGAAAAAAAAAAACATCATTCTGTTTTGGAAGCTGATGATGTATTTGATTTAATGATACTTTATTTCTGTAAAGAACAGACTGAACACTGTCAGAAGCGTACTGCTGTTTGCAGCTTTGCTATTATTCATTCTCCAAAGCTACATTCGTATGCTTTGCTATTTGATTGGCTTCCTGGAAAAATGCATGTGAGCTCATTTGGCACTATTTTGTTTTGGGGCTTTGTTTGTTTCTTTGGTTTGGTTTTTTGGGGGGGTTGTTTTCCAAGACATGAGTTAAAGCAAATTCAGATGTGATGATAAATTGCAAAAAGCCAGTTTGAAACACATTTTTCATTCATGTTTGCAAATGTTTACAGTTGCAGCAACATTCTACTGAATGACAGAGTGAAAGAAAAATGAAGATGTTGAACCTAGGAAGAAATCTATAAACATTGACAAATCTGATGTGATGCTAAGAAAATAATTTAGAAGAGCTAAGTTTCTCATAATAACTTTCGACTCCTGTAGTACTAATCTGATACTGTACAAGGAACATTTCACTATAGTGAAAGTGAAACAAGACAAATTAGCACACACTCCAAGTCCTGTGTTTGCAGTTAGAATGCAGCTGGTAAGCTAGCTACACCACACAAAAACATTTTCTGTACATACATACTCACAGGGTTATTTTTAAGTGAAGAAATCCATGCTGAAGCACAAATTCCCCTGTGACACACAATGGTACAAATTTGGAGCCATCCATTTCATTCTGAGTTATTCTAGGTTTGTATGGATGCAGAAATTGCTCTTGCTGTATGGAATGCTTTGACAGCAAATCAGAAAAATCAGTTTATATAGCTAATGCAAATTAGGTAGGATTGGGGGAAAAAAATAGCTTGTGGCAAGTGGGATGATAAATGGAAAAGACAATTATCAGGGACTGAGAAATCTCCTCCCCCTCTACTGTGCCATGGTGAGGCTGCACCTGGTGTATTGTGTCCAGTTCTGGGCTCTCCAGTTCAACAGGAACTGAGAACTACTGAAGAAAGTCCAAGTGAGAGCCACAAGGGTGATTAGGGGACTGGAGCATCTTTCTTACAAGGAGTGACTGAAAGACCTGAGGCTCATTAGCACAGAAAATTAAAGATTGAGAGGGCACCTTATAAATGTATATAAATACTTAAAGAGTGGATGTCATGAGGATGGAGATAAGCTCTAGTCAGTGGTGGCTAGTGATAGGACAATCAGGGACAAATACAAAGTAGATCACAGGAGGTCTCACTTGAGCTTAAGGAAAAAAAATCTTTGAGAGTCATGGAATGCTTGAACGGAATGCCCAAAGAGGCTGTGGTGTCTCCTTTAGAGAATTTAAAAACCTGCCTGGACACATTCCTATGCTACCTGATGTATGTGTACCTGCATTGGACTAGATGATCTCCAGAAGTCCCTTCCAAACCCTGTCCTTCTGATTCTATGATTCCATGAAATTTAGAATCAATTTGTTCAGACATGACAACACAGAGAACTAACAGAAATATATTATGTTTACTCTTTCAGGTGTGTCTATGTAGAAAAAGGGNGAGGAAGTTCTTTCCAGTGAGAGTATTGAGGTACTGGAACAGGTTGCCCAGAGAGGTTGTGGCTGCTCCCTGCCTGGAGGTGTTCAAGGCCAGGTTGGACAAAGCCTTGAGCAACCTGTTCTAGTGGGAGGTGTCCCTGCCTATGTTAGGGGGTTGGAACTAGATGATCCTTGAGGTCTCCTTCCAACCTTACCATTCTATGATTCTATGATTTAAAAAACCAGTAGTTGAAGACATGATGGCATCTCAACCTAGTTCATTTGCAATCACGAGTCATTGTTTAATTCAGTGGTCAGTTGTAGTATATATGATGTGTTCAAGGATTATTTCAAATTGAGGCAAATAGTTGCTAAAAAATGCATTATAGCTAAACCTACTTGTGTAAATGGTTTAAGTGTAACTAAAACTACTAAATTAGGTTTGAAGTAATGCATGGGTGAAGGTACTCAGAAACAACTAACTCCAGCAAAGAGATGCTGGGGGAGTAAAAATAGCATCATAGGTTTGCTTTATTTGGAAAAGACCTCTAAGATCATTGAATCAAATCATCAATGGGAAACAGAAAGAAAGATACAAGCTCTAGGATCAACATGTGTGAAGATACTTTGCACAAACATAACGTAAGAAGGGATGCACAAGGAAAGATGTCAGATGGGTTTGTGAGAAGGAATATGAAAGGTGAATGTCAGGTCCCAGTAGTCAAAATGTTTAATGGTTGGTATACCCTGCCACTCTAGACAGGTAAGTGAGTTGTAAGTAACAAATTCAGATATTGCGAAAATTACACACGGTTTATAAATTGCAGGTTATGAAGATTAAGGCCAGATAGGGGAATACCAAAGGTCTGTATTTTGCCCTTTCAAATTAGAGAAAAATACTAATTAAAGATCAAACTAAGAATAAGAGATGTGTAAATATGAATGAAAAATGTAAGGGAATAAAAAGGGGAAGAAAGAGTAAGCAACAAAGTGACAGATATAGAAGTAACTCTCAAGGGATTTTCTACAGATATGGAAATGAAAGTAAGAAAGAAAATGTTATGATTATTAATAAGAATATTTATGCATTAAAATATAAATGTAGTTGAGAAACTAGAACTGAATACAATAGAGAAGGCAAAAGCAATATGGATAGTTTATGGTGAGTAGGAGACTGTAATCTGATTAGAGGAAGAAAGGTAGAATTAAAAGATTTTGATTAGTGAAAGTCACCTGAAGTTTCTTTCTTAATAACTGAACAAAAATCCAAACAAGAAGACAACAATTTTGTCACTGGCAGAGCAAGAAAATCTAAGGACTATGGAAGTCTGCCAAAGTTTTGTGTTAAATGGCATCCAATATTTTCTGTGCCTGTGGAAAAAAGGCAACTGCAGCCTGTGGCTCAGTAGCTGGTTATCTAGCTACAAATTCACTGCATGAATAAAAACCTGACATAATACAGCAATAGCACATATTAAATGAAGGCACCATAACCACATCTGACAATTAGAACAAGGGCTGATGATAGTTGTATTGCAATAACCCAGTTTAACATACTAACATAACAAAAGTCACTTTAAGCCTGCACTGAATTATACATATAGCAGAAACGAGTGACAAAGACTCACACAAGGCAAAGAATGTTTTCTTTTATGTTTGAATCTACATTTACATAACACATAAGGAATAGAACTGTTCTTACAGCTCAGACCATCTTTAGGAGATTTTGGCTGGCTCTTATCACATTCAGCCGTATGCAAGGGATGATGCAAAGCAAGCATGGCTTCCCTCAGACACCATTAGTACCAATAATAGTGATAATAATGATTTCTGATAATATCAGAAATTAAAAATGCTTCAGCTGTCACTGAAGTAGCACACTCAATCCATGTACTTCATCTTCAGAAGAAACACATGGAATCTACTTCTGTAACAAGACTGTTTACTAATGGTAGAGATGATTTTCTTCTTCACACAGTCAGTGTAGGAAACAGTAAAGGATGACAAAGACAAAACCAAACCTTATTAGTGGGTGGATTGAGACGTGTTGCCATGTGGAATTATAATAATTGTAGGGTGTGGGAGGATTGTCATTTGAGGAGGTCTTTAAAGTATAAATTAAATTATTAGCTATGAAAAAAAAAAAATTCTAGTAGACACATTTGTTGGCTCAGTGTGTGCCAGGAGTTTTAAGTGGCAACCTTATCTCTCATTCTTTGTAATGCCATAGTATACAAGTTTCTGCTTCCTGTTCTATTTTAAAAATCCATTTTTTCCCCCACAACTAATGCTGATTTTTGCTTTATAAACATTTTCAGTTCTTTCCCAGAAGGCTTACAAACAATTAAAATCTACCTTAAAAAACAAACAAAACCCAGAAAAACCTGAAGGAGTTTAAGTAGCTGCTTTTTGTGTTTTGTTTAGCCAGATGTGTTCATCAATGATTCTCAAAACAAAGAGTATCCTCTTCATCCACCAACCTTTATACTTCAAATAAAAGTGGCAAAAATATTTTACATTCATGAAACCTTATCTTGCCCATTGACTTTGAGATTGAACCAACAGAAAAACAGTGAAATGGGGAAAATAATTGAGCTTCTTTTTCTCTGTTAGATGTGGAGAGACCGTTCTCTCCTTTCTTTCTATGAAGACAAAGTAATCCACAATAGGACAATTTTTGGATCTTGAAAGATAAAAAGTATGGCAGGTGCCCACACAAAAATGGCAAATGCAAAGACTCCTTAATCAAAATCTTGAGAATTCCAGAGAGGCAAATAGATTGATTTAGATTATTCACATACACAAAAATAGATACTTGCAGAGATATAATTATTTTATCTCCCTGTTCAGGAAGTTCAACTACCAGAGTGTCTGGATACTTATTATCTCTAGGATGAGAGGCATCTGAGAACCAGGATTTATGCTGCCTTTTGAAAGTGCCAGAATTAAAGAGAATGACTGTGGCAGCAAGTACAGAAGCATCATCCATTTTCAATTCATAAACAGATCACCATCCACATTATTCCTGTGGTTTTTTTCCTTTTTTTCCAGACAGAGAATGGAATGAACAATAGATCCTGAAACATTTCAGAGATGCTAAATGTTATATGGCATTTTTCTTCTTTTCCTCTCCTCCCATTAAATTAGCAACTGCTAACATCTAAAACCAATTTACAGATCCATCTGCTTAACAAATGGAACATTTATGTCCATGCAACTGCCTTTCAGGCAGGGGAATAATTTATGTGTAACAAAGTCAACAAAGTCAGTTGGGTCTTCCATGTTTCCTGTCAATGCCAAGAAAAAAGAGTGCAGAGGGCTGTGGTCAATGGTGCAGAGTCCAGTTAAAAGCCTGTGATTAGTGGTGTTCCCCAGGGATCAGTAATGCGTCCAGTCTTAGTGAATATCTTCATCAACAACCTGGATGAGGGAATTGAGTGTACCCTCATCAAGCTTGCTGATGATACCAAGCTGGGAGAACTGGCTGATAAACCAGAAGGCTGTGTGACCATTCAGCAAGACCTGGACAGACTGGAGGACTGGGCAAAGTGGAACCTCATAAAGTTCAACAAGGATAAACATGGATTCCTGCACCTTGGGAGAAATAACACCATGTACCAGATTAGAGGTTGACTTGCTGGAAAGCATGTCTGTGGAGAAGGACCTTGGAGTCCTGGTGGACAGTAAGTCATCCATTGGATGATAATGTGCTCTTGTAGCAAAGAGGACCAGTGGTATCCTGATGTATGTTAAGAAGAGTGTGGCCAGTGGGTCATGGAAGGTTATCCTCCCCCTCTACTCTGCCCTGGTCAGACCACATCTGGTGTATTGTGTTCAGTTTTCAGCTCCCCAGTTCAGGAGGAACAGATTAAATATTAGAGACTGTCAAACAGAGGGTTACAAGGATGATTATGGGACCGGAACATCTGTCTTCTTATGAAAGTCTGAGAGACTGTTTAGCCTGGAGCCGAGAAGTCTGAGAAGGGATCTTATTAATATTTATAAATATCTGAAGGGTGAGCATCAGGAAGAAAGGGCCAGTCTCTTTTCAGTGGTGTCCCGTGGTAGGACGAGGGGCAATGGATGCAAGCTGGAACACAGGAAGTTCCACCTCAACATGAGGAAAAACTTCTGCACTGTAAGGCTGACAGAGCACTGGAACAGACTGCGCAGAGAAGTTGTGAAGTCTCCTTCTCTAGAGACGAAATTTCAAGGCCCATCTGGATGCATTTCTGTGTCACTTGCCCTAGTTGATCCTGCTTTGACATGATTACTGGATTGATAAAAAATACTTATGTCTTCCCAAAAACTTTATTTATTAAGTTTAGGTATTATTCTTCTCCCAATGATTAATTACAAATCATATTGCAGCACCTGTTAAAAACACCTTTGGAAAGGAAGCAGAGAAAGGCCTTTAAATGTTGTGTGTCAAAAAGCTGTTCTTCAAAATTTAAGCACTTTTATATTCTCAGTAATTACAATCAGTCAGTGTTTTCACATGCTTCCAAGGTTTTCATCAGATGAAATATGTTCCAAACAAAATTAAACAGTATTGACAGCATGCTTCATCCAGCTGGGGAAAAGCTCTTTTAAGAGTTTAGGTCAAGTAAATTCAAGTTCAGCTAATATCGATAATGGGGAGCGTATATCAGGAGTTAGAGCCACTTAAAGACACAATTCCAGTATGAATCTAAATTAGGTGTTACGTCTCTGTGTACAGGAATACAATAAAGATTAAGGCTTCATTCTGCACTGAGAAACATGCACGGAGAGGATTACTTCAAGGCAGAAATCAGTAGAACATTGAATAGAAGTCTTCTTACAGAGGTGTCAAGGTTTGTGTCATACAAGCCAAACTGATTTGCCTAAATTTGCACAGATGAAAAGCCTCATTGATTTTAATGATTTGATCATATTACTAAAAGAACAACTACTTCCAGAACTGTAATTTAGGTATGTAATCACATGTATTTAAAGCATATATTTATGTATGGTATATAAAGCACCTTTTTCTCTAAATATCTGCCAAATGTGCATGTCATGCCATCTGTTTATCACTATTTTCTCTCGACTAGTTACAAACAACCAGCACTATATCTCATTTCCCAGAGGAGCAAAAAAGGAGATATCACTGTCACTTTTATTCCAGCTATGAGAAGACAGAATGTTATGGTGTTTCTCTTGACTGACAGATAAGTGAAGAATTTGGCCAGCTGTGTCATATGGTTCTGATTATTCCCTTCAGAAAATATTAGAATAAAATTGATAGAAAAGTTCTTGCTATAGAAGTGGTGTAAAATAATCAAAAGATTTTATATAACAGCTATCATTCTTTCTTAAGATTGGGAAGCCAAGTATGCTTCTATGAGACAGGCTGGTTCTGAAGACTACTGAATTTCCTATTTCTCCCTGCTGCCACTCTCCTAGCTAATTGAAATATCCTTGTGCTTGTTCTCCCATACAGAAACCTCCCTCATCTTGAAAGAACAGCCTTCCTCTATGGAACTTTTAGTTTATATTGAAATGTCTTCTGCACGAAGCTGTAAAATAATAACAATTAAATAAAAGATAAAAAATATTAAGAACAGTAAGTTAAAACACAAAATGAAATATCTGCATTACCTCTTGCAAAGACAATGTTTTTGCAAAGTTAATCACTTGTTAACTTTAGAAAACTTTGGGGTTTTTTCCTCCCAGGGATTAAACTCAGTGAAAGATGAATCTTTAAAAAAATATTTCCAAAATATTAAAAAAAAAAAAAAAATCTCTGTGGGGAAGAAATAAAGAAAGAGTTTGGTTAACTGGGATACAGAAATGGTGATGAATCTTTTGCAATTGTATAATATTCATTAATGTCACCTGCCTTTATGCAAGATAAGAAACAGGATAAGAATGTGTCATTCACTCTCAGGTGTAATACAGCTGCCATGCAGTACACCCTCCTCAGAAGGAGACAGTAGAGACTGTTAACAAATACTTGGAACAAGGTCAAGGAATCCTTTTTCATCCTGGAGTAGTAGTCTCTTCCTGGTACTGGTGCTTCCGAATATAGTTTAATGGTCATGATAGTTGCGTTATGGTTGGACTTGATGATCTTAAAGGTCTTTTCCAACCTTAATGATTCTATGATTCTGTGATTTATGATGAATAAAAGTACCCTCCTCCCAAAATGTATAATTTCCAATTCACAGAATAATCAAGTGTCCATGTCAGTCCTTTGATCACTCCAAACTAAGGCAAATATGAAAAAAAAAAAAATGTTTGGGCCATTATTTTTTCAAAAGAACCTAAATAAACATCAGAGGGGAAGCTGGCAGCTACTTTTGTCCTTGCTGTTGTGCAGTCACCTGGGCAGAGGTGGGGTGATGATATCTTCCAGAAAACATTTTCACACTGTGAGAAGCTTCTGGTGTGCAGTTCAGGGATGGTTTAGAAGATATTTCGCATTGAAATCCACCTGTTGACTGTTGCTGAAAATATTAGCCTCTTTGCCTCCAGCTGTGTGTTCTTACTCTTTCTGTGTCTGCTTTTACAATCAGGAGCTAAACTGAAGTGGGTGTGTGTCGTGGAGGCAGGGAATTAATGTGGCCGAGTCAGGAATTATAAAAATAGAATTATTTTATTTTTCTGAAAGTCCCTCACCTAAACTATATACAAAACTAGATTAGATTTATTTACAGGTTCTAATTCGATTAGGAATTCTTCAACAGGATGTTATGGACAAGTTTAGAGATTTAGAAGTCAGGAAATGGAAAAGGCTAAGCTATAAAAACAGCTTTACCCCACTGTCAATCAGGCTGAGCAGAGAATTAAGGGACCAACAGGCTTTACTCATGAAGGTGAGACAGGTATTGGGCGATGATCCCTTGCTGGGTTTCTCTGTGGCTCAGCTGCCTTCTGATGCTGCAAGCAATATCCAATAGTCTGGATCTGCATGGCAGAAATCCAAGGTGGGTGGAAAAGCTGCCAGAGTCAGAAGAGTCTCAAAACACAACTTCCACAGACAGGGATTCGTGGAAGTGACTGTCTCAGCAGTAGCAGGGGAGGGCCACACTGCTAGGGTCTCCCCAGTGCGGAATAGCAGCCAGGAAATCAGCTGTAGTATGGTCCGAGAGCAGCTGGGTCTGGGTGCCGCCGGCAGCTCTCTCAAAAGGACTCCAGGACTTGCCAAGCCTGCGAATTTGCACAGAGCAGGCCAGAAGTGGGGAGAACCATCCAAAGGCAGGGATGG
This sequence comes from Ramphastos sulfuratus, assembly GCA_013399055.1. Taxonomy (NCBI): domain Eukaryota; kingdom Metazoa; phylum Chordata; class Aves; order Piciformes; family Ramphastidae; genus Ramphastos; species Ramphastos sulfuratus. Next base: position 5,288 of record WBNM01017784.1, on the reverse strand, counting down.
TGCAAACTGAGAGCCATGTAAAAAGGTAGGAGCCACCCAAAAGTGAGGATGGTCCAAAATGAGAGCTCTGTCAAGGCAGGAGACTCTTAAGGTGGGAACTCTTTTAAGGCAGGAACTCCTTTAAGGCAGGAAGCACACACCTTCTCCCTTGCTCTATTTATGCGTTTCTGGACACAGTATCCATTTGTCATTTTATACTGGGTGGGAAAACCCATCCAGCTACAAGCCTGATTTCCCAGCACAGGCTTCCACATGGGTCAGCACACATGTGGAAAAGCACCTTTTGCTTTTCTCCCTTCAAGCCCGCAGGGTTGGGGGGGGGAAACAGTTTTTGTGCCTTCTTCTACCTATTCAAACCCATGGGGCAGGGGGGGTGGAGAGAATGAAGGAATTTGAAGTGCTCTGGAACAGTGTCAGATGAGCACTTAATGTAAAGGGGAAAGAGAGATACTGTATTGGAATAGGAAGACACTAGAAACACAAAATAATTCTTCCTAGTGATCCAAATTAAGTAAAACAAGGAAAAGCAGTCTGAGATACACAGCAAGGAGGTAGCCTAGATGAAATGCTGGTTGAAGTGTTTCTGAGTCAATTAAAGGGAAGAAAAAAAGCAGCATATCAAAGGCAAAATTAAAAAGGGACTTATTTTTATGGACAGCTGGCACATAGAATAGTGTTCCTGCAATCCAGTGTCCCAGGTTGGGAACTATAGGGTTAAAAATAGTCCTCTAGGGAACTGAAGATTGTTATTCCATCCCATAATTCTGCCATCTCTTCATAAGCTCACGGCAAGGCCAGCTTGCTCTTCTTTCCTCCCCCTCCAGCCTTGTGTCGGGCAGGAGCTGCGTTATCAGGATAAACATGCAAGGATAGGCCTGGTTTGGGGCCTCCAGAGGCTGTGCTTAGGCCTCTTGGATGGCAGAGGCATGGTGGGGGGTGGATTGGAGCACTGGGGATGATAGATTTAGTTTTGGGTTGGGGGAAAATTCAGGGGGTTCACTTATGGATTCTGTATCTGCTTTGTAATTTCTATCTGTAACTCTCTTCAAATATAATTCTGTTTTTTTTCTCCAATTTGTTTGAGAGCTTTACTCTGTCGGCTCTTTAAACTCATGACAGAAGCCATTCAAAGCAGCGAGATCAAAAACCAGTGCAGGGGAAAAGAATCCACCCAGTATACATATATTGGGGGGGGAGAGGCAGGGGTGAATATGTTGAAAGGTATTCATTTTACTGTCATTCACCCTTTTTCCTCAAATGAACTTAATTCATTCTAATTTCCATTCTAATAAAAACTTGCGTTTGAACTGAATGCCTCTTTACTATTTTTGTGCTACTGATCAGAATTAAAACTGGACTAATTTCTCAGATCTAGTACATACAGGATCCTGTTACAGTGCTCTATCATGGCATACATATACATGATCCAAATTTAACAATCCAAAACTTTTAAAAGCAGCTATTGAGTTTGAATGTCCGGCATGTCCACATAGAACCTAGTCTTCAGGGGAAAAAAAAGTCTCTCCATTCTAAAATATGTATCCTCTACAGTTTGATATTTCTGAAGTCAAAACAAAGAAAAACATTGAGAAACAGTAATAATTCTTGATAAGGTGATCTGTAAAACTGGATCTATAATATAAGGATTCAGATGCCTGTTTTTAGATACCTGCTTTGTTTTTCCGCAAACAACAGAATGTGTCTGATAATAACTCAAGACCTGACACAACAAGAATGAAAATATTTTTCTGTAGTAATTTGCATTAAGTTCCTCCTATGATTGCTCCTTAGTACACTTGGTAATCCACTCATGTATATATCAGAAATCAAATTACCCAACTTCAATATCTGTATAAATGGAACTCCAGATGTAAGGCTAATGATTGTGCGTAACATATCTCTGTCATGCTGTATCTTAATCACCTTTTTCTTAACCTTCTGCAAGTTAAAAGAGTAAGTATCTAATGCTGAATACATTTGAAATTTGTACAGAGGTTATGCATGGTGCATCTTACAAAGTTGACTGAAGCTACCTCATGACAAAAGATAGCCTCTTTCTTAGGGGCGATCACAGTGGATTCATTTATTTTGCCTATTTGAAAGCTCTAGAAGTGCCTGAGTTCCTGTTGCTCACTCACTCTAAACAGAAAATTCTCTGGTGCCTCAATATACTTGCTCTGATTATAGATACACCTTTCTCCTCTGCAAACTTACAAATTTGGTGATGTGCCCAAATAAAATAATAACTGTATGTGAATATTCTTCCACCAGACTCACATATTGTCCCAGGTTGGGAACTATAGGGTTAAAAAAAAAGTCCTCCAGGGACTTGAAGATTGTTATTCAATCCCACAATTCTGCTGTCTCTTCATAAGCTCAGGGCAAGGCCAGCTTGTTCTCCTTTTCCTCCCCCTCCAGCCTTGTGGCGGGCAGGAGCTGCGCTATCAGGATAAACATGTAAGGATAGGCCTGGTTGGGGCCTCCAGAGGCTGTGCTTAGGCTTCTTGGATGGCAGAGGCATGAGGGAGAGGAGGATTGGAGCACTGGGGATGATAGATTTAGTTTTGAGTTGAGGGAAAATTCAGGGGATTCGCGTACGGATTCTGTATCTGCTTTCTCATTTCTATCTGTAGCTCTCTTCCAAATATAATTCTGGTTTTTTCTCCAATTGATTTGAGAGCTTCACTCTGTCAGCTCTTTAAACCCACGACATATGTGAAAATAAACATTTGTCCTTTAAAAAAGAGCTCTAACTTCTAACATTAATTTGCCCTTTTTTGCTGTTGTTTTTGTTTGTTTGGGGTTTGTTGGTTTTCCTTTAAGAAGTTCACAGCCAAATTACAGAAGCAGAATCCGTACAACCCATATAGGTAATGAAAATATCCAATGTATGCTGAATAATTTTCACTGTCTAAAACAAACAAAACAAAAAAAATTGAGTTGTAGATTTTAAGTAATACTAAAATGGAGAATGTATTTCAACATGGACAGAATACAAAAATGGAGAATATATTTCAACATGGACAGAATATATGAGAAAAGAGACACAACAGAACTTTAAAGAGAATGGTTCAAGATAGAACAAAAACAAGACAAGAACATGAAGGTTAAAATACAACTGTCATGATGATGTTGTTACAACATTTCTTTAGCAGACAAGTAACAAGCAAGATATGAAAGACCTTAAACTGAATCAGATCAGTTCTGGGTCTAACATAATAGTACGAAGAAAATTTGAAATTCTGTTTCAAATTACTCTTGAAGCTCTTTCTTAGATATTGCTTGTTTGCTTCTGACTCTGCTTTTGTCAGCCTCACTGAGACTCTTAAAATCATTCAGCATTTTCAGTTATATTTTATATCACACAAGAATGGCAAACTGGACTCTCTTGTGTGTGAGATACGGGTTTAGAACCTCTTCTATAGAAAAAGAAGTGTATTCCTGTTTTTGGTGAGGCACTGAAATCTGGAAATCTGGGAAAACCAGCACTTTTAAGGAAGTGAAGCTCTTCAAGAAACCTGAAAGATTTCCCATCTAACTTTATGATGAATCAAAGTTTTTTCAATAGAAAGCAAAGCAGGCCACTCATCCCATCAAATAGTCCCAGAGGCTTGAGAATTTACTTGACATACAAACACTCCCAGCAAAAAAACAGATTAACAGTACTGTCGCGGAAGGGGTAATTAACTACTGCGAGACGATATTTCAAAAATATTAATATATAATTTATTAATATTAAATAATCGGAACTCGCACCACCCCGACCACCATTTAATAATAATAA
>WBNM01017783.1:0-10526 GCA_013399055.1 Ramphastos sulfuratus | reverse complement strand
CGCCTCAGCTCCGGGACTGCGCGCCCGCGAGGCACCCTGCCTCAGCTCCGGGGCTGCGCGCCCGCGAGGCGCCCTGCCTCAGCTCCGGGGCTGCGCGCCCGCGAGGCGCCCTGCCTCAGCTCCGGGGTTGCGCGTCTGTGAGGAGCCCTGCCTCCGTGCCAAGGCTGCACACCTGCAAGTCTTCTGCCAAGACTGGGAGCCAAGAGGAACCAGGATCAGGTCAGAGATCATCTGCCTCTCTTCCAGCACCCTTGTTAGAGCCCAGGAAGATCTAAAAGCCTTAGCGGCTAAATTGACATTGACAGAACTCCCTGCAAGCATTTGGATACTGTCTGGAAACTGCAGTTACAGAGGTAACTTCTGTGAGTAAATACTCAAAGCCTCTTTGCAAAGCTCTGTAAAACTCTAATTCCAAGTGCCTTCTGAGCTTCTCAACTCCATCTAGTGGGCAAGCAGTGTAATTGACCACAAGAACCTCTTTCCAGTTCTGATAGTTTAATGTTTGTCATATTATTGCTAGTTATTTCTTAAGTGTTCCAGATCCTCTGTTTTCCTCCGTGCAATGTTTTCATGACCCTTGCAAAGAACCTATTAAACAAATTGTGGCCAGTAGTGAGACTCCTGAATATCAAAGATTAATAAAGAGGATTTTCTAGGATTAATATTATCTCCCACCCATAATACCTGCCTGGACACACTGCTTTAGAGTTACAAAAGAAACCAATCTGCCTTTGAGGGAAGACTTCAACCTTTCAAATTCTGTTAACAGCCTTCTTGACCTGCACAGTTTTGGACATTCCTGGACTTCTACAAGCAAATGGTGTGAAATGAGCACAAGTATTCTTTAGACGTGGGGATTTCAGCAACATTATCCAGTATCCAAAGTGTTGGTTTTGATTTTTGCTTTTCTTGAGTGGCAGTGTGTCCCAGGTTGGGAACTATAGGGTTTAAAAAAATCCTCTAGGGACTAGAAGATTGTAATTCAATCCCATAATTCTGGTATCTCTTCATAAACTCACTGCAAGGCCAGTTTGCTTTCCTTTTCTATCCCCGCCAGCCCTGTGTCTGGCTGGAGCTGCTTTATTGGGACAAGCATGTATGGAGTACACCTGCTGTGGGGCCTCCAGAGGCTGTGTTTAGGCCTTCTTGGATGGCAGAGGCATGGAGTGGGGGAGGATAGGAGCACTGGGGATTGTACATTTAGTTTTGGATTGGGGGAAAATTCAAGGGGTTGCTGCAGATTTTGTATGGTTCTTCTTGATTGAAGCATTCAATTGATTGCTCTCAAATGAATTGGAGAAAAACAGAATCTCTCCAAATATAATTCATTTGGAGAGAGAGTTACAGACAGAAATTCCAAGGGAGAATCCTAAAATAGCACCTGAGTATTGCCAGAATCTTCAATCAGCCACATAGGAGATCTTAGGGGGGCTTTTTTTTCTTTCCTCTAGGACAAGCATTGTGCTTCATGTAGTGGTAGACATCCAAAATGAAGATCAGGGTTATCTGATCTTGGCTGATTGAAGTTTCTTGCAATACTCAGATGCTGTTTTATGATTCTGCCTTGGAATTTCTGTCTGTAACTCTCTCTCCAAATATAATTCTGTTTTTCTCCAATTCATTTGAGAGCTTCATTCTGTCAGCTCTTTACACCCATGGCACAGTGACCAGTATTTTTTTTTTTTTTTTTTGCTTCACCTTCTTGACCTGCACAGTCTTGGACATTCCTGGAGTTCTACAAACAAATTATATGAAATGAGCACAACTGCTCCTTAGACACAGGGATTTCAACATTACCCAGTATCCAAGGTGTTGTCTTTGATTTTTGCTTTTCTTGAGGGGCAGTGACCAGTATTTTTTTGCTTCACATCCTTTGGGGGAAAAGTAAAGCTGTAAAATCATAAAACTTTGATGAATTATTGTGAATAGGTGTGAAGTTAGGAATAGCTCTCAGAACAGAGCCTGAGCCTTGTGTTTGGCAGAGAGGTTGAGCACTGAACCGTAACACGGAGTTACTGCTCGCTGCTTTTAGGGCAGCCTTTTGTAATTGTGGCTCTGACTCACTGAGAGAGAGTTAACATGATTTTTTTTTTTTTAAATGTGTGTTTTTGTGCTGTTGCTATTCTTAGGGCTTGCTGGATGTTGTATAAAACCTCGCCAACATCTTGACATCTTGTTCAGATAAAGAAGAAAGAACATCTGTCCTTGGCGAATCGCAAATAATAAAGGAAGGTGAGTGAGATAATCAGGAGAGATCTGGGTGAGAAGCAGGAAACATTTGGCAGTTTACAACAGCCTGAAATCAGGCTGACTTTCAGATGGCACAAGGTCTGGACATGTCCAGAAGATGAGTTTCTCATGACTCTGCACTTCACTGTAACGATAGTGTCGATCTTTATCAAGTCTGAGCTATCTACATAATCTCTTTCCCTGATTGTTAAGCACTCTGAACAGATTCTTCTGCAGAAAAGACAGAAAAAGTGATGTTTTGAAACTCATTTTGAGATGGCTCCTTCTCAGTGAGCACTGCAAGCTGTGGAGGAGGCCACACTCCCCAGCTTTTTGTCTTCAGTGGAACCCAGACTTCACCCTGCTGCTGGAGCAGGAGAAAGCTGTGATTATTTGATAGCCATTTGTTTACATGTAGTGGGAAGTGAGATGATAATTCCCCTCAAGAGCACTTCACATATTTTTTTTTCTTTTTTTTTCCTTTTTTTTTTTTTTTCTAACTCCAAACTACAGAACATGTTAATTTTATTTTTTTTTCCTTTTTTTTGTTTCCTTGCCAGTTTATTCCATTTAAGACACAGGCAAGACCATGCAACATTTAATAGAGTCATAAAACTCTTTCATAGAATCATAGAATGGTTTGGGCTGGAAGGGACCTCTAGAGGTCATCTAGTCCAGCCTCCCTGAAGTCAGCAGGGACATCCCCACCAGACCAGGTCACCTAGGACCCCATCAAGCCTCACCTTGAGTGCTTCTTTCTTCAGTTGGGAAAAAACTCCAAACTTTTAAGATCATTGAGTCCAACCTTTAACTCTAGGATGAAGTCCAACCTTTATTTCTAGTCTAACTCTAACTCAACCTTTAACTCTTTCAACATGACCTCTAGAGGTCATCCAGTCCAGCCTCCCTGAAGTCAGCAGGGACATTCCCACCAGACCAGGCCACCCAGGGCCCCATCAAGCCTCACCTTGAGTGTTTCTTTTTTCAGCNCTCCTCTGGACCCGCTCCAATTAGATTGTCATGCTTACGAGAGTAAGCATTCAAACATGTCTAAACTCTGAAACCTCTTGTAAGGAAAGGTAATATTAGAACAAAATCAACCCCAAACTTTTTAAGCATGTTTGCACAGCAAGCTCAATGAGCACTTCTGCTGATCTGCAGGAAACCTGTGCAATTTAAATGCCATTATTCTTTTTGTCAAGGTGCAGGTAAATTCCAGCATCGGTGGAGAACCTCAAAGTATTAGGTTTACTTAATAAAACCTATTAAAATGGGTGGCATGAAACTGAATTATTTCAGCTGGAATATATACACTGGGGAAAAGCAAGATCTTGAATATTCACATTACAGCTCATTGAAAAGGCAATGGGCTATGCAACAAGATTGACAACAAAGGGAAAAATGATGAGGAAAATTGCCTTACTTATCTGCTAGAGTGCTCTTGACTGCCAACTGTAATTTTATGGTTCATTATATAAAAAAAAATACCATTAATGTTAGTACTTGTGTATCATAATCACAAGAAGAAGGGGGGGAAAAAAAAAAAGTTGGTTGAAATGTGCTCCATTTTTAATCAAGACACTATAATTGTGTGTTTTTCAGGCATCATCAATTCCCATCAATTTTACTGCCGCAAAAAAAATAATGTGCTGCTGTAGTTCTTCCAAAGGTCAATTCCTGCATGAGGTGCATCGACTGGAGGGATGTAAACTGTAAATAAACAGCAGCATAATTTATCTTCTCTGATATTGCTTGATTCATCATAAGCTTTAAGTTGATAAGTGAAGAAAACGGAATCGCTGCTGCTGAATTTCGCGGCGCATCAGATAACTTAGAAATTACNCTTTTAAACACCTCCAGGGAGAGGGATTCTTCCACACATCTCATCCTACAGCAACAAGTGATTTACATCCAGAACTGTAGATTGGCAGACAACTGGAAATGAACTTGCAGTAAACACTTACTGAAATACTTGAATCTGAGAGCTAGCAGCTATATGCTGCTTAGAACTGGGTTCAGTCTAAGCTGNTATTTCAGCTGGAATATATACACTGGGGAAAAGCAAGATCTTGAATATTCACATTACAGCTCATTGAAAAGGCAATGGGCTATGCAACAAGATTGACAACAAAGGGAAAAATGATGAGGAAAATTGCCTTACTTATCTGCTAGAGTGCTCTTGACTGCCAACTGTAATTTTATGGTTCATTATATAAAAAAAAATACCATTAATGTTAGTACTTGTGTATCATAATCACAAGAAGAAGGGGGGGAAAAAAAAAAAGTTGGTTGAAATGTGCTCCATTTTTAATCAAGACACTATAATTGTGTGTTTTTCAGGCATCATCAATTCCCATCAATTTTACTGCCGCAAAAAAAATAATGTGCTGCTGTAGTTCTTCCAAAGGTCAATTCCTGCATGAGGTGCATCGACTGGAGGGATGTAAACTGTAAATAAACAGCAGCATAATTTATCTTCTCTGATATTGCTTGATTCATCATAAGCTTTAAGTTGATAAGTGAAGAAAACGGAATCGCTGCTGCTGAATTTCGCGGCGCATCAGATAACTTAGAAATTACAGGAACTTTGGTTATATAAATGTTGTTATACAAAATGTCAGGCAACAGCCAATATTAGCATTGCAGAGCCAATATTACACAGCAAATGGATCTGTCAACCTATCTGTGTGCTCTCAGGAGTTTTGAAAATCACAGCTCAGACAAAATTGTCTGACACAACGGCAGGCTCCGCACTGCGAGCTGCTGCACGATGTGGGGACTAATCACCTCAAAATGACTTTGTCCATCAGGGGATTTGGGTTCCTTGTTCCTAAAGGAGACAGTGGTGTGACTAATCCAACTGCCCCATTTCTTCTTTCATAAAGGGGATTCAGGGAAATGCAGTGACCCTTTAGACTATGCAGAATAAGTTTTCTGGGTTAAGATTTGTATTATTGCAGTTTAATGTCAAGGAACAAGTCTACAGCACAGCCTCAGTCCCAGTGCAACCTCAGGGAGGAGAAGAGTCCCTACTGCAAGGACTTTCTTCTTTGCAAGACAGAGATAGAATCATAGAATGGTAAGGTTGGAAGAGACCTCAAGGATCATCTAGTTCCAACCCCTTGCCATAGGTAGGGACACCTCCCACTAGCACAGGTTACTCAAGGCCTCCTACAACCTGGCCTTGAACACCTCCAGGGAGGGAGCAGCTACAACCTCCCTGGGCAACCTGTGCCAGTGTCTCACCACCCTCACTGTAAAGAACTTCCTCCTAACGTCCAGTTTCAATCCCCTCCTCTGCCAGTTCAAACCCATTGCCCCTTGTCCTGTCATTGCAAGACCTTGTCAATAGTCCCTCCCAAATTCCCAGATGATGTTTTCTTAGCTAGGGGATGCTCAGACTTTCTTTATTCCACAGGTCTGTGATTGAGATTGACCTTGAGCTGTAGCTGCTCTTTTCCCTTGGGAATGTGCTCTTGAGTTTTGAAGCCTGGGCAAGTTATATTTTGTTTAGAAGCTGCAATTGGCCAGCAAAGCACAAGAAGTTCATGGTAGACAACATTGATCTCTCTCTGGAGGTGTTCAAGGCCAGGTTGGATGAGGCCTTGAGTGAACTGTACTAGTGGGAGGTGTCCCTGGCTATGGCAGGGGGTTGGAACTAGATGATCCTTGAGGTCCCTTCCAACCTTACCATTCTATGAAACTATGAATGTTATCAGTGTTTTTAAATGCTGTGCTTCAGCTGCTGGTGCAGAACACTGAGAAGTAACTGATGTGCTTTATAGACTAAGTCTGTTGTAGTTCCCTTTATCCCATTGTACACATCCTCTCCTTGCAAAGAATTTCTTGTCATACTCACTCTTGTAATCTTAATTTCTTGCAGTGCAATCTGCATATGGATGCCTAAGACTGCAGAGACCAAGTGTTGCCTTTCCAACCTCACAGAGAATTCCAAACACATCAAGTCCTCCTTCTCTGTGTCAAGCTCTCCAGGGAGCTCTCTGACTGGACTGCAGCATCCTATCTCCTTCAGCAAAGTAAGGAGGCAGCTTTCATTTTTATTAGCCCTTCAGTCTCAGCTTTTGCTGCAGCATGTGGAGGGAGCAGTGGTACACACCATGGGCAAGGAGAAATACATTTTGGCTCTGTTGTCCATCTTCTGAGTGATCCCTCTCCTTGAATAAAGCAAGAAAAGCCTAGTACATGAGAAAGGGCTTCTTCTGGGTGGCTCATATTAGGGCAAACAGATCATAAAGCCAGCATTACTTGAATGATATATTCATGCAATATTTCAACCTTATGAGCCTACTACACTATCAGATTTGTGTTGTTTTGGTGATAAAAAATAAGATCAGCTCTCAAAACCCCATTCCAGGGGACTGAGGCATTCAAAGTTTTGTTGGAGGAAAAGTTTATTCCTAAAGAGTGAAATTCTCAACAGGAAGAAGTTCTTCAGCATAAGAGAGCCTGGCAGGGGTTGCTCAGGGAGGTGGTGGAAGCCTCATTCCTGGAGGTGTGTAAGGCCAGGCTGGATGAGGCTGTGGCCAGCCTGATCTAGTGTGAGGTGTCCCTGCCCATGCAGGGGGATTGGAACTGGGTGATCCTTGTGGTTCCTTCCAACCCTGACTGATTGATTCTATGATTCTGTGATGCAAATGGCCACAGCTAAGTCACATGCCCAATACAATTAAGCCTCAAACTCAGCCTTCTTTCTGTTGATGGGGTAAAGCAGCACCCAGTAAGGAAAAGGACAGTAAAATTAAGCACAAATGTTAGGTTTAAACTATCCTACATTAAAAAGATATTTGAAAGAATGACAAAGCTAGAAATGGGGAGATTCAGACTGGATGTTAGGAAGAAGTTCTCAATTATGAGGTTGGTGAGAGCCTGGCAGGGGTTGCCCAGGGAGGTGGTGGAAGCTTCATCCCTGGATCTGTTTAAGGCCAGGCTGGATGAGGCTGTGGACAGCCTGATCTAGTGTGAGATGGCAGGGAGGGTTGGAACTAGATGATCCTTGTGGTCCCTTCCAACCCTGACTAATTCTATGAAAAAGAAAGATGGCAAGGCAGAGGCTGGGAGGCTTTACTGTGATTCTATGAAAAAGAAGGATGGCAAAGCAGAAGCTGGGAGGCTTTACTGAAGCTGAAATCCCATCACTTAGCCAGGGTCCTGGGAATAAGGTGCAACATTTGCTGCAAGCTAGATCCAGCTCAGCAATAGGTCAGAGATAGCTGAACTACTGCAGGCATTGATTCCTATTTTCAGACAGATATCACTGTTTGCTTGACACCTTTGAAGTGGGACCATCCCACAGGCGGATGCTGAGTAGCTGGGTGCTGGGTGGTGGTGGTGGAGGAGCCTCTCCCATCTTCTGCTCCCAGCAGAATGAAACGTCTGGGATAACACTTTGCAAGTCTGCCTGTTAAAAACGTGGCATTATTCATAGTGTATGATTAGTCTTTCATGCTTTCCTTGTTATAAATATGTAACACATGCTCCAGCACAGAATGTGATAATATATTCCAACGTGATCTTTAATGCTGATATTTAAAAACCTGTTCCTGAATAGGCACAGTTTAAATTTCACATGAATGTACATCGACCATTTTTTTCCTCTTTTAAAGCATAAAGTCTTTCAGGGTAAAAAAAAAAAAAAAAGTAGGTTTTATGTCAACTCATTTTTACTCCTTTCTTCAGCTCATCTATCTACAGCTAAATATTTTCTTCCTCTTCCACAGGAAAAACAAAAATGAATTATTCCAGCAGCACTGCGTGCTGCAGTTTATGTGTGTGTTTGTTGGTGAGGCTAAATACAAACACTGGGAGAAGATGTTCTCATTTGTTTTCCCTTCCAGTTTTTCTTATTTTTTTTAAGTGATGTGTTAGGAAGCAATCATAATAAAGAGGAGCTGAAGAAATTATTTCTCAGTTAGACAGCAGCCTGCTGTTATCTCTAATCTAAGAGGCACTGGATAGAGGTCATCTTCTGATCAATGAAGTGAATTTCATTTTATGATGCTGGAAACAGACAAAGAATGACACAATTGAGTGCTTTCCAAGAGAAAACAAAAGCAGTCAGAGAATGATGGAAGAACCATAACAAAAATAAACAGATTTATTGCTATGTAGAGCCTGTTTTACAAGGGCTCTCTAGCACAGAAAGAGGATGTTACCCTACTTTAAGCCCCCCAGCTACAGAGAGTATTGCCAGGATTTGTAGTCATTTTACCTGCCCAGGACATTCTTCTGGACAAAAGGGTTTAACATGGCTAAGTTCAGAGATTATCTCTAGTAAAAGGTAAGCAATTTGGTTTCCAAGCTGAACACTTAAGCATGCAATGTGATGCAGCATTGGGAATCCTCACACACAGAGTGCTGACAGCTTTGCTATGTTGTGGTCTCCAAAACTCCAGCACAAGTTGGTTTCTCCCACGTGCACTGGCTCTGAGGGGCTGACTCCAGGGCTTGAAGTATGAGGAGAGGCTGAGGGAGCTGGGGGTGTGCAGCCTGCAGAAGAGGAGGCTCAGGGCAGACCTCATTGCTCTCTGCAACTACCTGAAGGGAGGTTGTAGCCAGCTGGGGTTGGGCTCTTTTCCCAGGAAACCAGCAACAGAACAAGGGGACACAGTTTCACGTTGTGCCAGGGGAGGTCTGTAGTGGATATTAGGAGGGAAGTTCTTGGCAGAGAGAGTGATTGGCATTGGAATGGGCTGCCCAGGGAGGTGCTGGAGTCACTGTCCCTGGAGGTGTTCAAGCAANGAGGGTGGCGAGGTACTGGTACAGGTTGCCCAGGGAGGTTGTGGCTGCTCCCTCCCTGGAGGTGTTCAGGTTGGAGGAGGCCTTGAGTGAGCTGTACTAGTGGGAGGTATCCCTGCCTATGGCAGGGGGTTGGATCCTTGAGGTCCCTTCCAACCTTACCATTCTATGATTCTGTGATCTCAGAGGTCTTTCCCAACCTGGTTAGTTCTGTGATTCTGTGAGGCAGGGTCTGGCCAGTTTGTGCTTCTCAGGTTAGATTTGACTTGGCCAGGTTTGACTACGTGGTAGGACTTTGAGTCACTAAATAATGAAGACTACAAGGTCCCATTTGAGTGTTTCCCAGAGAAGTTTTACAGTCAGTTTGGAATATTAAGCATGAATGTTTTATCGTGGTAATTAAGCAAATATTGGAGTTACGATCTTGCCTGTCCCTCCCAGAACTGGAGAAAAGAATGGAGCATTCATTGTGCTTTGGGGAGTTGGGTGACAAGCAAGAAGTTAAAAATAGTTTCCTGTGAAAATACTGAATTCCACAATGAGCACAGTTGGCTGTTTGAAGCGATCTGTCACGGAGCAATCTGGATCGTTTTCACCAGAGGAAGCAAGATAACCAATATTGATGAAAGCAAGGAGATGAGCAAGAGGAGAAGATGGTGTAAATACAGGCAAGGATAAAGGGATTTGAGAAACGTGGGTACCAGGAAATGGGCAACTGTGCATCTGTCATGGTGCATCAGGAAATCATCCATTTCTGAGTGTCTGACTTGCTCTTTGTGGCTGAACTATTGATTGGAACAGAAAGTTGGACTGCAAATATTCCTCGGTGAGGATTTTAAGTGTGACATTAGACCTACAGTTGTATCAAGAGTATTATACTTTATTGTACTCTATGCAACTGTGGATGGAAAGGTGTCAGCTAATGATGACAGTCAGCCAGTGATGACAATCAGCAAATGCTGACATAAATTCATAAACCAGTCACAGAGTAAAACTGCAAGAAGAGAAACCTAAAGTGGCAGAGCAACAAGGTGCAGAGGAGCCCAGAATTTTAACTGATCTGCTGCTGTTATAGCTGTTGGAGGCTGCACAAGCAAGGAGCAGGAAAAGGCAAAGAGTTCTGCTGGCAGAGAAACACAGAAACAAGTTTCTCTGGTTTCGAGTGCCTCATCCAAAAGGAAAGGGAGTGCTGCATTAAAACAGATCTGAGGAAGCAATGTTTTGTGACAGGGATGGTGAGACCCTGGCCCAGGTTGCCCAGAGAGCTGCTCTATCTCTGGAATCATTCCAGAGCAGGCTGGATGGAGTTCCAAGCAACCTGCCCCAACTGGAGATGTCTGTGCTGACTGCAGGGGGTTTGGACTAGATAAGCTTTAAAGATCCTTTCCAAACCATTCTATGATGCTGTATAGATGTTTGAGAAGAGCACGTTTGCCCCAAACAGCAGAGCTTCCTGCTCAGCAGAATATAAAGCAGAGCTGTTTTGTTTTCCCCCAAACCTTATGAATCACAGAATTGCAGAATCAGCCAGGTTGGAAAAG
>WBNM01017781.1:67749-81228 GCA_013399055.1 Ramphastos sulfuratus | reverse complement strand
AGTTGTTGGGGTTTTTTTCCCCTCTATGGGGAGATGAGCTTGATCCACTGGTTTTGGATTTCAGAGGCAGAAGGCAAGACATGACCAGCTGGTGTCTTGAAATGGCACAGGTGCAATGGCTGCGGGAGGGGGAGCCAGGAATAATTACAGGTTTCTGAAGCATCAGGCTTTGCCTGAAAAGGGCTCATCGAGAAACTGCTCTTTATGGAAAATTAATGGTGAAGCTGGAAAAAACTGTCAGGCCCACTATTGTTGTCATGGGGTAGTTATGCCTTAAAGGAGCAGCACCTCGCCTCCTCTCCATGGGCAGCCTGGAGCTGGCATGCAGCTTTCTGATTCCACACCAATTGAAATTTCATGTCACTGCCATCAGATTTAATGGCCTTGAGTCCCTGTCTCTCTCTTTCCCGCCCCCCTCCCTTTCCATCACTAATTTGTGATTGTGCTTGCTCTTTCCTTTGGAAGCCTTTTATTTATTAGGCCCCTCAACCTGTTTCTACCCCGCTTGGTGAAGGGTAAGTGGGCCAGAAATCTCAAATTACATGATGTGAAGAATTCAAAAGCATCACCTCTCCTGGTTGTGGGGTTTATTCCTGAAAGATTTTGGGGCATGTGGAGAAGTTGCTCACAAAATCTGTTAGGATTCATGTGGGAAGAGGCCAGATCCCCAGCTAAAGCTATACTTACAGTCCCAGAAATGCACTAGGAAAAGAAAATGGAAAGGTTGCTTAAAACAAGTGCTAACTGATAAGTGTCCCACCTCCAGGCCTGTATGCAGACACATCACATATACTGTGCCTCTGTAAACAACCTATGTGCTAAAATATAACAGGCCTCATGTGTATGTGTTGCCATTCTATAGACATAAAACTGTATCTGTTGTGAACTCTGAAAGTCATCCCATCGCATTGTATCTGCAGCTAGCAGTGCTGCTTTCTGGCTACTTCAAAACTAATAATCTTGAACTATCTGGCACCTCCTAAAGAACTGAGAGTGGGGCCTCTTTGTGCACCTATTGATGGGACCTTTGTGCTCAGAAGGCAGGAGTCTCTGTCTCTCCTCAGGTAGTACAAAGGTTTTCTTTCTCAATCAGATTCTGGACTCTCCATGTTGAGATGTAGTTGAGTTGCCAGCTCACACAGACTGATTTTTTTTTTTTTTCTTTTTTTCTGCCTAAAACCTCTTTCTTAATATCTTTAGAAATGTTCTCTGGGGAATAATTTTTTAGAGGTTTCTTAAAAGTATTGGAATGTCTCTTTCTCCAAGTCCTATAAAATTGCAGTGGTGGTATTAAACCAACTAGCCTTTCAGACAGTGAGAAATGAAAAATAGCACTAATAAACTCCATGAAAAGCTTCTGAAACTGCAGCAAACGATTTTTTGTAAACAATAAAAGTTTATAATGTTGGTTATGGAGAGCACTGGGAAGCGTGATTGTACTTGGAGGCTTTATAGAGGCTAGCTCAGGGCACCTTGTATTAAGTAGGAGGCTCACTCCATTGTGCTGCTGATGATCACTGCTGTAGAGATACAGGAACACATTTTTTCTTTTGTCAGCCTCTTGGCAGCTTCACCTCCTTTCTAATAAGGTATGTTTGTTTGTATGTGTGCAAGTCTGGTGTCCTGTACTCAGGAAGCTCTGTTTGAACAGATGTGCCAAAAACCCTGTGAAACTGAGAGCAGGTCCCTCGTTCCTGTCACGTCTTTCCCTCTCTCAGGCCTTTTAAGCAAGCTATGGTGTGACTCAAAGTTTTTCTCTGTCTTGTAACTTAAAATGATACACTTCAGAACTGTGCTGTTTTAGGAATAGATTGGGCCCCAGCCAGCTACCCATATTTAAATTTGGAGTTTAAGTTCCAAATTAAATGAAAGTTAATGTTTGTGAGGGGAGAGGAAGCAGTTCTTTGGAAAGGTGACTTTTTGTCTGTACATGGCCACGTGATGGGGCCATTAGGATCATTAGGAAGAGACTGTTGGCCAGATTACACTTAAAGCTGGGAAGAACCTGGTATCCATGGAACAATGTACAGTTTCTCATCAAAATGTAGTGGATGCTTTCTGATTGTCATTATCTTCACTGCTACCATAATGATCACTACCATATGTGGATATTCCCACATTCTGTCTCAGGGCAGCCTCAAACAAGAGCCAAGTCCTCATGTCTCCCAAAGTGGGCCCATCTTGCAAGAAGGTGCTGGTGTACACGAGCATTGTTTGTGAATGGCTTTGGACCACATTGTTCTCCTGCCTCAGGTAGGACCTATGCTGTAATCTCTCTCTAACAGTGGTTTCTCTCCCTTTCCTGTCCTGCAGACATGCCTGGAGCTGGAGCGATACCTTCAGACTGAACCACGGAAGATCTCTGAGACCTTTGGTGAGGATTTGGACTGCTTCCTTCATGCTTCCTCTGCCCCAGAGGCAGAGGACAATATCCGACGTCTGGACCCCATCCTTTTACCAGTGGAGACGAGTATGTGTGACAAAAGCACGAACATGGACATTATCCTCTCACGGGACAAACTGCTGTCTGAGACGTGTCTCAGCTTACAGTCCACCAGCTCTTCCACAGAAGGCTACACAGCCGTCAACCAGGCCCAACTCAATGCAGTAACCTCATTAACACCCCCTTCCTCTCCAGAGCTCAGCCGCCATCTTGTAAAAACCTCACAAACTCTCTCGGCAGTGGATGGCACAGTGACATTAAAATTGGTGGCCAAGAAAACATCGCTCAGCTCAGTGAAAGTGGGTGTAGCAACAGCAACTGCAGGGACAATAAAAGGAGGGCAAAGTGACAGTGAACAAGGAGGTACAGGGGCAGAAGCATCTCCAGAAAACAAGAAGAGGGTTCATCGCTGTCAGTTTAATGGGTGCCGGAAGGTTTATACAAAGAGTTCCCACTTAAAGGCTCACCAGAGGACTCATACAGGTACTTGTGTAGGATGCTTCTCTCATCTCCTGTTACCTAACTTTTAATCTCATTTAAAAAGAAAAAGAATCTTCTGAAAGTCTAAGCTTCTATTTATGAAAGAGGGCAGTGGAAAAGTGATAGATGAGCAAATGTTCCCCATTATTCAATAGAATAGAGGAATTCACCATCTACCACTAACTTGTTGGGTTTTCATATGAGTTTTCATGGGTCGATGCAGAGTAATTTTAGGATACCTAAGAGATGTGGTAGTATCATTCATTTTATAACTCTGGGCATGGCAGTTTGGGTTTTCAGCACTCACTTCCCCCAGACACCTTTAAAAATGTTAATTTTAGTTGTGTTAGTTGCTTCAAATATAAAACAGAGTGGGTGAGTTTCGTTGCCTTTTGTATGGGGAAAAGAGAAAATTGTATTTCAGATCTGAGATATGTGGTTTAGGGGTAATCTGTGTGTAAGAGAGTATATGTGTACATGCGGACATGTAGGTCCACAGATGCACAGACCCTTGAGATAGTCACAACCTTGGATTTCTCTGGTGATGAATTACAGTGAGAACAAATGAAAGAATGATGTGGACTTTGAATGGAATAATGCAGGTAGAGAGGGAATAGGATGTATGGAAAGATACTGGGCTGATATTTCTGGTAATATTTACTATTATTGCATGTAAGCTACACTGTGTAGGCTTCTTGGAATAAGGATTTGGCTTAGGTTTGGTTGTTCAGGATCCCCACTCTCCTGCTGTAGTCCCTGGTAGCTTTTGGGCTTGTATTCATTGGCAGTAATAGCTGTGCAGTTTGTGTGCGTTGCTGCTTTGTTCTAAGCTTCACATGTGATGAGAGATGATAAATTCCCATTAGCACTGTCTTATCATGTGATTATTCTTCTTTCCAGAGGGATTGCTGTAATCAGTTTTCTCCATTTTACTGTAAAATGTGTGGTCTCTTATGATAACTGCACATTTAATTCATGATCTTATCATGCAGGCAGATTCCTAGAAGCAAGGTTCTTCCTGCAAGGTAGAAAATAACATGTTGGACCAGTGCAGTAAATCAAACAAATGTGTGGGTTGTTAAGAGAGCTGCATCCATCAAATGCTAGGCAGCCCCATAAAAGTTACACGGTCTGAAGTATAAATCATATTAAGACATTAAAGGCATTGGTTTTGATCTTTTAAAACGGGCTTTCTAATGCTTTTACTGGGGATAGCCACCTTGCCAGGAGTGACCTCACTTGTGATCTAGTGATTTGAAAGCCAAAGTAGTGCAATCATTTTAAAATCTGCAGCAACAATGTCAGGAGGCTCCTTGTAGCTCCAGTGCTTCTATGAGGCTGGACCCTTCCAGAGCTGTTCAGGGGTGACATCCTCACCAAGGCTTTTCAGCAGGTGACAGAGCTGCTGTGAAAGCACAAATACAAAGCATGAGAGCCACTGAAACAGTGGTCCTTGTTGGCTCATATGTTAGCTTTCCTCCTTGAGCTGGAAGTGATACATTTTACACAGTTCTTACTGAAGTTAGTCAAGGATCTGACATGATCACCTAGAAAGGCTACACTTGTGGAGTTTTTCTGGTTTTGTCACCTAGTAGGCCATAATGTGGACAAGGAGTCCTGAGAAAGCACTTGCAAAAACCACGACACCTCTACCCTTTGGAGTCAAAATCTTGCAACATTTTGCATGCTTCTGAATTCAGCCTTTGGTCTGGTTGAATGTTGTACCTGAGGTGAAAACCTTTCCCTAGGTAACATCAGCATGTGAGATCTCGGGTTTTACAGTCAGCCCATGATGAGAAACATTTTTCACTGGCCCTGTGATACTTCTGCTGAATAGCCTTAGACTGTACTCAGTGCCATTGACATGCATGTGTCTGCCCATCCACGGTGCTCAACATGGTAATAAAGGCAAATCTTAACCTTTGCTGGCAGATGGGGAAGACCTGTATCAGATGAGACTGCAGCTCCCTGCTTCCACTCCCAGCACCTCGCCCAGTGGGTTCAGCTACCCCTGGATCTTGCCAGTTAAACCATCGATGGTTTAACAAGGCCCTCAACCATTTACTAGTTTATGGCAGTGCTCCTGTCTAAATCCACCAAGTCCTAAGGAGATGACATAGATTGTTAGGAAAGCAGGATAGTAAAAGACAAGAGAGAATCCAAACCTGGATGAGGAGATCTCCTCTCTTTGCAGCCATATAACCACTCTATACCTGATCACATCCCAGCTATGCAGCTGCATAGAAAGCATTTCATTCTGCAGTGAGGACTGGGTACAGCATTGTCAATTTGATGCAGAACCTGGGAGCAGTTTTCTTTGTGGAAAGCAGATTGTCTAAATACCTTTGAACATTTGCATCTTGGGAGCAATCTGAGTAAAGCAAGAGGAGGGGTATGATAGGCTTATCAGACTACCTTATTTGAGTCCATAGTGCAGTCTTTCAGACCCCTTCATCCTGCTTAAGTGTTCTGTTCACTTGAAAAGCACTGACCATTGGGTGCCTTAAATCAGAGCTGGTACAATCAAGACATTAAATCTGTTCATACTGACCTCTATGGTGGAGATGCCTTGTTTGAAGCTCCTGCCTCCAATAAAAGAGAGGGATGGAGAGAAATAGTTATGGAAATTTGGGGAGGCTGAATTATAAATGGCAGGGCTACCTCTTTTCCCATGTGTGCTAAAGCTTAGGCTTAAGGCTAAGGACAAGGAGCCCTTTTCCCCATCAGTGCTTTATTTTTTGTCATGCCATGAGCTGAGTTTGCTGTGGGTTGTGAATGCACCCAGCAGTGCCAATGGCCAGTAGCCACCTGGCTTATTCAGTGGCTGAGCTGGAGGGTCTGAAATGATTGCAAGATATTTTCCTTTGGCTGGTAGTTAGATAGTGTCATGCAAGAGCAGTCTGCCAATGTGAGCTCCGTGTAAAAGGGTGTGAGTGCCCTGACAGACAAAGAGCTCTCAGTGTGGGGTTCGCAGGCAGGAAGGCAGATGCGAGCTGGTCACCCAACTTGCACGTGCAAAGTCCACTGCTGAATCAAAGGGATTTACTACAGTGCATGAAAACAAGAAAACTATGGGCTGGGGAGCTGAGGGGTGGAAGGCGGCGGAAGGAGGTTGCATTCCTTTCGTTTGTATGTAAGGCTGAGCAGACAGACGCTGCCTGGCGTGCCTCGCTGCTGCGTGATCAGCCCAGCTGGGCTGGAAGCAATGCAGGCTGATAGCAGCTTGCTAGATTGGGCACAATTTTCTGTTAGGGCTTTACTTTACTGGGGAGCCCAGAGGCAGTTAGACCCCACATTGCACTTGGTGCATTCCCCACATTATTCTCCCACATCTCATCGGTATGAGAATCAGGACAGAACTGTAAGACCCAACAATGGTTGAACTGGTTATGAAACCACCTTCTGGATGACCTTCGGAGAAGGGAAAAACAATCATCTGTGTGGGAGAGAATTTAATCTGGAAGGGAAAGGGAAAAACATTGTCTGGATGGAAAGGGAAATGAAAATATTTGACTGAATTCAAAGTAAGCTGGGGCATCTAAAGTGAAGGGTGTGTAAAGGAGCTGAGAGCAGTGGTGGGACTGACTGTCAGAGGGCAGCAAAGAAGCCACTCGGGAGAAATACCAGCGGGCCCTGGTAAACAGGAGGAAAAGGTGAATGCTAGGTTTGGAAAGACCACACTGCTACTGTGAGGGTGAAGTAAAAACATCTAAAGAAAGAGCCATGAGGACTGGCACGGTAATCCAACCCTAGCACATTCTCTCACAGTTATTCATGGAGCAGACATCAGAGCAAACAATGGCATTTTGTCTCTTTAGAGAGACAGAATTTTTTGTCCAGCCTTCACACATGCATGGAGATGAATTGCCAGTGTAATGGGGAGTGGAAAGGGAAGGAATCTGCATGAGCTAAAACCCATGCATAGTCCATCAGTGCTTCCTAAATTAGAAAACAGTATATTGCTGGCAAATGTCTGGATTCAAATAAGTCTAAAGGCGAGCTGTCCTGTGACCTATGAAAAGATTAGTTATGGAACATGGCTGTGTCTCCCTGATCAAAGACTCCCAGAGAACATTTCTATCTTCTGACAAAACTATTTGTATCAGCCTTCCTTGCAGTAATATAGAGGGCAAGGTGTGAGATGGCATGGGTGATTTCTGGCTAGAGATAAAGAATCACATATAAACCCATCAGGAAATCCTGAAGATTGGGACAGTGATAAAAAATGACCCTTAGGGTGTTCTGCTGAGGTGTGCGATTTAAAAGTATCAGAAGCGTTTGAGTGTTTTTTCTTTATCCATCTAAAACCATGATCCGATACAACCTAAGCTGAAGTCTGAGAAGTAGTAGTTGGGCACCTCACACCTATATTTAGGTTAGTGAAGCCTAAACGAGTGGGAAATACGCATGTAAACAGATGCTACGAATCTGCATGTGATCTTAAGCTAGCACCTATTTAAGAGCAGTTTGTTTTGCATTGTCAGGACATCTTATTCTAAATTATATAGTTCTTTGATCCTAAGTGTTGGATGAGAGTAACTGAAACAAATTACTACATTTGCAAGAAAAAGACAAGAGACACAAGAGTATTAAAAACAGCATTAATGAACAGGAAGGGTTTTGAGATGGGATTTAAAACAACAGAGAAGAGCTTTCCCAAAATGTTGGACGAAGAGGGGAAATGTCCAGAATTTAGAAATGATTGGAAAAAAACAATTTGGGAAGAGTAGACTGGATGACAGCTAAAGAAGATCAATACAAGGTGAAGGAGTATAAAATAAAGACAATCTGTTTCAGTGGTACTACATGAATGAGAAGCCACTTTGCTGTATTGTGCTGTGGTAGCACCTGTGAACAGGAAGCCATTTAAGAGAAATAAAAAGGAAATAGCCAATCACAACACCAGTTCTGCATGATAAAAGATTTTGAATAATAACTTAGGGAAAAGCTAAGTATAGACAGCACAGGAGAATCGAAAGCTAAAGCCAGAGGCACACGGCTTCTTAGTGAATCTCCAGCTCTACATGCAGGGCTGCAACCCAGCAAGGGGACACAGAGGATGCTGAAGCTCCCATGGCAGCAGTTGAAGTAACGGGCTGATTTGCCACTCGAAATCAGAGGATCATCTGTAACAGATCATACAGGTCCAGGCAGGTTTTGAATATCTCCAGAGAGGGAGACTCCACAACTCCTCTGGGTGGCCTGTTACAGTGTTCTGTCACCCTCACAGTGAAAAAAATTCCTCCTCATGTTTACTTTAAACTTCCTATGCCTCAACTTCCACCCATTGCCCCTTGTCCTGTCACTGAGCATCACCAAGAAGAGCCTGGCTCCATCCTTCTGGCACTCACCCTTTACATATTTATAAACATTCATGTCTTTGTTGATGCAGACTGGCATTCTGTTGGCTTTTTGTTCAGTCATGCTGAGGCTGAGCTTGTTACTCACCCAGACCCTCAGGTACCTTTCCACAGGGCTGCTCTCCAGCAAGGTGGATCCCAGTCTGAGCTGCACTGCTGGGTTATATATTCCCAAGAGCAAGATTGCACATTTGTCCCCACTGAACTTCATAAGGTTCTTGCTAGCCCCTGGCACTCAGTCTTTACATATTTATAAACATTGATGAGGTCACCCCTCAGTCTCCCTTTCTTCAAGCTAAAGAGCCCCAGCTCCCTCAGTCTCTCCTCATAAGAGAGATGTTTCATTCCTGTAATCATCATTTTGGCTCTGTACTGGACTCTCTCAAGCAGTTCTATGTCCCTTTTGAACTGGAGGGCCCAGAACTGGACACAGGACTCCATATGTATCCTCACCAGGGCAGAGTAGAGGGGGAGGAGAACCTCTCTTGACCTACTAGCCACAGCCCTTCTAATACACCCCCGAATGGCATTGGGTACACTGCTGGCTCAGGGGGTACAGTTACATTGCCATATTAGAAAATGTGTTTTGTTGTGGGGCTGGGGTTTTTTTAAAGTTTTTCGGGTAAGAACTTAACAAGAGTTTACCAAAGGTGATTAAAATAATTTCAACCAGATCTTTCTGGTTTTGAAGCCTTTTAACCATTTGGCAAGTTTGGAGGGGAGTGTTGTGATTTCACTGTGGAGGGCCAGAGCCTCACGTCATTATTATAGCAAGAGCTTAGGCTGAAGAAATGAACTTTGTGAACCTCCCAGGCAGCAAAAGGACATGCCCTGCCAAAAGCATTTAAAACGTTGGTGGTGTTCATCCGTTGCTAAATTGCCAATAACTGAATTCCCAGTCCTGTCTTTCTGCCCCATCCATTGCCAAATCAATAGCATAGGACAGTCTTACTGTTTGGGTTTGGAAATGTAAATAGGTATTGTTTGTGTGTTTGCCATGTGAGATGATTTTTGGCACAAATGAGGTCTAGGAAGTGATGTTTGCTGTCTGTTCAGCAGCTGCAGGAGGGAGAGTGCAGGTGCCTCCCAGTGTTGTGAAAGCACAGAGGATCCATCTCCAGTTTGTCATCTAGTGTTTTCTTTATATCCATACACCCTGAGTGCCTGTGAGGCACCCATAAAGGGGAGCAAATGATAGGTATCACATAGAAAGACTCAGAAGAAAAACCCTCAACTTGTCTCTTGCCAGTTTCACTTTATGTTGCAGCTACCCATACTGGATACAAATGTCAACTTAACAACGAGAATTTATGGTTTTCTTGTCCACTTGTCCAAAGCGCTGGCACTTCTGAAGTATTTGAGGTCACACCAGGCCTGAATGAGAGATGTGTGCTCAGCAATGCTGTTTTAAGCTAAGGTGGGCTTGCTGGTTGAAAGGGGCCTGTGAATGCTTGGGAGCTTTTCCCTGTCATCTCAAAGGTGGATGCTGAGTTAGGCTTTGCTTAAGCACAATCATGGTCATTTGAGTCTGCATGAACCTCTCCTAATCCAGAGCCTGCCTTTCACATCCCACATGGACACATTTCTGGATATCTATGTACAGCAGCAGCAGCTTGCAAACAGGAAGAGATGAAATGCAAGACTTCATGGAAGCTGACATAACTGTCAGCTAAATGTTGTCCCACTGTACTCAGCACTGGTGAGGCCAGACCTTGAATACTATGTTCAGTTTTGGAGCCCTCACCACAAGAAAGACATTGAGGTCCTGGAGTGGATCCAACAAAGCTAGAGCAAGGTCTGGAACAGGGTTTCTGAGAAGGTTTCTGAGAGAACTGGGGTGGCATAGTCGGGAGAAAGGGAAGCTGAGGATCGACCTTGTCACTCTATAACTACCTGAAAGAAGGTTGTAGTAAGGTGGGTGTTGGTCTCCTCTCCCTAGTAACAAGTGACAGGATGAGAGGAAATGGCTGCAAGATGCACCAGGGGAGGTTTAGATTGGATATTAGAAGAAACTTCTTCACTGAAAGGGTTATGAAAGACTGGAATAGACTCCCCAGGGAAGTGATTGAATCACCATCCCTGGAGGTGTTTAAAAGCTGCAGAGATGTGGTGCTGAGGGACATGGTTTAGCACCAGACTTGGTAGTTAGATAATGGTTGGACTTGCCTAAAAGATCTTTTCCAAACAAAACAATTCTGTAATTATATGCAATACAGCAGCGGTGTCCATGCTTCTGCCAGGGGTGGTGAGGACTTGAATAAAACCCTGGATATTGTGGTGGTGGTGCCCACAGACCAGATGTGGGTAGGGTGACCAGGTCTGCATTAGTGCTAGGAATAATGCTTGAAAAAATGTACTGAAAGATAGCTAAAGGGCAAGCTTATGATGCAGAGAATGCCAGGTGTATTTAATGATTAAAATTGCTTCTTTCTGTTTTGCTGGAGTTATGGAGAAAGACTTTATGTCTTCAGAAAGCTTCTAACGCCACTCTCAAAAGCCAGTTGCTTACCACATGTCAAGCAATGAATGGTTATTGTCTGCAGTAGATTGAAACAAGAGACAAGGATTTCAAGTGAAGGCAGTTTCAAAGACTAGCGGAACCATTTTGGAGAGGGGAAGACAAAATACTATGTGGGACATGCTTTATCCACAGGTCTTTGAGAGTGACCAAATCCTTTGTATCACTGCAGAACCGAAATCTTTGCTTAATAAGAATTAAAAACCTTTAAAATCTTGCAGGCAGTTTGCAATCCCAGCTGTCGCCATTTGTGGGTAGGCACCTGAGTGCTGTGTTGGGCCGATTTGCTCCTGAAGCTGTCTGGTCTTCAAAACCTGGCACTGAAAAAGGGGGCTAGAAAAACTTAATGCTGAAAAAGCATTTGCAGGTGTGTTACCTAAGCTAATGATGACAGGCATGAGTTTCAAGATAAAAGCTGATCCCAGTCTGAGCTCTGAAAGAAAGGTGTCCTCATTCTACGTATGATAGTGCACATTCAGAAGCTTAGCAGGGATTGATTCCTTCCTTCTGTATGTCTGGACTCTCACCCCTGACAGGGACAACTTCATAGGTTAGTTAGACACTTTTTCAATGTCATTCTATTTTTAAATTGATGATTATGAGTGAAGCTTGTATTAGTTCTTGGAAATAAATGTTTTAAAATTACAGGCATGCACATCAGCATGTACTTTTATTCAATATACAACTGCATGGAATAGTATTATGATTGATTTTGCATAAACTTCTATTTGGAACATCATCTTGTTGGTCACCTGTAACTTTGCAAAGCTTTTCCTTATTCAGAGTGAATTTTGTCCATATTTGGTCTTTTTTCAGTGTAGGTTACTGTTTGTTACTTCAGAATTTGAAGGAAAAATACTTGATTTTTAGGAGTATGTGGCATGTGTATTGAGGAGGGGCAGGAGTGTGACACATTTAGCAAAAAACTTGGCTTGCGTAATGGAAAATAGTCTTTCAGTAGAAAATTTCTGAAAATATCTGAGTAAAAATCGACTTGAATAGACTAAGTTCTGATCTGCTGTGAACTTGATGTTAGTGTGATACATGTGATCTAATATTATAGTGAATTCTTTGCAAAACCCACAGAGTCCTAAAGGTGATTCCTTTTCTGGGCTTTGTTTGGCTTTGAATATGTGTTAGGAAATGTTTTGTACAGAAAACCTCTCATTTTAAAAATATTTCTCCCTGAAGATGCGGTGTCACTCAGCAATGGAATTTCATAGTACATTTGTGTCTTCCTTTAGTTACACCATTTGGCAGCACCAATTACCTAGGTGTTTTCTAACAGTCCTTAACTAAGGGAGGTACAATCATTTGTGCCTTTTCCAAAATCAGGGTGAGGAAACTTCCTGGTTGGTAAAACTAATCATCTTTACTCACTCCCTTGTGCTCTTGAGACCAGACCAGTCAGTTCACCGAGGTTTGCTGAGCAGCATTACCAAGACCTTTGTACTAAGCCATACTTACTGTGAGGCAGCAAGGAGCTCCTCTACCACCAAGCACAGCCTGTCACCTTTAGCCATGGGACCGGGAGAAAGAATCAGGAAGGATGAGTTTTCCCTCAGAAACATCATGTGCCTACCACTGTGTAGGTAGCCCTACTCTGGCACTGTGACAGGTTTCACTGAGAGAATTTGCCAGTGTCTTTTTTTAAGCCCAGGCATACAACTCTCCTTCTACCTCCACCCCTGAATTAAATTCAATATCTGAATGAATGAAAGAAAGCATCCTGGGTCATTGTCTTCAGTTTTTCTTTTTGTTGTTGACAAAACTGGGAAACAAAGAGAATATATCTTATTTTCCTCTTGTGTTTTATTCTTGTGTTGTTTCTTCCAGTGTGCATACTTTTTTTGGTGATCTTTGATTTTTCAGTGCCAAAAGGGGGAAAATTCAGCAACATGCAAATGGTGCGAAACATCAGCACCATGATAGGTTGAATAACCAAAAGCACACATTCCTTACCAAAAATGTGGAACAAAACCATTTAAGATGTTAGCATTTGGGAAGGAGAGTGCCTGTTACTCTTCATGTTTTTTTCATCTGTTCTAGTTTGTCATGCATGTGTCTTATTTTTTGCCTAGAATTTCTCAGAAATTCTTGGCCTAAAAATCGGATGTCCAAAGAGCACTTCTTTGATATGTTGCTGTAGATTATGTAAATATGTGCCATGTCCCATAACGGGCTGTCTTTATTGTTCACCCTCTGGGATAACTTATGAAAAACAAAACACAGTCCTGGAAAAATCTGACCCAATGCACTGCTGTATTTTTTTTCCTTTTTCATGTATTCTTTCTGCTGCTGCTACTTTGCCTTGCATCTTTGAGCTTTCAGAGCTCCACTGAATCTGAAACTAAAAGCCCTTATTAGAGGATTTTTTTTTTTTTTTTAAAGTTCTTGCCACTTCTCTGGGGACTGAAGTAATGGCAGCTTGAAGCAGCAGAGAATGCGTAATTAGGGCAAACGGCGGTGCCTCGTATGATGGAGAGAAACAGGAGGAGAGGAGGGGAGGTGCACACAGCCCGGCGTGCACAGGCTGTTACTAGGAGACCCGGCACAAAATGCGTGAGATGCAGGGTGCTAATGGGCCAGCCCGCCGCCTGGGTACCAGCCTGACCTGCTGCACAGCTGCCTCTGCCCGCTTGTTGCCAAGCAACTCCATCTTAATTTTTTTTCCTCTT
>WBNM01017781.1:0-67700 GCA_013399055.1 Ramphastos sulfuratus | reverse complement strand
TTTTTCTCTTTTTTTCCCTTTTCTTAATTTTCCTCCCCACCTCATTCACTCATTCTGGAGGCTTAATTGGGTACTTTTGCTGCTGGTGTTGTTGCTGAGTTCCCACCTGGGCCTGCCACTCTGCTGCTATCCCCAGGGCCCGGGGCTGAGGGAGGATGTGCTGGCAATTAATGGGGCAGAAGCATGAGTTGTTATGTCCAGGCTGGCGCCAGCATCCATCCCCCAACCCCACTCCCCATGAGCCAGGAGCTTCCTTCAGAAAGAAGCTGCAGAGAAGGGGCTTGAAAGGGGAGCAGTGTTTCAAAAGCTTTATTCCTCTCGATGGGGGTCTTGCAGAGACCCAGGAAGTCTTGTATAGACTCAGGAAGTTAAACTATGGTGTTCCTCTCCGCCTTTAGTGCTCAGCATGTATGACAATAGACATCGGTTAAATTTGTCCTCTTAAGTAGAGAAGAGAATGGAAAATTTCCATTTCTTTGAATGTTGCTTAATGCTTTGCTTTCCTCTGCTTTTCAGCTAGGCAAGTGGGCTTTGTGGATGTGTTAGGTGCTTGTGTGTGTCTAAGCCATAATGCTGCAAAAATGCATTTCTTTTCATGTTCTGAATGCTGAAGACTGCTGGTAGCTTAGTAGACAAGCTTTGGCAAGACCCTTAGGAACTAATCCAGAGTTCTGAAGTTTGTAGAAAGACTGATTGGACATTGGGTCTGGTTCTTAACCTCTTTCCCCCCATCTCTAATATAGACATGATCAGAGGCATCTCTCTGTAAGAGCACTGCTGACCTTTTTGGATGGAAGGAACTGTACATTGTTCATGGAAATGTACTGCTTTTACACTTGATCATCCCTGCCAATCTAAAAATAGGTACAACCTTCTCACATTCTGTATTTCACAATCCTGTCACATTCCTCTTCTGCCCCGTACTGTCTCCTGCCAGCTTTTCTCTTGTGCTTTGTCACCATCTCAAAGGCTTTTCCGTCTTTCCAGCAGATGACAAAACTGTGAATAAAATGTCTTTTCTTTCCTTTCTTTTCTTTTCCTTTTTTCTCTTTTTGGATAGAAAGCATTGGTGAACCACTTAAGCACTGTCCATTGGCCCCTCTTTGTAATAATTTGCATTCCTTTGTTGTAATAATAATAATAATAATAATAATAATAAAGGTTTCTCTATTCTCTAGAGAATCTATTTGTTAGATTTCTCTAACAAATCAATTAGGAGAATATTGAGAAATGAATGGCTCAGAAAAGTATCTGAAATTGATTTTTGTAATTAGTTTTACTGGTTGATGGCTTGCACACAGGTACACTTAGATGTTAGCATTGATCTCCTGAGGATGTGTGTATTAAATAGCCTGCTCTTCCTTTTTACTAAAGAAATGAGCATACTAATCTTAAAAAGGTGATGCTGTTGTGTGCTGAACTGCAGCTGCTCACTAGCTTTCCTGTAACCTCACCAGCGGAGCATCTTTCTGAGCCATGTGATGGTAACTTGCTGAATTTGGGGTGGAAGTGGAGCTTTGTAATAAGCAGCAAGTCTTGGGCTACTCCTCTTCTATGTCTTGTATTTGACAAACAATGGGTATGTAATGAAGGAGGATAGGCATGGGTGCTAAGGAGACCTGTCTAGTTAGATTCCATTTTTTTGCCTAAACCTGAATGTCCTTCTGCAACATGCTGCTAATTAATATAGCTCTTTCCAGAGAGAGAGAGAGAGAAGTGACCAGTAGAGTTTTCTGTTATGCCATGTGCTATGTGCTCATGTTCAGCTAATTAGAAGAATTATGGCTCTGCTTTGTTGGTATGCCATGTATGTAGGTTGTAAAGCTGTCAGGGACCCTTGGAGATGAAGAGTGCTACATAAATATAAAATATTGTTAATGTGATGTTTCGCGTTAGATGTCCCATTGTGCTGCGGCAGACTTCTGTAATAAACTGCACAGCAAATACAAATGCCTGGCTGGTGTTCCTGTGCAAGGCAATTTTGGGGGGAATGCTTCTCACTGAAAACCACACCCAATTCTGGCATTTCCGAGTAGCTTGTGTCTTCAATAACACCATTCCCATGAGCACCAGTTTCTGAACGAAGGATCCCTTAGGTCATCCTGGAGTGACATTGCTGTTCACTGCAACAGCACTGACACAGTCACAAGGCTAGAAAAGGATTTCTCAGGAAGGGTGGTGAGGAGCATTATTAAAACATTCTCTTGAAAAGCCAGTGACACTACTTGATTCTTCACATATTTCTTTGCATGGATTAGGCCCATAGAATTTCCTTATAGGAGAAACCCAGGTAAGAAATCTTGCATTTAATTCTTTTTTCGGTCATAGTTTGCAGTCTGTCTGGTTTTTCAGGAACCCAAATCCTGGAGTAAGCATACCTAAAGCTGTCTTTCAATACTATTTTTAGACATTCAGACTTTTAGAACTAGTTTAATTTTGAATAGTTTATAAATCAAAGATTTTAAGAAGGAATGAAGGTTTTGTGTTTCTTCCATATATATTTTTTTAGCCTGAAATTATGCTTAAATAATTCACAGTGGGTGAGAGTAGAGGGTGAGTTTTAAGGGCATGTTTCTGTTGTTAAAGACATTTTTGCATGCTAGTTTTTTGTAGTTGTATGACATGATATTAAGGAGCTCTTAAAACATAGTACAATGGCCTTCAAATGTGCATATAGGCAGAACTTGGATTTTTTGTTTAAGTTTCCTTAAGCACTTTTTATTAAATCGGTCACACTGACAAAAGGAGTCCCATGACCATACCACATTTTAGGATGGAGAGATACTAGAAAGGATTTTGATTGTGATTCTCCTCTGGAGTTCATTTCAGGACTGGTGGCTTAAACTACTTGATTGTTTACTAAGTGCACTGTAATCAACATATGTTTGTGGTGTGGTATTTAAGGTGGAACGCAGGGGAGAAATACATACAGATGGATAATCATAATATCTTTAATTCTCTAAAGATACAGGGTGAAACTCAAGCCTCGATGGGCATTTTTCCAAATACTTTGATGGAACCAGGATTTCAGCCCACAGCATTGCCAACTCTGTAATCTTGTTGTGCATACCCCAAAACCTGGAAATGTTTTCTTCTTAAAGTCTCTGCTCTTGAAATCCAGGGAACAGAGAAAAAACTCCTTTCTCTGTATTTTGTAATAAATGTTTCTAGCCTGCAGGGCTGCAAAGAGAAGTTTAAAATCGTGGTCTTAGATTATCAACGAAGCAGAAAGCCAATTATCTCCAAATATTATTTTCTGCTTTAAAAATCTCATTATTTCCGTGGGAGACTGGACCCATGACTTTTTAACTCTTGGCACTGGCAATAAATAGTGAGATCTAAGGTGAGTAACATATCCAGCATCCATTGTGTGCTGTAGTTTGTGACAATGTGCTCAGCTGATCTCGGTTATGTACCTCTGAATCCCACAACCTCATGTTTCTACACAGAAACAGACATGAGATGACCACAGCAAATGCTGCCTCATTCCTTGTACAAAACAAGTATCCTGGAGACCTAGAGGATGCCTGTGGGATGTAGGTGGCAAGGACAGGGAGTCCTCTATGTTTTGAGAGCAGACAGCATCTTTACTGCTGTGTTTTCATAGACTCATTTTGTTTGAAAAAGATCTTTTAGGCAAGTCCAACCACTATCTAACTACCAAGTCTGATGCTAAACCATGTCTCTCAACACCACATCTCTGCAGCTTTTAAACACCTCCAGCAATGGTGATTCAACCACTTCCCTGGGGAGTCTATTCCAGTCTTTCATAACCCTTTCAGTGAAGAAGTTTCTTCTAATATCCAATCCAAACCTCCCCTGGTGCATCTTGCAGCCATTTCCTCTCATCCTGTCACTTGTTACTAGGGAGAAGAGACCACTACCTACCTTACTACAACCTTCTTTCAGGTAGTTAAAGAGAGTGACAAGGTCAATCCTCAGATTCTTTTTCCCCTGACTATGCCACCCCAGTTCTCTCAGAAACCTTCTCAGAAAACCGGTTC
Organism: Ramphastos sulfuratus; assembly: GCA_013399055.1. Classification (NCBI taxonomy): domain Eukaryota; kingdom Metazoa; phylum Chordata; class Aves; order Piciformes; family Ramphastidae; genus Ramphastos; species Ramphastos sulfuratus. The sequence continues at coordinate 63,696 of WBNM01017781.1, read as the reverse complement.
TCCAGACCTTGCTCTAGCTTTGTTGGATCCACTCCAGGACCTCAATGTCTTTCTTGTGGTGAGGGCTCCAAAACTGAACATAGTACTCAAGGTATGGCCTCACCAGTGCTGAGTACAGTGGGACAGTCACTTCCCTGGTCCTGCTTGTCTCACTATTCCTAATACAGGCTAGAATGCTATTTGCCTTCTTGGCCACCTGGGCACATTGCTAGCTGATGTTCCGAAGGCTGTAAATCAATGACTCTGGGTCTTTATCTGCTTGTCAGCTTTCCAGCTGCTCTTTCCTAGACCTGTAGCATTGCATGGGGTTGTTGTGACCAAAGTGCAGGACTCAGCACTTGACCTTGTTGAATCTTATACAATTGGCCTTGGCTTGTTGATCCAGTCTGTCCAGGTCTCTCAGTAAAGCCTTCCCATCCTCAAGCAGATCAGCACTCCCTTCCAACTCCCTTCGTGTACAGAGGGGTTCAGGCCACAGGACCATGCTGCTGCTAGCCAGAAATTATGCCCTTCAGTCGCATGTGGTGTGGGTGCTGGGTGCTGTGTACCCACAGCCTCACTCCACACCTTGCATCTCCTGTGCTGCACATGCTGCCCAAGGAAACTGGAATGTGGTCAGGAAGCTTGAAATCACTAGGTATTGGGCTCCACCTCCCAGGGAAATCAATTTAGAAAGTTGAAAGCCACTCTGCTGGGTCAGTTCAACAAGGTTTTCAATGAGCAAATGGTTCATTGTTGTACCGCTAGTGCCCATCTCTGAGAGCTGCATAATGCATTGCCTGAACACAGATCTGCATTGCTGGCTGCCTGCCCTTCCCAGGTGCATCTGTGGATGTGTGAAAGCTGAACTGGCCCCGTGGTGTGAAGCATGTTCTCAACTGAAACAGCTGAGTATTTAACGTCTGGATATCTGGGTATCAGTTTCTGTTCAGATGTGCATGGCTCCTCTGTTGAATGCATTTGTATAAACGTGGATTTATGGATTTATTTAAGCACTGCACGGATCCTTCTGTTGAACAAAGGTGACTTAAGGAGTAGAGCCTCTTTCCTGGGAGCGGCTCTCAGGCACGAGTTTTAAGTGTGGTTATTAATTTTGAGGAATTAGACCCTGAAAAAAGTCAGTGTGGCACAGCTCCACGATGTTCCTATTTTTAATTGGATTTTGAAGCTCATAATTAATTTGTTAAAAAGGGAGAGATCCTGGCTGTGTAGAAGTGTGTGGGAGTTTTGCCATTGCCTTCAGCAGAGGAGGATTTTACTATCTATCCTTTTATTCTCGCTAATCCTCTGTAACAACAGAAGAGCAGCCTGGCACATGGGAAGGATCCTTTCCATTTCTTTCTGCCATTGCCAGTAGTGATGTAGGAGGACCCTCCCCCTCTTCTCCATTCCTATGCTTTCTACATATGTGCACCTTGGCAAGATAGGCTTTCATTTCATCTTCAGGCAAAGTGAAAGCAGCCATTAAAGCAGCAGTTTGTTCTTCATCTTCACGTGCAGATACAGAGGTCCCTCTCCTGCCCTCTCAAGTTTTTGAGCTCTCTGGGTCAAGGAGCCATCTGACATGGCTTTAAAGGTCACTGTGCTCCTTTGCATTTATCTCGTGCTGCGCAGAGCACTGTATGCCAGCATGCTGTCTGGAGCACAAAGAGGTACTGTCTGACGTTTTGTGAAACAGGGTTTGGGTTACAGAGGAAAAGCATCTGAAAACAAACGGTTTAGGGCCGTGCAAGGCCAGACCTGGAACACTTGAGAGAGGAGCCCCTGCAGCAAGTAAGAGATTTGTGGCCTCCCATGGATTTGCCAGTAATCATGCTTGGCTTTTCTGCCTCCAATAATATGATAGCTCTGTACATTTTCAAAGCTTTTTATAAATGTTAACAAGCCAAACTTGAATTCAGTCCTAACAGTCGTTGCTTCACGCAAACCCCAGGCTGATCTTATTCCACCCTTCTTCCACCCTTCTGCTCTGGAGGCAGCTGTTTCTTTCAGAGTAGCTGTGAGCCTTGGCTGAGCAGTTGTCTCTTGAGTTTGCTCTGCAGCGTGTGTAGCAAAACTGTTGTGAGGCGCTTTGCCTTGCTGTCTCCGCTCTAAGGTAGGCACTAGAGAGCGTCAGAGAACCGAGGAAGCGGAGTGATCATGGAGGCTTGTTTACTGACAGCTTTTAAACATAATGCATGAACTGCTCAGACAAAACTGGTGTGCTTTCATAGGCATAATCAGGGCTGGGAGGATCCCTTTTCTCTGGGGAGGGAGAGCAGTGTGCCAGGTAGGATGTCAAGGGCTGGCAGGGTAAGAGCACTGCCAAGTGCAGCTTTAGTGTCTGGGGCCAGCATGGTGAAAAGTGTTTGAATTACAGCTGATTAACCAGCCCATAAAGAAGACACCAACATTTGGCTTACTAACAAGAAGTTTCTTGCCTTGTTTGTTTGTTTGTTTGTTTGTTTCCCTGAAGAAATCCCATTTGAAAAACAAAACAAAACAACAAACAAAAACAAACAAAAACCAAAAATAAAAACAAAAAAACAGAAAAAAAAAAGAAAAAGGAAAGGAAAGGCAAGCCTACATAGATGACCAGCCAGGCACACTCTAAGCAGGGTGGTGTTATTGTTGGCTCCATCCATTGCCCTGTTGAGCATTTTCTAGTGGTGGACTGTGGCACACAACAGAGACATCCAGACTGGCCTTTCTGCCTCCTGGGTCTGAGGGACAAATGGCTGTTGTGGCAAATCTTTGCCCCCTCTTCATTGCTTCACCTCAGCAAATCTTTTAATTGAGCTACTGAGCCAAAGAAACTTCTCAGAGGTCAGTAAACTCAACACTGGTTGACATCTCAGTCCACTTTGCTGTTGTCTCTGTGTCAGATGGCCACTGTGCAGCAGAGCTGCCTGTGCAAGTAAGAAGTCTGCAGAAATTAAATCGCCAGAAAACTGCTCCTTTGTTTTGTTTTGTTTTGTTTTATCTTCTCTATTAATGGAAGTCCCTTGCCCTTTTCACTTTTATCGTTCTTTTGGCCTCTCCAGTTTGTCCCCTTGAAATACATAGGTCTCCCATAATCAGATTTCACTTCTTTATTTGCTCAACAGACATGCTAAATACAGAAAGCTGTGTTTCAGAGATTTGCTTGCTGTGTCCAAGTGATTGTTTGTGACTGGCATAGAGAAGTCAGACTACGAGTTCTGTTTGATCATTGGTGAGCTTTTTAAGACTACCTTCTTAGCAATTTTAAGGACTAATAAATAAGTAATAATCCCTTCACTGTTTACAACTCCTATCTTAGAAGCTTCATAGTGAAAGTGATTTCTTGTCTGGATTTTATTGCAACTGCCTCCTTCTCTAGTACATTCATACAGTGCTGACTGCATGAGGAATAGTGACATGGAGTTTATGTAGAAGGAGACACACTGGAACATTTGTTCCAGTAGAGAACAATGCACATAAATATATGTACACCAAATAAGAAAAGGAAAGACATGAAACCTTGGGATTCTTCAACACCTTCATGTTAATGACTCCACAGATGTAACACTGTGGCAGAGTTTGATCTTCAGAGACTGGTTTGTGGTAGAAGATAAGTGAATACAGCATGCCGGAATCTCTTCTGTCATATCACTGCACTGTCTCACTGCCTTCAGTGATATGGTTTGCATTTTGGGGCAGAACAACAGCTTATACAGTTGTGGTGTGAAAAGCCTGAAGGACCATCTGATTTAAAGAAGGAAGCATTCCTCCTTTGCCATTCACTGTCCTGATACATAAATTCTTGAACCAAGGAGCAATTTTTATTGCCAGAAGTAACTAAAGAAAGCATAGTCCTAAGGGACAGCAAGCATGAAAGTTTGAGGGGAACAGATGTGAATGTGGCCATGTGAGGGGTAAATGGCAGTCAGAGGAAAGCATGTGATGCAGGAGTGGTGGTCACTCCGGAGTGGCACACACCTGCAGTCTTTTCAGATGTTAGTACAGGCACTGCAGTAATTAATCTGGCAAGGCTAGAGTGAGCTGAAAAGCTGCCTGATAATCAGGCTTCAGCCACACAGCAGGATAGGCATCTGGAGATATTCCAAGGGCTTCTTTGAAGAGTAATTGACTGGCTTTTTAGCAATAGGAAATCAGGTTGTGCAAGAATTTTAGCAGTGGTAAAATTTGGTCTGGCTCTATCCTTAGTACAATGCATCGTAAGCCCTAAACTGTTTTCATCTCACACTGGCCACGAATTAATTGTATGATGGACTAACGTGCATGAGCGGGAAAGGCAAGGTGGGAGGACCTAAGGCTTGCAAGTTGAGTGCTCAGTAATCCTGCTGCCACACTGACTGTTCTTTTCTCCTCTTTGCAGGTGAGAAGCCTTACAAGTGCTCGTGGGAAGGGTGCGAGTGGCGTTTTGCACGAAGCGACGAGCTCACAAGGCATTACAGAAAGCACACGGGTGCAAAGCCCTTTAAATGCAACCATTGTGACAGGTAATGCAGCCTCCTAATATGGTGTTCAAGCAACATGTGGACTTGCGAGGGGCATGTAGCCACCAGCTCCCAGAGACAAGAGACTTGGCTTCCAGCAGACAGGCCCCTTCTGGCCTTCTGTCCCAATGCCTTGATCCCTGAGCCAAGGGGGGACCCTCCACTCTGCCCCTGTCCTCCCTGCCTGAGTGTCCAGGTGGGCTGGCAGATGGGGAATACTTCCTAAGCAGCCTAAGCTGTTTCCATCCCACTGCACAAAGATGTTGGACCAGGTATAGGTCTGACTGAAACCTTCCAGCATCTGTTGTGAAGATTCAGTCCATAGGGCAATTCTTGTTAATACTGTCAAATGAGAGAAGGCATCCAGAGGGCCCTAGACCACTTCAGTCATGGACCTCTCAACAAAGAATCTTCATTTCCTGATCCTATGAGCTTTGTGGTCTCCCAAAGGCAGAACTCACTCTCTTTGCTTTGCTTCAAGGACTACCTCAAGCACCACTGCTGGCTACCTGTGTTTTGGCTAGATGGGTCTCATAAAACCAAATACATCATACACATGAGTATATGATGAAGGGATGGGAAGTGTGTGTGGCTGTTGTGCCACAAGTGCCTCAAATCTGTGTGAAACCTCTAGGAAGAAAACACTCAATTTCTGTGTGGTCATTGTCTTCTCGTACTCTGAGATCAGAGCTTCATGCTGCACCAGATGTAATAGGGGAGAGTCAATAAAAGACAGCAAAGGGCATCATTTTCAAAAGCACAAGAGTGATTTAGGTGCATCTTATAATTGAAGTTCCTGGGGTTGTTTTGCGTACAATCAGTGATCTCTCCATGTTCTTGCTAATTAGCAAATCTTTTCCTACCCTTCATATCTGCTTGATGTGGAAAATACTCTGCACCTTCATTCTATTTGGGCCCAGATTTCAAAAAACCTGTCAGGTGTCCAGAGGCAGGGTTCCTGAAGAGCCTGTGATGCAGTAGTCCTCCTCTGGGGACTCAGAAATGAGGGGCCAGTTTCATCTGGTGAGCTGAGCACCCAGCAGCTCCCAGTGACACTCATGGTTGCTGCCTCTGACCGCTGATTCCTTTTTGCAGTCCTCAGAACTTTAGCTGCTTGAATGATGAGGTCAGCTGAAAAATCTGGTCATCCTTGCTTGCTGCTGAGCATTTTTGAAACCTGGATTCTTTGAGTTTAGAAACAGAAATAAAAGAAAACCCTCCTTCCCATCTCTAGTCTCAATTGATAAGAAATTCGGGTGGAGCAAAAGCAATTACCCTTGTAATGACTCTTGACAGCACTGACAGGATCGAACAATGAGCACTTCTCCCCCTTGCACCCCCCAGCTGGAGATTGGCAGTGCCTTGGGTGAAACCTGGATCCACTATTGAGTAATCAAATAATGTGCTTGCATCTGAACATGTTATCCAGCTAATCCTATTTATATATATATTTAAAAGAGGCTTAAGAAAATTACCCATCTTTCTAATGCAGCACTAAGGTTCTCTGCTCAGATAAGGAAATGTTTTGTAATACAATAATGGCTCCAGGAAGCCTCTGGGTACACCAGACCAGCAGAGAACATGCGTGGAGAGAGGATGTGTGGTTCATAAACAAGGGACCCCATCCTTTTATGGGAAGGAAATTTGATCATTTTCACATCCTGCCTTTCCAAGACCTTCATCTCCTTAAGTGCTCTTCTGCCCTTGTCTCCCCTCTTCCCATCCCCCTTCCCCCACGGAGGGCTTCCTTTCAGATTATCTTTTGTTTTATCCCTGGATTATCTTTTGTTTGCTCAGAATGAGGGACAGGATAAGCCAAATAGGGACCTTTGGAGTTCTGCTTTTGTATAAGCACGTACATGAAGGATAGCAGTTATGTGTTCTGTTTTAAATGTAAGGCATTGGTTTCTTTTATTCTTTCCTTTGAAGAATAAACTTAACCATTGTGGCCCAACAAACACATGCATGCACACACAAAACCCCAGGGTTTCTGTGTCAGGACAGACAATATTTTTAGCAAGATGTAAAGAAATAGTCACTATTTCCAACTCCTTAGTCTCTTTCAGCCCTTCGTTAAGTATTCATTCTTCTCCCTCTACATACTATCATTTCCTACCTAGGGCTTTTCTTTGGCACCCAACTCAGTCACTGCAGTCAAGAGATATATTCCTGCAATCATCTAATGCATTTTCTGTTCTTTGTCTGAATCTGTCGATGAAGGAAAACATTTATTAATAGGTAGAGTGCTGGGGATTGTGCATTGTTGAACTCCATGCACATACCATCTGTGGGTGGTGGTAGGAAACAGATCTGTCTTCACTCTCCCAGTCAGTTGTTGCAAGCTTGTAGAGTGACAGTGCCTGCTCTTCTTTTGTCCCACTGTGCCATACCACTATTTTTCCTTCTTTTCTCATTCACTGATCTCTCTACTACCACCTATTGCAGATGTCATCTCAACCAAGCACTGAAACTTATGCCTAAATCCGTTCTCAGCTATTTGGGCAGACCTTTAATGTTAAAGACATTCCTTCCACAGCCAAGGTTCCCAGCTGGAGAACAGTTTCTGTGTATTTGAACCACTACCCTTTATTGCACCCACCATTACTGGCAGGAGCTGTGCTCTCTCCCTCAAATATCTTGGCTTGCTAAACTTTAAGGAGCCTTTTGGAGCAATTTTAGCAATGCTGATGTAGCTCGAATCATGCCTGTTGTTCAGAGGTGAAGGTCCTACCTTGGCAATCAGAGCATGAAAGTATTGATTCAGATAGCACAGTCTGTCTCCAATTCCCTTCCCAGGCTGTTTTCAGATACATGTGTGCCTCTGACCTTCAGGCTGGCATCAAAAAGGCATTAATGTCCTCTCTGTACAGGTCAGTTTTAAAATGTGATTCTCTTCTGCTGCCCCAGCCCTATCCCAACAACATGAAGCCCACAGATCACATCGTTAGTTGTAGCTGGCAAACTACCACTGGTTTGAGTAGCACCATATGTACTGCAAATGGTGTGTGGTTTGTGGCAGCAGGGGAGAAAGGAGGATTAGCTGAAGTGGTGTGGAAAGCAGTGTACAAGTCCCTAGTGCCTTCCAGACACCAGGGATATGCTTGGTTATTACCATTCCCAAGGAATTTTGCTCTTTGCTCTTCAGAAACAAGGACTAGGGTTATATTTCTCACACAGTGCAAGCCCTCAGCACTCCAGGGGGAGGCTTACAGGGTAGTGGCACTTGCTTGTTCTGCATAAAATAAGTGTTTAAGAGATAGCATCTCAGTGCCAGAGTGTTGGGGTATATATTCCTTGGGAGAAGCATGCACTTGGTTTTCTTTAGACAGAAGGTGAGAGCAGACTTAGCTGAAATGAACGCATCTCACAGTGGAGAATCCACAGCTGGTAAGGAAGATGGCTGAGCAATACATTCTCTTCTCATCATAGTTACCTTCCCTCTTATCTCCTGCAGAGGCTTCAGTGCTGAACAGTACTGTGTTGCTAAGGAGATAGAATGAAAAGAGAAAGGAAGAAATCCTATTTGAGAGCAGGGAATTTATGTATCACACATCACTGTATGACTTTCAGAATTAGGGTATCTTATTCTAGCACAAACTCTCTTTTCTAGAAAGAATTGCACTCAGGGAGCGACAATGGGGAAGATTGTGATGGACCCACGTGCACTGCATGGGGCTGCTCAGAAACTGAAAGTGGTGTGGAGCCAGAGGTGTGGAGCAAGCTCTTGTCTCGCAGGCAGGACCAGATAGCAGCAAGCTACTGTTTCTTCATGTTTGTGAAGAAAGGAATTTCCCTTGACAGCTTATCCTGTAGAGCCTCTTTCACTGCCGCTTCTAGTCCCAGAAGGGGTGGGGGGAGGGAAGTGTCCATTGATCAATAACCTTTTAAATAGTGTGATTTAGCTACAGAATTTTCTAGGGACTGCTTTACTGTTGAAAATAAATGACCATATTCACCAGCCTTACCAAGAGGTAGAACTAACCAAATTAGTCAGCAGGAGAATGTGAAGAATTAGTATTATGCCATTTTATTAGCTTAGAAACTAGCAAATGTGGTACCATTTTACTACCTATAAAAAGTATTATAGGGCTGAAAAATATGCTAGAAGCTAATACTGTGGTTACTGATGTGAAGCATTGTACTGGATCCATATTTTTAACAGATCTTGCTGTGCTGTGATTCAGCATACTACTTTCTGGGTTGTATCTATAACAGAGGCAATCGGAGAGGAAAAGCCATGCATAGGTGGTGGTCTTATGACTAGTCTTAGACTGAAGTGCCAGCTGGTGCATATCTTTTTTGGCAGCCACTCAAGCTGTTGTTTTGTTTTGGCAGCCCTTGTAGCCAGTGCATGCTGCTTTCTCAGTTTAGACTGACGAGATGTTGGTCCAAGGGTGTATTTTGGCACCTCAGGGCTAGAAAATTCTAGCTGTGCTGAGCCTGATGTGTTGAAAGCCAAATGTCCATTGTCAGATTCCTGTCTGTGCTTCATGTAGGAGCTTGAGGGATTGCATTTTCCATCTTATTTTGGAGTATTTCTTCATAATTTTTGCCATTCTGAAGGTATTAACCCCTTTCTAAGCTGCTACAAATCAGTAAAGAACCAACTTGACCAGAGCTTTGCTCATCCACAGAAGATGAGTATTTAGCTTTTCTTGTGAAAGTTGCCTTCTCATAAGGTTTCTTTGTCTTAAAAATGCACCTCTTGATTGCTCATCTATGTCTAGATGTATGTATGTCTAGATGTAAACAGGTTGCCCATGCAGGGAAATTCTGCAAGCAGGACAGAAAAGATCTTCCATTTAAAAGCTCTTAGTTTTCATAGGTGTTCTCTTTCTCACCCTGTCTCTGCTTAGAATGTTTATCTGCTGGGCATTTGCCTTTGGATTGAGTTTGTTTGGTTTGCTTTTTTTTTTTAAATCTTTGATTTTAAATTTTTTAACTGAGTAGTTCAATTTATTCTTTTACCTTTCTTCATTCTGAAAAATGTGAAATACTCAAGTACTATGTTTTTGGAAATACGTTCTGCGTACGAGCTATCCAGATTTTCACCATAAGCCATTTAGATATTCCTCAAACCAGTATTGGTCATTTATTTTATATTCTAAATCTGTGGAGCAGTGAAAAAGCATTCCAAGCAAGTCAGTTGTGGAAAGAACTTTTTGTAGTGTCCTTGGAGCCTACAAAACCAGTTTACTCAAAAGCCACAGATATGCAGAGTTTTGTGTAATATTTATAATAGATGTTTTTTGCATTTAGTTACAATAAATATGCCATTGTTTTGTGGCTTAGAGTGGAAGGAAGACAAGCCAAGATTTGCAGGGAACTTGGAAACCTCCTGGATTTTAGTGCTCAACTTGCAGTATCTGGTAGAAACTGAATTTGTGACAGTGTCTTGAGTCCTGCTGCTCTGACAGTCGGACTCCATTTTAGAACTTTGGGGTGGGGAGCCAGAAGCACTGCCTGCTTGTCCGTCAGTGATGGTGAGTATGAAATGGATTGGTGCTTTCAATCCCATTTCTAATGGATATGAAGTTTAAAAAAAAAAAAAAAAAAAAAAAAAGTTGCTTACTGGCAGTCTTGATATGCATTGAATGCCAGGGAAGACAGCACTGGCCTCCTGAGAACTTCCCCTGATGGCTCTGGCAATATCTTGGCGGTGTCAAGTGCCTGAATCTGGGCTGCTGTAAGTGCCCTGCAGCATGTCTACTACAGTGCAGCTGTTCTAGAATAGTAATTCCTGATTAACTCTTTGTGGGCTTGTTGTTCTCCTGCAGTGTGTTTTATTCTGAGTATCTTAACCCACTTCCCAAGTGGATTAAGTAATTTCAGAAGAAGGCAGTCATAAGCCTTTAGAGAGGGAGTTAATCAAGAATAGATGTTTAATTTCAAATTCATGCCCTACCTTATTCTCAATTAACTGCATGTTTAGACCAGCCCTAAAACTCAACTAGTTCTCTAGGGCTGCTGCTCTAAGTCCATCTCATCAGCATCTATCTACATGTTCAGAATGTCAGAACACTGTGTTTTCTTATGAGATGGAGTAGAATGGCTTTATGGATAAAGAGTAGAAGTAGACAGCTGAAGTCCTGGCATGTTTTTTTCTGGTTTTATCACACTTTTCATGTGATTTATAATTTCCTTGCCTTCTCTGTCTCTTTTTTCACTATTACAAAATAAGCATAATGCCTTATTTTTTCTCAACATCCTTCAGGGAGATAATGTTCATCAACATCCACATATTACAATGCATATTCCCAGCACAGAGAAAGAGAGGGATATGTAGCCTGATGAATTGTCAGTCTTCAAACTCTAAACCAGGTTTCCTTGCTGGTGGAGTTAGAAATAAGAATTTAGCTTTCAAAACTGGCATTTTACTTCAGTCCTTACTGCACATACTGGGCACTTCAGAAAGCTGATGTCTCTTCTAGACTGGTATTGCTGACTGCTTGAGCAAAAATGACTTGTTTTATTTCACTTTCTTTTATATACACACACACACACTTAACATCGAGTATTTTATTTTATATTACAGGTGTGTAGTGGAGCACTCTTCTCTGATGTTTAACTCAGTGAAAGAGAAGGGAGAGAGGAAGAGGAACAGAGGAATTGCATCATCAGAGTCACAGAGTGTTAGGGTTTGGAAGGGACCTCTAGAGATGATTGAGTCCACCCCCCCTGCCAAAGCAGGATCACCTATAGGGCAGGCTGCACAGGAACACATCCAGACGGGTTTTGAAGGTTTACAGAAAAGGAGACTCCACAACTTCTCTGGGCAGCTTGTTCCAGTCCTATGTCACCCTCACTCCTCATTTTGATGGGGAACCTCCTGTGTTCTCTCTTGTACCTGTTGTTCCTTGTCCTTTACTGGGCACCACCAAAAAGAGACTGGCACCTTCATCTTGACACCCACTCCTCAGATATTTATAGATGATAAGATACCTGAAGAAGAAGAGTAGTCTGTTTAGCTGTTGAAGAGCAGGACAGTTAGCCATCTGTGGTCAATCACATAGAGTTTGGTGGTGATCCATAGATAATCTAAGGAATGCCTCTAAACTGGAATATATGTTTCCTTTTGTACATAAAGCGAAAGGAGCAGTAACCCTGTTTTCCCAAATCCTGTATTTATTTAATTTCCCACTTGTTTTATTTTGTAGGTGTTTTTCCAGATCTGATCACCTTGCCCTCCACATGAAGAGACACATCTAAACAGCAGTCAGCTGGCACAGATGTCATCTGATCTAAGTGTTGTGAGATGAAGGTGGAACTCAATTACAACACACTACCTTGCAGGAGAAGAGGACTTGATCACGTGTAATTCTCTGTACAGAGGCCACACACTCACACTGTCATGCACCCAATTACTTCAGTACATGCATCGGTTCTTTATGCCTTGCCCCAGCTGGATGGGAGAAGATGCAGGCGAGGAAATGGTATAGACATGAAGTGAATGAGAAGGAACAATTGCTTACAGTACTTCGTCCCTCTTGGATTTGTTTCCTGGTTTTGCCAATGGAAATCAAAGAAAACGGAGGAGGCTTCCTTGCAGGCGGACAGCCGTAGGATGGGCTTAGTTAACTTGCTTCTAAGTGCAACTCAATAGAAGAGTATGTCATCTTGAAGTTGCATATTTGTAGCACTAACTTTCTTTTTAAATAGATGGGGGGAAAACAATGACCTAGAAAACCAAATCCCAGTTTGGTAGCCAAAATTAACCTCTTGGTTCATTTGTTCTTTGTCCGAGAATTCCTAATGTTCAGTGCATCGGACTTCTCACAGACACTTTGACCTGTCTTGGTTTTGGTTCTTCTTCCTAGAACTGAGCTATTGAGATCCTTTTAAGTCAATACCAGTGGCCTTAATGGCAGTAGACTGTGGAGTGACACTTGTGACACAAATACCCTCTTTTTGGCCTGAGTTTTTGTAGACTTCATGGAGGACTATATTTTTGTTGGTTATTTTTATTTTAATTTTTGTTTTGGCTATTGCACAACATATGCACTAAGGACTCTGGAAGCTGCTGCCATGATGGCTAAGTGGCCAAGGGATAACCCCATGAGAAACGGCACCTAATATCTCTGTAGGCCTCACCTTATTGCCATAGCTAGGACTTCTTGTTTATTTGTTGAACAAAAACTTTAAAAGCTGATTTGGAAGCTTAAACATTTTTTTCTCTTTTCTCTGCAAACAAGTGATCTTCAGAACTCCTTGTCTTCACCTGGACGTTGATCTGAGACTGGCCACACAGGCATGGCTACAGGATTCCTTCCACATCATGTGAGCATGTTAGCCACAACCAACAGTGACTTATAGATGAATTATGTTGCTTTTTCTTGCTGTTCTTCTATTATCCAATTTAAAACACTAGACTTCTGTTTGTGTAAAGAGCACCTGCAGACATTTTAATTTAAAGCTAATGTTTGTTGAGCATCTTACACACACACAAAAAAAAAAATCAAGCCAAAAATCCTCCTCCAGTCTCTGAGTGGGATATTGAGAACCGCTTCCAAGTACAATGGCTTCATTCAGCATTAACCTTTTAAAGAATCTATCAAAGTCCTCCTTTTATTCATCAAGTTGATGCTGTAGCCTGCTCCTGTATGAAAATATGTAAAAATGTGACCAGTGGAGGAAGGGTTGGATTTTACATACAGCAGTGAGACTTTTCTAAATGATTGGTCTAAAGTATTACTAGCCTAGAGGTCCATTTCAGCCTACCGTGTGAACCATCAAGAAGTGGAAGTCTCATGCTCACCCTTCAGCCCTATTGAAAATTTGATTTTTTGATGGCTCAAAATGGATTAAAGTCTTCATTACAAAAGAAAAACAAACAAAACAAAACAACAAAAAAAAGTAACTTGCATTTGAAACTATTTGGCCCTGGCCCTGACTCCAAAGACTGCACTTAGGACCATGAAAAATGGCCTATGCAAGCAGGCAGGTGGTCATTAGGTTGTATATTTTGTATATTCTGGGAACATCCCTACAAGATGTGTCTAGAAATGAAACAAAATGGCGTGTGGTCCATAAATGGTTGCTGCTCTTTTATATAGTGTATTAGCCAATTGCCCTTCTTTGACTGTTTTGACTCACTGACTGTTAAATATTTCCCTTAATTTATGTTTTGGGAGTTAAAAATGTACTCTTAGGGGAAAAAAAAGAAAAAACAAGAAACTCAATAGATGCTTAAGAGCCATCACCGAGATCCTTGGCACTTGAATTCTCAGCATTTTGCAACCTTTGGTTCCAGTGAGAGATTAAATTTGCTCAAAAGATGCTGTTTTTTTCTCACAGTTTTCACAAAACACTGTGACTGTCAACTGAACACTTAGGGGACAGGGGGGAAATATGATGTCTGGCCCATATGGCATGAAATATGGACCAAAATCTAACCATCTTTTAGGGACGATAATGTAACATTCATGATAAAAGCAAGAGAGAGTGAATTAAAGAAAAGAAAGAAAGACAGAGAGAGAGATAACAAACCATGAATTTATTCCAAAGATTTAAAACTAACTATACTCTATATGTGTATGTATATATGCTTATATATACATGTATACATTTTAAAATTGTGGAGCACTGCTTGCTGACAATCTCGTATTTCTCTACTTCTGTATCTGCATACTTTTTATGGCCATTCCACCCAGCTGTTCTACTGGGACTGAGGGCCCTAGAATCCAATTTGTTTTGGAATATATAGAGCATCCTGCCAGATGTCTAATGGGAACTGAAACCTCAGCTGTGTGAAACCGTAGAGCATCCAGTCAGTGCATTAGATTAAAAAAAAGGTTAAGAGAATCCTAGAATTTCATTACTGTAGTGTCCTACAATCTGTACTCTCAAACCCACCATTATGATATTCATTGGCTGTGAACCTGCGTAAATATTCTCCTATGACCTCTGAACACACCTGCCTTTAGACAACCTGCCTTTGTACTAGTCTACAAACCTTAATTATTAAGTGGCAATTTAAATACTAGACTATTTAAAACTGAAATAACGAAGCAACACTGTTTATTTACTTCCAGTTGTCATTTATGATCTTATTGACATGTTATTTAAATATGGCAGAACAAGGGCCCCATGATAAAAACCATGCTGAAGTTTCTGATTATTTTGTTCTAGAGGCAGGCCTTCATCTAAATCATGAATCCAAAGAGCCTAGAAAACATAGAAAAAAGGAGGATAAGAGACTTAACCAGATTCCTCAGGCTCTCATTGTAAGCAGGTCTTGAACTTTGAAACCAAACTTTGAACTTTGGGACCATCTCTTCTGTTTGCAAAGGGAGAACTTTTCCACCTCTATACAGGATGTACTCAGTCAATCTCTGGATTTCAGTTTTTGGGTGCTCATACGCAAGTGTCTTAGTCATTACTAAAATTTTAACTCACAACTGGTATTTTGTAAAAGTCATCTCCATTTGGGAGAGGCATGATAGATGACACATTCCAGACTTCGTTTTTTACAATGACAAGTTTTATTTCTTCACAGGTATTTTAAGCTGTGCTCTTCAAACTTGCCTGATCTGTTATAGCTATATCCTTTCTGTGTCTCTGTCTCCTTGCTAAAGTTGTACAGTTGTCCTCTATTTGTAAACTAGGAGTAGAAATGGAGTTACGAGGGAAGACTAATCCTCTTGGTAAGGCTTCTTGGAAGCAAACCCATAAATAAATGATTTAGTGACAGTTGAGGACTAAATTATCCAGCTGTAGAAAGGAGAAGTTTGGCTCTGTTTCCTTCATGCTACATTTGCCTATCTGCAAAAGAGAAGCCACTTTAAGAAAGTCAGATTGTTGTTTCCAATGCTGTGGCACCTTGGATGAAAAGAAATGGAGACAAAAGTCTCACAAAATAATGTGCATAGAGGAAGAAACTAAAACAAACATGGTTTTGCGAATAGCTAAACAATATTTTGGAGCAGAGCTGTTAATCATAGAGTCATGCAGGTAAGGAGAGGCCTTCAGAGGCCTTCTTGGCCAATTCTCGGCTAGAGCCATTTGCTCAGGGCTGTATCCAGCCAAGTTTTAAATATCCCCAAGCATGGAAATTCTGCAACCTCTCTGTGCAAGCTGGTCCAGCATTTGACAAACTCTATGGTTAAAAAAAAAAAAAAAAAAGGAAAAAAAAATAAAATTTATAAGTCTGTGTCTCAAGTAGAAATTTTCTGTGCTCCAACTTTTTTACTTGCTTCTTCCTCTGTGCACCTCCAAGAAGAGTCTAGCTTTTTCTCTACATGCTGTTAGGTGTTTGTAGACAGCAATAAGATCTATCCTTACCCTCCTCTTCCTGAGGTTCAGCCAAGGCTCTCAGCCTGTCTTCATCCATCATGTGTTCCAGAACCTGGTCTCCACAATGGCCCTGTGGTAGACTTATTTCAGTATGTCAATAATTTTCTTGTGATGGAGATACCAAAATCAGACAGAATATTCCAGATCAAGATGTTCTGCATATGTTACAGTGTAGATAAAATTTCTTTATTCTAGATCTTCCCATGATTTAATTGAAACAAACCATACTCTATGATAAGATTCTAGTTTGAAAACTGGCTTACAAAAAAAGTCATTTAGAAAGCACCAGTATAAAGTTTTTCTAAAAAAATTTGATGTATCTATGTATAAAAATACACTGATAGAAATACACTTTCTATAGTGCCAGCTCGAGGCCTGGCAAGAAAAATTCTGGTTTTCCAACACAATCATTGCTGTTTTCCCTTAAACTAAAAATATGCATTGTTTCACTTGTACTATGTCTAATACGAGGACACGTGATGCTGTATTTTAGTCATTTTTTAGACCGGAACAGCACTTTAGTGCACCTTTGTTCAGTTTTGATTTCCCCTTGGCAGGTATAGAGCAACCTAAAATATGACATGAATTTTATAAAGATTGTTCTAACAGAAAAGGGGATCCCAGAGTATTTCACATTGTTATCATATTTTTTGGTTTTTTTTTTAATAGCCAGAAATTTGTATTACTTGGATATATGGGGAAATGAAGAAGAGAAAGAACTTAGATTCTTTCAATGTCTTGGACAAGGCCCTGAACAATCTGATATAACTGAAGTATGTTTTAAACAGATCAGGTGATCTCCCAAGGTACCTTCCAACATTAATTTTTCTGTGTTTCTATGATACATTTCAGAACTCTCACTGATTAAATGTATGCTGGTTCTAGTCCTTTCCAGTCTTGTGCTGGCAGAACAGGCTGTGGGGCAAGTCTGCAGGGTCTTTGATACTCTGATACTCTGATACTATCATCCTTACTAAATTTTATAAGGCTTCATTGTGAGGGAGACTTAGAGAGGAGGAAATCGTAAAACAAAAGACCCAAACCCTTAGCAAACTAGTTTGAAGCAATATTGTACCATGAGATGTGTCACCACTGCAGGGACCAACCAGGTATTATGGAAACAAGTTTGTTAGCCTGGAAGACCCATGTAATGTCTCAAAAATTATTTCCAGGATCTGAAATCTAAGCCAAAATGTATTTCTATAAATGCGAATGTTAAATGTTTGGCGTTGGGGGTTTTTCGGTGTTTTTTGGTTGGTTGGTTTTCAGTTTAGGGTTTTTTTGTTGTTGTTAGTTGGGATTGGTTTGTTTGTTTGTTTTCAATTATTATTATTTGGTTTGGGTTTTTAAATTTTTTTTTTTTCATTAATTCTTATTTTCCTCAGACTTTTTGGAACTGGGTTTACTCTTTTTTTAGACTAACACAGCACTGGCCAAACACAGATGGGGAAGAAGAACCCGAAAGCAAGAGAAGCCCCCAGACCCTTGCTTTTGGAACTGTTTTTATTTCAGGAGTAAAAAGATAACTAATCAGTAGGGTGTGTGGCTAAGATGCAATTTATCAATATGATTGTTTCAGTGATGGAGTGTATCTTATCTGTGACTTTTCTGCTATTGACAGAATCAGTCCTGACCCTAAACAGTTTGGGCTTTTTAGCTATCTCTAACATGAAGGTTGCTCCTCCTATTTAACATAATCTGTGTGTGTACAGAAGAGGTCATAAATGGTGCTTTTGACAAGCTAATGAAAATCCAGCTTGCTTAACTGTTTACTTTTCGCTGCTTATTCCCTTAATGTGTGTCAAATTATTTAAATTTAAAAAGTGAAAAAGGAGGAAATTTTTGTAAATAATTTAATGCTTTTAGGCCAGCACCCAGTGGATCAAGGGCTTTTATTCTTGATTTCTTTCAGGACTTGTCACATCCTGTCATTCCACCCATTAACACTGTTTTTAAGCTTTCATATCCTGGGTGATGCCTCTAACCCAACACTGTTAAAGTACTTTTTCCTGATACCAGCTAGAATTGCACTTGCAAAGATCTCCACATACCAATTAAAAAATTCAATGCTCAAGAATAACTCTAAACAACTCTGTCTTGAAAAATGAAAATTGTTTCCTCCCAGGATGCTTCAACTACCCATTGACAACTTTTGCCTGTCTTTCATTGGCATTAAATTTGCGCCTTCTCGAATGATCGTTTCCATATCAAGCTTGGATACTCTTCTTCCTTTTGTCACATTTGTGTCTCCTTTTATTAGCAGTTTAGGGATGACTACTGCAGTCTTTCTTCTCCACAGCTCTGCGCTGACTTCAGTGGCAAGGTTTAGCACTACGAAAATTGTAGGAGCTGGCCTACCAGGTACTGAGATCTGCCTCGTAAAGCTGAGACTTTCCTCCTCCATTAGAGGAAGAAGTCCAAGACATACTTATGCTATATAAATTATATATATAATAATACAGTTGTATATATAAATTATATACATAAAAAAATGTGGAGATGGGGGGGTGGGGTGGTAAACTGCCTTTATGACCTCAAGAATGGCTTTCCCTACCTGAAAACTTTCAAATGCAGGCATTATTTTTCAAACAGGGTTTTATAGTTTTCCCTAATGCTTGTTAATGGCATTTTTGGTGTAATAATTGAAGTCAAAACTCTTTGCGATTTTCAAAATTAAAGCTTTGATTTTTTTTTTTTTTTTTTTTAAGTGCTTTGGTCCTAACTTCTATATACTGCCAGAAAAATGGTTCTCTGCCTTGGGTGGAGATGTACAACAGTATACCATATGTACTTACACAGTAGAAGAAACTGAGCTACTGACTTACAGTTTGTAGTAGCCAACCGTGCCTATTGCTGTGATTTAGGGAGGGCACTTGCTGTTGCCACTGCATCTTAGAAATTGTGTCAGCTTATGTAGGAGAGTTGTTCAATGATGGGAAATACATGTTGCTGTGTACTGTGAATGAGTAGGCTGCCAGTCTGGGGAGGAGAGGTGGGAAGGGAGAGACACCAAGGTTAGCATGTACACACTAGAAGTGAACTAAAATGGGCAGAAATGTGACAATTTTAGCCTTTATTGTTGGTCTTTTGGAGAAAGGAAAAGCTAACATGCAGTCCCTGGAAGGCCTGATGGCTGAAGGGCTGATCTTTACTTTGTATGTTGCAACATAGATCTTATCCGTCGCTCTGTGTTTTAAATCCCAGGCTTGTCAGATTCTGGAAATGGATCAAAACACTGGTTTAAACGCTGTTCTGTTACCAAGGCCATGTCTCTACCAGGGAAGTTGCCCTGCGTTAAAGTATCGGTCTAGTTAAAAATCACTTTGTAGCTGCAGCTATTACTTGATTGCTGGATTGAATTTACATTGGCATCCTATGCAGTTAAGCTGAAGTGTAAAAAATGCTTCAATCAATTAAGATACCTCTACTAGAAGGTTATTGCACCAATTTAAGTACCTGGTTTTAAAATCACTGCATATAATCCATGACAGCTTTTCTCTTAGAAACAAGGCCTTAGTTTAGCACGTCTGTTCATCTAGTTGAAAAGATAATGATGCAGGCTGAGATGTTTTTCCATTACTTTGCAAAGTGGCCTGTTTTCTTTCTAGTTTTTTGAAACCTTTCTACCTTGATGTCTACTACACATTAGATTTTTTGTTTGGGGGATTTTTTAGGGACTGTGTATGCTCCCTCATAATAAAATCTTTAAAAAAGAAAAAAAAAGAGAGAGAGAAATAACAAAAAACAAACAACATTGCTTGAAGGACTTTCATTTTTGCACTATAATTTTTCTTTTACCAGATGTGTCTGACAAGTGCATTTTGTAGATGCCCTCGGTCACGTTCTCTCAGGCCTACTCTGGTATTTCTAATATATCACAGAAGTACCCAATCTTGTAGCCCTCAGTTCTGCCTTTTTTTGACATTTTATTTTTTTTAAGCTTTTTATATATATATATATAAATATATTACTTTGTCAGTTTTTTTGCTGTACAAAAAGTCTTAAGATTTAAAAATATTATTTGTATTATATGATGGTGGTATGTTAATGTTACAAAATTATTAATGAAGAAAAAATTTATTTTTGTTACTGGTCTGTTTCATAATTCTTTTTTAAATTGGTATATTGTAAGATATCTATGCAAAAATGTTATGTGACGCATTTTTATTTAAGAATGTAATATGTGTAATAAACAGTAGAATGTGTTTGGCCCGACAGTGTTTATTGTGCCTGGTATATTATTTCTTTATGAAGACTTCTGTGAACAGTGAAATGGGTTTTAAGTGTCAGTTAAGGCTATGGTTCTGTGAACAGTTATTGACATAAAATATATAACTTTTCAGTATGCTTTCGCTCATCAGAATCACATTTTTTGATTTAAGTATTTCTTAATGTATTTTGTATCAGTTCAAATGTTGCTTATATTCATGCCATAGCACATGTGTTTTTGAAAAGATGCTCAAGAAGGAAGTTTTTGTTCTTAAAAGCTGAACATATTTGGCTTGTAATACTGCTTCTGTTATGTGACAGTTTACACTGGTTGAAGATTTCAGTCAGTATTATGTTTGTAAAAGACACAGCACTTATATCGTGTTTCCCTGTCTACCTTTAGAACATTAGTCAGTCAGTGGTCAAAATAGGACTAGACTTTCAGGCTCCTGAGCACTTCTAGTCCATGTAGTCCTTGTGCCTTATTGTTCTCTTTCCCTCGCCTCAGTCATTTATTCTCCCTCTTTAATTGCAAAATTGCAAGCACAATTTAATCCACTTGGATGCTCAAGTACTAAAAACTTACTTAGGCAGTTAAAACAGTCACTCTGAGCACAATTACTTTGCAATATCATGGCATAAAATGAAATTATTTTTTCAAGTCAGGCCACTATCCTTTCAGGTTTTTGCTGTCTTGTGCTCACACACTGCAGCAATCACAGTGGACATTGCATACAAACACCTGATAGGGCCCATCTGATGCCCACTTGGTGGCTTTCACTTGCCCTTTGGGAAGCCCATGAAGACTGTTTATGTCAGACATACAGATGTCATATAGTACATACATATGTCAGATAGTAAGATTCCCCTCCTGACATCTGCATCTAGAAATCAGATGACAGTTCTAACCTAATCATTTATACTCCCTCTGTAGCTAATGAAGAGAAACATATCCAGAGATGACTCAGTCCAGGGGATGAGTTGAATGTGAAAGAAGCTCAGGTGGTGTCAAACATTTCTGAGAAGAATATGGTAAGTTGGAAGACAGAAGTTAGAGTGACACCCATGGCTGCTCTTGTCTCTGGGGTTGTACTGGATGTTTGATGATGGACAATATTTGTAGTGTTTGGGTGTATGCTAACAACCAGCTCTGGAGCACTGGAAAAGGGCTCAACGCAGGTCAGCATTTTGGGCTTGTGTTCCAGTAGGTCAAAACAACATGGCACTTTGGCTGCTTCAGTGTGGCACCCAATCACAGAATCACAGAACTAATCAGGTTGGAAAGGACCTTTGAGATCAAGTCCAACCTATCACCCAACACCATCTAATCAACTAAACCATGGCACCAAGTGCCACATCCAGTGGCACTTTTTAAACATGTACAGGGACAGTGACTCCACCATCTCCCCGGGCAGCCCATTCCAATGGCCAACTGGTGTTACTCTGCAGGGTACCTTGGTGTCACACTTACAGAGTGTGAGGCAGTCAGCTGTCACAGAGTTTATGGCATTCTACCATGAAAGAACAAGGCTAAAATAATGGTCTCGTTGTAGAGGGAAGTATTGAAGTATTTGTATGCTATAGATACAGAATTATGTATGTGACAACTCTCTGCAAATAGAATTTTGATTTTATAGTTTTTATCCTGTAAAGACAAGATGCAGGTTCCTTCACTTTCTCTCTTCCTTGAAAACCTCTGTAAGCTTTTAGCATCTTACCTGCCTTGAGCTTTCTGATAGTTATATGTCTGTATGTCTAGACAAAGATACTTCTAGTGTAAACATCCTTTGCCCATCACCTGTGAGACTTCTGGAACAGCCTTTCAGAAGGAAACTTAAGGGCAGCACTGCTGGTTCTTTGGCCTGTATTCAACTGGCATGAATTGGATGGAGGATTGTCAACTGCAGGTAAACATAAAACTGTTCTGTTTTCCTTGAAGTTACAGAAAATACAATGGTTACTATCATATATTTCCTCTTAGAAGTAAGTAGGAATAGCTGTCAGATACTTCCCTGAGTTGCAGTCTAAGGAAAAGAGATACTGTGAAAGAACTCTTTCCCTCTGAAATTGTTCAGGTAGCACACAATCATGCACCTTGGGCAGCCCCCACTGTCAGGGTGTGGAGCTGTCTTAAGGAGAGAAAAGAAAAATGTATTTATTTCTAGAGTTAGGAGTAGGTTGCCAGATACATTACTTCCAGCAAGTATCTTCTTTCCTAAGGTACTTGAGCTGAAAAAAAGAAAAACGCTTTTTACAAAACTTACAAGATTTTTCAACAGCAAGGCAGTAGACCTGATACAGGGAAACTGAGGCTGCTCAGTATGTTTTTAATAAAACTTAAAAATACAGCTACTGAATGAACAGAGTTGACTGACATGGGGAGTTCCTGTTTCCCCCTTCTATCTGTAGCCTTTTTGGTAGCAGAACAAAGTAAATAAATTTTAAAGGAAACTGGGACATGTGTTTTCAAAAAGAAGTATTATACAAAATTGCAAGCAAAATGCTGGATAAAAGGAAAAATGTTCTTTTTTTTTTACAAAAGGGCTAACAATTTTTTTCCATGGTCTTACTAGAGAACAGAATCAAACCCTCTCTCACAGTTTCCAGTGAGCCAATGGAAAGGTCAGTAAGGGAAGGGGGTGGAGAAGTAAGTAGAATTTGTTTTTCACTATCATTTTCATGACAGGAGAAAAGTTGCTAGGAAATATCAGCTGTGTTATGGCTTAAAAAACAAAACAAAGCAGAAGAAAAAAAATAGAAGTGAGCTTTGAAGTGTCTTAGTGATAAAGGGGGAGCATATCCAAGGGAAAATGTAACCGTGATCTAATTATGGAAGAGGGTTTGCAGCCACACTGCTCTGACCTCATCTCACTATGCAGGATCAGGCAGCGCATTGTCTGCACTGGCTATGATGTGAGTAGTCCAGTCTTCAGGTAGAAAACTGCCCGCATTTCCTCATATCTTCTTGTTCCCCCATCAGCATGTTGACTGTATCCAATTCTAAAAGATGGGAACAGGGATGGCAGATGACCTTGAGGATGACTAAACTGAAGTCACAGTGCTATATTCCAAAGTAGGGAGCTAAGAAGAGGAATTGTTTAAAAATAGATAGATGGCCCAAAATAAGTTTTATCAATGTTTGCATACCACAAGCTTAAAAATACTAACAGGTGAAAGCAGAGTACTTGGCATAATGGGTATTTATGAAGAATGAGGGCATGTCAGAAATCAATGGGATGTTGTAATACTATAATCTCTAGAGCAAGGACAGATTAGGTCATAGAATGAGTGAGAGAAAGGGAAGTGCAGTTGCAAGACACCATTGGATCTATACAGATAAGATTTTAGTAGTTGAAGAAAACCAGATAGTAAAATATTTATCTATTAATGGCTGACAAGAGCAACTATATATTAGAAGTAAATAAAGAGATGGCAGCATAACTCCAAGTAACCTCCTCTGGGTAAGAGGCACACCAAAGAGTGGCTTGGGAAGGAGAAATTTTCTTATAAAGAAGTACAGAATCAAATAGACAACCTAGTGAACATGCCATAGAACTGTGAGTAAGGATACTTAGAGCCTTCATCTGAGCAAAGGATTTCTTTCTGAGTAATTCACAGTGAGCACAAGCCACTTAGAGTAGATTTTAAAGACCAGATTATCTAATGCTTGCTTCTCTGCCATCTCATCTCACACTCTAATATTGAATTATTTTCCAAGATATTTTTGCTTCTGCTGTTCTCCTTTATAAATTCTTGTATATATTTTTATTTATTAAAGTATTTTTAAAACATTGGCAATTTTTTTCCACATTTGCAACATGTGGGAGCATTTTTTGCCATGGTCACAAACACTTAAAATCAGATGGGTAATCAAAAGATGCCCCAGAGACTTAGAAAGGATAATGTTTTACACAGAAGTTTTATTTCTTCTGCTTTTATTTTACTTTTTATTTACTTTTTGTTTTACTTGGTATTTGTGCAGCTTCTTGGTGCTAATTTATGGTTTTCAAAAAACATGGTTAAGTAGTTCTTAAGTAGTTCTTAGACAACATGAATAAAAGTCCAGGTCCAGTCTTATGTGTACTTAGTCCTCAGGCTTCTAGAGAAGTCAAAATGGCTCAGAAATAAAAAGTTTAAAAGTTGGTAATGTGCTGATAATTTTATAACTTATTTCCCAACCATGTTATTTAAGTAATTGCCTTCTTACATACCCACTGTATTTAGAAAAGAACTTTACACAGATGCACTATATATGACAAGGCAAAAGACAAGGGAAAAGTTAAAAAAAAAAAAATAGAGAGAAAGAAAGGGAGAGGAAGAAAAAAAGAAGAAAAAGAAAAAAGAAAAGGACAAGAAGAAAAAGGAAGCAGTAGAAAAAGAAGATGCAGAAGAGAAAACATAATCTCCAGGAAAGATTTCCCATTCTCAAAAAGGTGATTAGGTGATTAATCATGTGCTTGAAGTTAAACACACAGGTGTCTTGGAAAATCAGGATACAGGAGGAAATTGTATGCTAAGTAAAACATCCTGATTTCATTTCCTAAAACACCTTCTTGTCTTTAAGATGTTGTCTGTTTTGTCTGACCACAGAATTGATAATCACAGGACAAAATCAATCTGAGCTCTGAAGCAACTAATTGCCAGCAGGTCAGCTGAAGCCTGTCCTGTGGACAATTGATGGAGCTTTCCTGTTGCTAAGGAATCTTCTGGGGAAGACTGTGAAACCCAGCATATGTGTTTCTGATTTTATTAGTGTGGGAACAGAAATTTGGAACAGATCCTCGTTCTTGATATTCACCCTTGCTTGCAGGTATCTGAGTGCTAGGAAGGAAAAAAAAAAGGACAGATTTTCATCTATGTTCTAATACCTTTGCATAGCTGCATAGAAGGGCCTTCATGTGAGAATCAAGAAAAAAATGGCATTAAATTATAAAGTGGTATAAATAGCTTTTCTGTAAATGTGAATCTGACCTCAGGTATTTGGAGCTCTAGAGTGCAAGAGTAGTGTTGTTAAAAAAATACAGTGGCAGAGAGGCTTAAATTCAGGCAAAACCTTGTTAGGAAGACAGTGTGTTATATAAAGCCATCTGCACCTAGGTAAATCAGGAGTAGTTCTCCTGAAATCAAGAAGAGTNTCATGGCCCTCCTCTGGACCAAATTAAGCCTGGAACAAGATAGTACTCCTAGATAATGTTTGCTCAAGTTACCTCGCTTATTGGAAGGATTGTCTGCTCCAGCCAGGCCTATTTGGAACTGCAGCACAAGAGAAGAAAGGAAAAATGTTTGAGAACTAATTAACAGGATACCAGCTGAGTAGGTCTCATTATTTTGAAATGTAAATACTTTTGTTGATTAAATCTGGGCCATTAGCTCTGTTCTGTCATAGAGGAAGTTTCATCAGAAGTGAAAAAAAGAGGAAGCAAGGAGCTTTGTGGTGTTAGGATGGCCACTGAAATAGTGGATCAATCGGAGAATATCCTAAGAATGATCACATTGCTGAAAACAACTTCCCCTCTGCAACTGGAGGCAAGAGGCTCATACTCTGTTCAGATTGTGCAGAAAGAAAATTCATGACTTAGACTGACCAACAGTTAGCAGTCAGTTTAATGACTAGACAAGTTCCTGTTCAGCAGAATCCTGGTAATGTTTCATGTAAGTGTGAGTTCTAGCGTAGAACAGGCAAGTTTTGTCAGATCTTTGCCACGGGTTTTCATTTAGTCCAGATGCCTGAAATTCCTATCCGTGGAACTGAATTTCTGCACACATAAGAAGACACGAAGTGGATTTAAACACCTTCACAATTGATTTGGACTAGAATAATCACCTAATTTAAACTCTCCCCGAAATGCACAATTTCTTAATTTACAAGGCCAAATTCTATCCTCATTTATAGATCAGGATGAAGGAAGAAACATTGAAGTTAGCAAAACAACCATGGATAACAAAGATGTCCTGTCAAAATTTCTGGTCCTGTGGTCTAGATTCGAAATATGCAGTCAGCTTCCAGACAACCTCTTCTTGACCTATGTCAGGGAGCCAAGATCATAGCATTAGGATTTTGCAATCCACTTCTGTCTTCTTTCCAAGTTCAGCAGGAGACTTCCCAGGCATTTAATTACCAGAAATCACAGTGATCTTCTGTCTACCTTGGGAGACTGCTATATGAAACATAATTACCTCTATATTGAATGACCAAAGGACCAACAGCATCATCTGAAGCATTTTTCCACAGCTCTGCAGCTCACTCACCCTGGCAAGGTACCATATTCTGTGTACTGCAACTTTCATGTAAATAGTGAGCAGCATTTTTCATGAAATTTGTGGTGAAGGCATTGTGTAAGCAGGCCAAACTTGCAGTTATGGAGTTATCTCCAGCTCCACTACAATGATTATTGCTCTGGTTTTTGGGCTACAGAGAAGATCTCTGTGGTGTTTGAAAAGATGAACCTCTGGAAGAACTGGAAGGCTTCATTATATATTGTCAGAGCAGAAAATAGTTCCTCCTTGTTGTTTAACAAGAAGCAACTATCTACTTTTCTCCTCATTCTGTCCAGAAAGAATTAGGCTTTATTTCAACCATTCAAGAAAGAGAACCTTCAAATCTAGCATGAAAGTGTTGTTTGTGTCACGGTAGCACTAAGAAGAGCTTATTAGGGGCGGGTTGCTCATTACACTAGATGCTGTACAAACGTCTGAAGCAAACTGTCTGTGATAAAGATGCTGACTTCTAATTTAAGACAAAACATCAACACCCAGGGTAGCAGGAGGTGGAGACTTGAATGAATCCATGGTTATAGACCAACTTTGAGACTGTAAAATGGGTAGAGATTTTGAATTCTTGCCCTTTCTGAACCTAAAGCCCCAGGAGGAGGATACCAATAAGATATGTTTAAAAAGTTCATTTGAAATACCTTGTCTTCTAGTTTTATCAACCAGTTAGCAATTGTTTTCCCTGCAAAGTAAACAAGCAGTGAAGAAAAACAGAGAGCAAGCATTCCAGATGCTTTTTACATCTTTTGAATACAGCACTAGTAGAGTATTATCCCAAATGACTTATAACCTCTCAAACAAAGACAGCTCTAGGGCAAAGCAAATATTGACACTCCAATATTTGTCCAGCAATCAGTGAGTAGTACACAGCACTCAGAGTGTCTTTGTTACCGGAATCAATTAGCAAAATGGAGAACTGAGGTCCTCCCAATTAGAATTACATAATAAATACTGTCATTATTGAATGTTCACTCTGAGAATCTTTCTCAAGCTATGCATTTCTCTGCTTCTGAGTAGGTACCACTTGAAAGACTTATTCCAACTGACTACCTCCCAGTATCCATACATTCCATTAAAATGTTATCTCCCACAGTGAAAAATATGTATTATATATGTATTTGTCACCCCAGGTTCACAGACCATCTGCCTGCTTTGCCTCCAAAAATGATCAGCACTGGCTTTATCAGAGGACATAATCCTACATCTGAGGAGACGTTGAAAATATAATTGCAAGGAATGTTTCCTCCAATTCCCATTACCTGTATGATCTCCTGATGGAGACTTCATAGATTATGAGACATCTGCCTTCTTCCTGCAAACACTCATTTCCTTCTCTTGGCTTGACTGATGTTAAGGTTAGCCTTCCTGTGTATCAAAACATCAAGATTTGAAAATAAAGGCCTGGAGTAAGTTCTCCTGTTCCACTCTATACCACCATCGAGGCAAAGGAGTCAGCAGTTGTTCTTCACACAGGGAGAACTGAAGTTCCAGCTCTTTTGTGTCATTGGAGCACTCAAAGCAGTTACAGGAAGATGGTGACTCAGCCCCTAGATTTTCAGTGAATGAAAGCTAGTTCAAATTGTTTGTGTTTGCAGTGCATGGGCCAGAACACCTTACAGGAGATATTCAGGTACTGCTCTAAGCTCTCCATCACAGACAAATAATTAGTGTGTTTCCCAGATGTTATTTTCTGATTCTGTTAGCATTCAGAAATATCTCCACATCTAGCATTTTTCCATTACAGCCTATATAATTTGTTACAGCTTCTCTTAGGACAGATACTTGCTCTGGAAAAATGAATCTGACTGGCTTGTTTTTAAGACCATAGTTTCTTCTGTTCCTTCTTTTCTGATAGCTTTGTTGGTTTTGGCAGCTGAGTCACAAGAAGGTGTTATACAAAGGGTATTCACAGTATCACTAGGTTCAATGGAGTTGAAATCTAAAGTTCATTAGCCTCAAATCTAAGACTATTAGAGCAGACAGGTTGCAGTGAAGCATTGTTTGCAATTTCTGAAAAGAAAACAGCATAAGTTCCGTGGACATTTACTGGCTTCCTTTCTAGCCTTCTAACTGATAATTCATTTGCAACAGGGTTGTATATTGCAGAATGGAGACTGATGGAACCATTCAGCACAGTGTCAGCAAACATACATAACCTCTGTGCTGACCACCACCAGAGTTTCTAGGAAAATGAACCAGAAAGGATTTGAGCAGAAGATGGTGTTGGTACCATAGTGACCATGCAGTTGCTAAGGACGTTATTAGCACTTTGGTTGCAGGAATGGGAGAGTTAATTGCTGTGGCTTTCTTTCATTTCTCTAGGGGAATGCATGTTTGCCAGTTCTACAAGACACAAAACCCCCTGCCTCTTGCTCTTTGCAGCATCTGAAGCCAGCACCTGTTTGACCCTGAGCATCTCCACTGTTATCCACTAAGTGCACACATGCAATGCTAACAATTGCCCTTTCCCCACTCACTTTCTTTGCCTATAATTCCCCCTTCCGTGCACAATGTGCATTTACTTGCTCACTTCCCTCTGAAAGTTGAAGAGCCTTTTTTAGTTTTCTGTAAGTCTGAAATTCAACTATTAAGCTGAAGAAGGCTCAGGGAAATGAACTGCAATGTCTAGTGGGAAGAAAAATGCTGTTGTAAGGACAGGATGAAATAAAAAAGCTCGGGATAATAGAGATTGATCACTCAATCTGCCCATGGCCTCAGATGAAGCTGTGAATTTAAGACGTCAGGTTACAAGAAGTTAAGTTGTTTCTGTGGATATGATGGTTTCATGTTATTGTGAGGAGACATTTATTTATTTTTGCATTTGTGAGTCATTTAGGCAGTCCCTTTATGGGAGTGAAAATATGTTTATTTTCCCACTCCCTGCTGTTCTGTGTGTTCTGTTAGTATCATGGTGGCTGAAATAGATGGGCACACTAGAAACTATTTGGTGATGAATTTGTTTTTCAGGTTTCTTTTTTCTTTTCTCTTTCTTCTTTGGGCAGATGTTTTTACAAACTTGTTCAAAACCCCCCAGGCACTTTTAATACAAGTTTTCCCCAATTTTTAAAATACAGGCTCTAACTCTTCAACAGCAATCCACAAGGATGCAGGAACCTATGTAAGGTCTGTGATGTCTTTTATCCCTTTCAGAAAAGATAGAGGTGGTACTGTATTTCCCAAGCTTTCCCAAACAATCTGAAGCAGACACACTTTCAACTGCTTCTATTTGACTAAAATAAAAGGAAAAATAAAACCACAACAAATCTAGAAGCTGTCAAAAGAGAAGCTGAAGTGAATAGAAAAAGGAATGTTGCTGTGAGAAATATTGACCCCGGACCAATAACAAAAATTACCATCTCTCCCTCCCTCACCAAGGACATTCCTGGTAGCTGCTGTCACACATGCTGTTGCCCCTTTCCTCATGGCAGAAACTAATGGGACACTGGTGAATTTGATAATTTTTATGCTCTCCATAACCTCTCAAAGTTGCTTCTCTTCACTCTGCCCATTCTATGGCTCCATTTGGATTTTAGTAAACTATGGACGCTCCAAGCAGGGAACGGTTGCCATGTCATGCTTGGCACTGTATGTACAGGCTATAATAAGGATACTGAAGAGGTTATTGTCTAGAGAAATGAGGCACAACAGGTTTACAAAGGAAATCAGTGGAAAAAAATGAATGTGAAGTGTTTCCAGCTGAGCAGTTCCAAACTGAGAGAGGTAACAGATGAGAATTCAGAATCCAGGAGCTGGAGACAGAAGACCTAACTTTCAGATCTGACTCAGGTGTGCTCACTCATGTTGAAATGATGGGAGGTTGAACCAGCCTTAGTTGATGGAGTTGCTCTCCCCTTGATGGGGGCAAGGGGATTAGTGCTGGTGGCTCCAGGCAGTTACCTGTGGACTCCTGAAGTCACGTAAGCTGAATTGTGCCATTACAGCTGTCTGTAGTAGAAGCAGAGTGACACTGAAAATGAGATACTCTTTACATTCTCAGCCAGCATGACCTAGTTAGCTTGTAGCACACATCAATCAGGATATTTGCTTCTGACTGTGACTGAGCAGCAAGCCCCTGGCTTGGCTCTTGCTTTGCCTTGAGTTTGTCTCCCCATTATGTGTCACTACCTCCTGTGTGTGCTGTGTACTGTCTAAGTAACAAGGTATGTGCACTGTGTAAGAGATGCTGCCTTCGTTTTAAATGTCACTATTGTACCTTGTCCAGCATGGGTCTGGCCTCTTGATATTGGTCTTAAGAGCTACATAAATAGAGATTAATACATAAAACCCCACACCTTACCAATAAAGGAAGGATGGGCTGATCATGATCCCATGATGCATATTCTCACTCTCCCTAGGAGAGTGGCCGAGAGGGCAGTAATTTTGAAAGGGTGGTAGTGGTCTATCATTTCATACATGCTTCAGATAGATCAATGAAAGTACCAGCTCTTCCAAAGATAGCCCTGGACAGTAGGCAGATGCTATGTAAACACAAGGACCTGCATAGACTGTGCTGCCGGCTGAGGCAAACATAGGAAGACAGGAACAAGCTTCCTGGAGAAGGAATCTGAAAAGAACACTCACAGGGAGCAAGTAATGGAAACAGTGGATTGGAGGACAGCTATATTGGTGTCAGTCCTACTTTCCTAAAATCCAGGGGAGATGTGTCAGCATCTACAAATAAGTGCAAATTCAAGACATGAGGACTTATCCTCTCACTGCATTGAATATCCTACTTTCTAGTCACCTTAGTCAGCTGACGAAACAAGCCTAGTAAAATCTGTCATATGTCTTCCCCAGGAACAAATCTGCAACATTGAGTGTTTCTGATCTAGGACGTCATTTTCCTCTGGTGCTACTAACAAAGTTAGTGTTATCACCTTATGAGTCATCTCATACAGCAGTAGTTTTTGAAGGTGTTCTGCTTTCCAATGCCTCATATCTTTTAATAAGTCTTTATCTAAAGTCCCAAAGCCCTAGGAAGCCAATTTGTAACACATCTCTTTTTGAATGCCAGAAACCCGCATATTCAACGAGCTTGATAATAAGTTCCTAAACCTGTGACCAAGATCCTAAAAATAAGCAGCAGAATTTTCAAGAGCAATGAAATCTAAAGAGCTTCAACACCACATCAAGAAACAATGTATTCAGTCCTTTTGAAAAACTAGGAAATAACAAAAGACAGGGCTTGTGATGCAGCTCTCAGTTTCTGCCTGTTTTGAAGTGGTTTACATCATTTTACACAGATTTCTCTTTACAGTGATACTCACCCACTGAGGGACTGGACCAGAGTCCAGACATTTTCAGCTGCTCTTATTGCTGACCTGTTCCCTCAGCTGCAGGTTCACCTTGTACAAAATGAAAGGTGGGGATGAAGGATAAAAATGTAAGGGGAAAAGAGGAAATTATGGTGACTAGATTTCTGAAGCAGATTGAGATCTCCTGAATAAAACAGGACAGAAGGGCTGGGAGCTATCATGAGCACCATATTCATACTGGACTAGAATACATACAAATAGGCTTGGCAAAACCTCCCCAGGAAAAAGAGTCCCTCAATTCATTCCTGTGTTTACACAGAGGTGTAATTATAGTTGTTATAGGACTCCACAGTCCTGATGTAATGACAGGGAAATTGCTGCTCTTTTATATGACCGTCATATAACCAATCCTTTGCCCCGTAAGTCATTGTCCAGTGATATTGCTGTGCTGGAGAAACTTCTGTTGCTGCTGCCAAACCACAAAAAACAAAGGTATGCTACCTGGCTTTTGGAGACCAAATAGTGGCTATGATTGGAAAACTACTTCCCTGGCAACTCTTCATACTAACAGAGTGTGTTCCTTCCCTGCAGGCAGATCCCAGGAGGCAAGAGCATTCAGAATTCCATAACTTGGGATCACAGTGGCAGGACTGGGCTATGTTTTTTTTTTCATTATTAGCAGTCTCCTAAGCAACAAAATGGGTAGGAGGAAAAATAACTAGGCTAACAACAAAACTAGGGGAAATCCCAGCCTGAGTCATTGTAGGAAACGGAATTAGCAGCCCCTTGAGCCTTGTGACATTTACTCAACAGCAAAAGCTGTTCAAGTTTGTCATCCTGTTACCCGATAAAGATGTGAGGTATGCGCTTAATGGGTCTTCCTACTTGTAGAACAAAACTTCTTCCTTGCCTTACCTTCTGCTTGCCTTTAAAAAAAAAAGTAGTATTCTAACAATTGAAGAGGAAGATAATCTTCTTTTCAGCAGGAGGGTAATTCACATTGCAACCATATTTTTTCCCAGATTAGCTTTAAATCCCAGCAATATCTACAGCCTTGTTCTGGGCAACTTATCTCACGGTCTCACCAGTCTCATACTGAAGAGCTTCTTCCTAAGATCCAGTCTAAACCTACTCTCCTTCAGCTTAAAACCATTCCCCCTAGTCCTGTTGCTAGACACCCTTATGAAAAGTCCCTCTCCAGCCTTTGCCCTGGATTCCTTCAGATGTTGGAAGGCATTTATAAGGTCATCCCCCCCTAAAGTCTTCTCTAGGCTGAACAATCCCAGGTCCCTCAGCCTATCCTCATAGCAGAGGTGTTCCAGCTCATGGCAGAGTTGTTCCAGGTGTGTGATGATAGTGGCTCTTATTGTGCATGACTACATGTTACATGGCTGCTCAGCATTCAAGCTCCTTTTCTAATAATCCTCTTGTGATTTGATTCAGGCTTTTTCATGTTGGTAATGCAATTGAGTCAGCTATGGCTAATAATCCTTGTCATTTTCACAGGAAACAATAATACAACAAAGCAGCATAATTAACAAAAGTCTAGTTTCATCTGAAATTGTGTCTCTGCCCACACACAGTCTGTAACCCACTTCTCCTCTATTTGTATCATAAGCTTGCCAAAATCCACTCTCATTTTTTCCTGCTCTTTTCTTGGAAAAACCTCCTGCTCTTTTCAACCAAGACCTAATTACTGACATCATCATCCCCCCACCCCTTCCCTCTTAAAATCACTAACATGGAGTCTATACTACATGTGGCCACCTTTTTTTACCGAGCTTGTAGGAACTTCTTATTTTTGTGACCTCTTCCACATTGCCAGTTTGGCTGAAGGCAGCCAGCTGGATCATGACTTCTTAGGGAGAGGCTGAGAGATAGACAGTATGATCTCTCAGGCCTCATTTCTTCAGGTAAAGAGGATAAAATCACAAGGTAATTAGAACCCAAGTATTTATGTCTATGAACATGAGGGTTTAGAATTCTCTTTATCCCATAGAATCGGTGATTTTGCTGAGGAGTTATTGTGTATATTCTCACTTATTATCTAATCATTACATTTTACCATCATCTACTGGGGACAATAAAAATGTTTTAGCATAATGGTTGATTTGTCTAGTTGGCTGTAAGAGACTGGGAACTGCATTTAACCAGGGCAACAGTTCCCTTCTCTTTATAAACAGCTTGGAAGTTTCCAGCGACCTTGTCTGACTCCTGATACTTCTCCCATACTGTTCCCTGTCTTCTAAATTGGCACGTGTTGCCAAAACTGCCTGCTGCCCATGGAGTGGATGGCATGGTTTCCTGTCAGGCTGTCAACATAGTTCTTTTAATCAGTCAGGGATTTGTTGCTGAATGAAAGAATCTCCCCCAGACATCTTTGAAGTGAATGGTCTCCACAGAATTCCCAGCCCAAGCTGCCGTGGGAAACTAGGTATAAAAAGGTTTTAGAAATCAAGCTCTGGTTTCAAGCACATTAGGGTTTACAAGGTCAGATCCAGATTGCTAAGGCCAGGAGAAGTTTGGCTATGGACTCAATGAGTGCAGGATTAAGCCCATTGCCACTTAGCTACCATGGTGACAAATATCTTAGACATTTCTGAGACATTGCTGGTGTGCTGGGCTAATTTCACACAAATTTGGAGTGGTATGTACAGCTGGTTTAACACTGCCACTTGAATTATAGGCAACTACCTTTTCTCCTAAAATAACATATATATTTACATTATGGAGGTACATTGTGTTTTTGTTAAGTTCCCTGGGGACCGACCTGTTGGAAGGCACTGAAGGGGAGAAGGATCTGGGGGTCCTAATGGATGGGAGGTTGACCATGAGCCAGCAGTGTGCTCTTGTGGCCAGGAGGGCAAGTGCCATTCTGGGGTGTATTAGAAGGGGTGTGGCTAGCAGGTCAAGAGAGGTTCTTCTGCCCCTCTACTCTGCCCTGGTGAGGCCACGTCTGGAGTACTGTGTCCAGTTCCAGGACCCCCAGCTCAAGAGGGACATAGAACTGCTGGAGAGAGTCCAACCCAGAGCCACAGAGGTGATTAAGGGAAGGGAATGGAACAGCTCTCTTACGAGGAGAGACTGAGGGAGCTGGGGCTCTCTAGCTTGGAGAAGAGACTGAGGGGAGGCCTCATGAATATTGATAAATGTGTAAAAGGTGAGTGCCAGGAGGCTGGAGCCAGGCTCTTCTTGGTGATGCCCAGTGACAGGACAAGGGGCAATGGGTGGAAGTTGAGGTATAGGAAGTTTCATGTAAACATAAAGAGGAATTTTTTCACTGTGAGGGTGACAGAACACTGGAACAGGCTGCCATGGGGAGTTGTGGGGTCTCCCTCTCTGGAGATATTCAAAACCTGCCTGTGTGATCTGGTATAGGTGATCCTGCTCCGGCAAGGGAGTTGGACTGGATGATCTTTTGAGGTCCCTTACAGGCCCTGACATTCTGTGATTCTGTGATTCTCTTCTAGAAAAAAATAACTGCTCTCTATTGTAGGTTAAGGGAAACTAAGAGTTAAGTGGTATAACTATAAAGCAAAGTCCTCCAGAGGGACAAGAAAGTCACGGGGGAGGACACAGGACATGGTAACTATTTATTCTATTCTACTTTCCTAAATGTCCTGATATAAGGAGAGCTCACAACTCGTCTTGCCCTTCTCTCTGCTCCTGACACACACAGCGGTTGGTGGGGGAGGTCGTGGCCTTGGCTGGGAAGCTAATTTCTTGCTATGCAATTTTGTCCCGGCATGGGTGAGGGTGGGGCTTGGGGCCTGGTAGGGCTGTCGGTGCTGAGGGGCAGCTCGGCCTGCACCTGGGCCTGATGAAGGCAAATGGCAGGGGAGGTTTTGGGCTGGTAGGCCCAGGTAGAGAGCTGGGCCCAATGTCTGCATATGTAGGCCTTTTTCTCTGAATATATTTTGCATTCCTATGTGTATGTGTAAATAGCATTCATATTTAACCGCCGGTTCTGTGGAGATGTATTTATTTTATTCCCTTTGGGATAAAACTCCTTTTCTGTCCTTTTGCCCTGGACAGCTTGTGGCTCAAAACCAGGACATTCACCAGAGAGAACGAGTTCTCTTTTTGCAGCTTCTGTTCCACCCTCATGCTTGGAAAATGATGTTGTTCATTAGTGAAGAGCCCTCTGAGACACTTTGGAAGCTGAGGAAGAAGTGAAGTAAGTAATTTCACAGAGTACTATAGCTTTACAGAATACTACAGCTGCATGTTTGGGTTTAGTCCTCTAAGTGAAATCTCCTGCACTTCATGCTGAAATCGAATGTCTGCCTCTCAAGAAAAAGTGACCTTTAAGCTGAGTGTATTTCACTAGAACACCTGTTAAACACACTACCAAATGCTTTTCCTGGCTTTTCTGTGAGAAGCAAAATAAAGATTTGCACCACATTACTAGAAATATGGTGTAAGAAAAATGTGATGGTCAAAAAGCATTGGTTAGCTCTAGGACACTTTGTGGTTTCAAAGTAGGCCTGTGCTTAGATACCATCTCTTTTCCTGTGGAGCCATTTTTAATTTTAAAGCTTCGTGGCTCTGTTTGAATGCTACATTATCGTGAACAGGTCACTGACTGAATCTCCAAAGATCTGGGTCCATTCTGAGTTCTGCAGTATATCTTGCTAGGTACCCTTATCAAGCTGCTGTTCTTTCCCCTCAGTTCAGATGTGATTTGTTTGGTAGTTGCTCTTGCTACTGAGAGTAGAACTTTCAACAGCTATGTAGGCCTCACTGTATTAGACTCATTGGAGGTATTACGGTCACATAAAAGGTAGTATTTTTCTTCTGTTCAGTAATGTAGTACTCCAAAATAGTTCTCAGTAGGTATCATTGTATTTGATTGTGCAGGGAGGTGAAATAAATGTCTGTTCCTGAAAGTTTACAATATGAGAAAGTTCAATTTTGCCTATTTAGAACACAGAAATTATTCTTTCCTTGTCACTTTTGCATCAATATAGCCCTTCTGAGAGGACCTTCACCTGGGAGAATACTGAAAAATAACAGCTAGATCAGTAGGACTGGCTAGACTGCCTGATTTGAGTGATGTTGTCTACAGAGTAGGTACAGGGTTAGAACAAGCTTTATCTCAACAGCTATCTTAGGCTAGAGAGCTGAGATGTAATTCCTGATTTTTTTTTGTGGAAGATAGGTGTTGTGGTAGGGGTTTTTGAATCTGGGTTATAAGTNAGGATCGGGTCCGCCGTTTGTGTGGGGGAGGGAAACAAATCCCCTGCTACGTGAATCTGAGCAGCGCAGAAGGTAGCAGACAGGCAATAACGGCTGTACCACTAGTAGCAATAGTAACAGCAGCAACAAAAATCAGTTGGCTGGGGGTTTTAAGCATTTTGGCCGAGTGTTTTGACCAATAGCAACAGACAAAAGACATATATGTAACCAATCCCAAGTTACTTTACTAAAAGAGGGAGACTCACAAGTCTATCATCGTGACTTCTGCAGACTGTGAGGCGCCAAGCCTTTTGTCTGCTTTCCCGCTTCTTCTACCCGGGAAGAAGCGGGGAAAGGAGGAGGGGGGGGGGGGGCCAAGATGGGTGCCCAGGCGGATATCCAGGATATGTGTCCCAAATAGAATTTGGGCCCTTCACCACAATAGGAAAACAGCTCAGTCTTCTGCTAATACTATTTTTAGAAAGCATACAATATATCTAACATCAGATTGTCCAGATAACCTGGACAAACCCCATACATTACAGATTGGGGGAGGTGGGTGGGGGGTGTTCAAAAAAAAAATCTTCATGGATGTCTTATTTGCCCAGTCTAAAGGAAGAATTTACTCTTTTTCAGCCCCTGGGGCACAATGGGTCACAAGGCAGGTAATTAATGGGTGAAGCCAGAGGCTGTCTCTGGATCGTTGAATCCATGGGATTCACGGAAGCAACTAAGACAAGTAAGACTTGCTAAACGAAAGTATATATGTGTGTGTGTGTGTATGTGAAATATGTATTTCCCATGCTGAACAGGGTCACACATATTGGAAAACACTGAAAACTGAAGGTAAAACTCCACACATTTCCATGCCCTTTAAACAGAACAGGATTCCTATGAATCTCTTGATCTCTTTTCCTGGCACACACAATGACAGTCCCACATGCAGATGGAGCCAGGGGAGTTTTACTGTATGTTTAAAAAAAAAAAAAAAAAAAAAAATTAAGTACTGAAATGGCTTTTGGATTCACTACTTCTCCACCCCCATCATTCTGCTACGTCTTTGCGTTTCTTTGCTGCTTACATTGCATGACATTTCTCGCACTTGTAAGATATATGCTTTATTTTACAACGTTTCTCGTGCACTAAAAAAAGTGCTAAGTCAAATAGTTACCAGACTGGAAGAAATAACCTTCCTCCAATTGGCAGAGTCTTCATGTAATGGCCATCATGTTAACTTTAAGTATAGATTATTATTACTGAGCTTGTATTAGCTTGGCTGTTTGCCCAGCATATCCTTGATAACTCAGGGTCACACAAAAAATGAGTAATACTCTGGTCCTACACAATAAGACACAAGATCAGCATGATGAAAATGGCCTTAGCATTCAAGAATTCCTTAAATTTGTAATTTTAAATTAAATTTAAAAATAGTTTAGAGTGCTTCCCAAGAATAATTGCTATTAATCCTTATTCCACTTCCTTCCCCTTCCCAAGACTATTATTGATTCCCAGTTGCTCAGATACTAAGAATATCCTTGAATAATATTTTGGGAATATAAGGCAGTAACAAGTTTATGAATTAATGGGATTCTGCAGGTAGCAGACAAAAGACAGCTGGATAGATTTGTCTATGCACAAGGAGTTTGATACCTGTCTCTGAGATGGGAGCCATGCCAAGTAATGCATTTTGGCCGTGCACTCTTGTACAATCATTTCCTCAGTTGAATTACATTATCCTGGTGTGGGATGGTTTGTCCCTCTTGAGCATGACCCTTTTATAATATTTCCTGGTCAAATATTTGACACAGAGATGGCTTTTCCACATTTCTACCTCTAGGTAATGATCCTCCTATGTATTTTCAAAATCACACTCTAATAGGTTCAGGTCAGTGTCACAGGTGACAATTGGTGAAGCAAGCAACAGCGAATTCAGGCAGTTACAATATCCCAAGTGTTTGACCACAAGGGATATTGCTTATCCTAGGGAAGATTCATGTTTCAAGTAGAAGCTAGAGCATAAGACTCCTTCAAACTAAATGAGAAAAAAAAAAAATTAAAAATCCTTAATTTGTATCTAACTAGGTGGCAGCATACAAATGCAAAGAATATGCTGAAACAATGATTGAAGTGAGAAGAGAGCATTTACAGTAACGTGGCCCATTTAATAGACTAATGTTTTTCTGGTTTACATTTAGAAACTAGGAACATAGACATGAAACACAAACTTACTTGTTGTGTGTCAGGTGATGGCAGTGGATGGGGGATTCTTGCCACAATCAGTGGGTTGACCTGCCCTTGCACTAGCAGTAAATGACAAAAAAGCCTGTACTGCAGTCTCAGGATGGAAGCTTCTATTTTGTGGCTCTGACAAATAGGCTTTTACACCTAATTATCACAGAGTGTGCTGCCTACTCCTGTGTTCCTTGCTGTCTGGTTATGCTTGTGCTCTGTAACTTTATCATTAGTTTTAGTTTTGTCCTGTGCCTCACTGATCAGAGCTAAGTAATATCAACTGATAGTCCTTTTCCTGTGCAGCCATCTCCCAGGTAAGCTGAATGGATGTTTGAGAACAGGAAGAGTTTGTAGTTTCAAAACAATGGCTGTCTCTTTTAGACACCCATGCAGAAGGAGCTAAAGCTAGGGAAAATGGCATTATTAATCCATCTGTGACCTACCTGTTTTCTCTTTCCCACTGCTGAAGCCAGTGCTACTTATATCTTTGTCAACACAATAAATTTTCATCACTTTCACAAATGCCCTCCCTTTTCTAGGGATTTTCCATTGCAGTTGGTACTATGCAATCCTAACCACTTCTCTCTAAATTACAGTGCCTTCATTTGAGGCATTTCCACACAACAGAGCACAGCTGCGATGGGATGTACCTTGGGTCAAGACTGAGAGTTTTTCACTTGGAATAGAATCTGGACAAAATAATAATGTTTAAGTATATTTCTAGAGCATAAGCAGTTTCTCAGGAAGCAACAACTTGCATTGCAAGTACATCTCTAAAAAGGTCAATTGACAGAGATGTTTTCCACACTACCCTCAAAACTGTAGGTTTTTGCTCTTCCTTTATATGATGCCCTAAGAAATGAGGCTACACACATTCATTTAATATTATAGTTCCCTTGTGATTTCTCTACTTTCCTTAATGAGGGCAGAGATGCTAACTTGTTAGGAGCCTGAGGACTGTATCAAATTAACATAGCATGGAGGAGAAATTAACAGAGAGAGGAGCTCCTTGCATGAAATGGAATGAGATCACTTATGGCCCTTTCTTCAATCTTTATTTTTGTATTGCAAACAAAATGATAACAAAGATAATATAGAACACTGTTACTAAGAACTGGGATGCCCTTTTTATTCAGTAACCTGAATGACCAAAAGTGATTAATCCTTTGCAATTCTAATTATATAATAAAGGAAACATAATTTGAGTGTTTAACTGTAAGAAAGAAGGGGAATGGTAAACTTATTGGGGAGCAACAACAATGAATAAAATAATCTTTTAGCTTTGCATGATAGCTTGCAGTTTTGCCTGTTTAGGCATGAGTAACTGAAAAGTCAAGCTGTTACCTCAGTAGAATTATGACATGTTATGGCCTAGATCAGTGGTCTGTGAGGTGGGTGGGGAACTGGCTGACAGGCTGTTCCTAGGGGTCGTAGTCAAGAGTTCTATCTCAACCTGGCAGTCAGTCACAAGTGGGGTCCCCCAGGGACTGGTATTGGGCCCTGTTTAGTATCTTCATAAGTGACATGAAAGCTGGGATCAAGAGCATCCTGATAGAAGTTTGCAGACAATATCAAAACATGTGGGGAGGTTGACACTCCAGAAGAGGGAGCCACCATCCAGAAAGACATGGACAGCCTGTATGAGTGGGCTAGCAAGAACCTTATGAAGTTCAGTGGGGACAAATGTACAATCTTGCACTTGGGAATATATAACCCAGCAGTGCAGCTCAGACTGGGATCCACCTTGCTGGAGAGCAGCCCTGTGGAAAGGTACCTGAGAGTCTGAGTGAATAACAAGCTCAGCCTCAGCATGACTGAACAAAAAGCCAACAGAATGCCAGTCTGCATCAACAAAGGCATGAATGTTTGAAAATATGTAAAGGGTGAGTGTCAGGAGGATGGAGCCAGGCTCTTCTTGGCGATGCCCAGTGACAGGACAAGGGGCAATGGGTGGAAGTTGAGGCATAGAAAGTTTCATGTAAACACGAGGAGGAATTTTTTCATTGTGAGGGTGACAGAACAATGTAACAGGCTGCCCGTGTGAGTTGTAGAATCTCTCTCTCTGGAGATACTCAAAACATGCCTGGACGCATTCCTGTGTGATCTGGTATAGGTGATCCTGCTCTGGCAAGGGGGTTGGACTGGATGATCTTTTGAGGTCCCTTCCAGCCCCTGACATTCTGTGATTCTGTGATTCTGTGATGCAGTTTTGGTCCCTGCTGTACAAAATGCATGTGGACGTGCTGGAAAGTGTCCAGAGAAGGGCCATGAGGATGATCAGAGTAGTGGAAGACCTGCCATGTGAGGAAAGGCTGAGAGAACTGGGTGTTCTCTCAAAAGAAGGCTTAGGGGACATCTCATTACCACGTACCAGTAGATAAAGGGTGGCTACCAGGAAAATTAAGACTCCCTTTTTACAAGGAGGAGTAGTGGATTCCACTGCATTGGTCAGTTTTGAGATTCAGCTTAACAGGGTGCTGCGCCATCGTATTTAAACTACACTATTACCTAGAAAGAGTGCACCAGATGATCCCTGGGGCCCCTTCCAATCTGGCATTCCATGATTCTGTGCGATTCTGTGAAATTAGAGTGCAGGTCTCTGTATAGTTCATCACAAAGCAAAACCTGACAAGGAACAAAGGAGTGCAGGAGAGAGAAAACAGGAAGTGGATTAATGAAGTAAGGGAAGGTTCAGTAGAAACATCCATGTTATGCTTTTCTTTAAAATTTTCCATTGCAAAACACAGTTGATAAAATACACCCTCTCTGCAGTGAGTTTTGTCGGCCATACATATCGCTCTTCTACAAGCATAAAAGGTATGCAGAGAAGTCAGCAGCTATGGGAGGATATCTGAAGTACAGAGCCCGTGTAATGCTTGTAAAGATCAATTTGCTGCAGCCTTGGCCTTTTAGTGGTTGTGGCTTGCTTGTGCAACGATAGCTACTAAAAGGGGCTGTAGGAATTCATTGCAGGATGGCTGTTCTGCAATGGCAGTGGGGCAAAGTGCTGCTTCCACACAACCTTCATTTGTGGTTCCACTATGTAAAGTGAGTGAGTCATTGCTGGCAGAGATGTAAGCCCAGGCATGATCAGTGTGCTGACGACAGCAGACTTAGACATGATTATTGCCAAATATTTCATTTCTTTTCTGGCAAAGTCTTCTTCTCCACTTCTATGATTCTCTAGTGCTGAGGCTAAATCCCCCTGCCTAGGTGCCATATGCAGGAGCATCTTCCCCTGCCTGGTGGTGATTAATACAAGAGGAGATTATGAGAGACAGAGCCAGTCCACATACTAATTAACTTTGGGACACACTTAGTTGTATCTTGTAATGATAAACAATTTTATCAAAACATATCCAAGGTCAATAAAACCAGCTCCCTTCCTCTCTGATTCTAGGCTGTGC
The DNA here is from genome assembly GCA_013399055.1 of Ramphastos sulfuratus. Classification (NCBI taxonomy): domain Eukaryota; kingdom Metazoa; phylum Chordata; class Aves; order Piciformes; family Ramphastidae; genus Ramphastos; species Ramphastos sulfuratus. Next base: position 21,393 of record WBNM01017781.1, on the reverse strand, counting down.
AATGTCTTTGAATCCACTAAAGAAGCCCTTGCTGGCAGAATTTTGTAGCAGCGTAGTCACAGGTTAGTTTTGGAAAGTGCTTGGTGGCAGCCCAAGCTTAGGTTGGCTTTGGCAAGGTGAGCCTGTGGGCATCAGTCCCCAGAGGTCACTGCCATCTGCTGCTGGTGGCACTGGAGAGCCTCACTGCCATTTGCCAGCGAATGACTACCAAATACTTGTGGTCAAACCCTGCTTGCTTAAGGACAGCTCAGAGTCACAGGCCAGATGGACTTGTCTCATTTCTTACAGTTTCAAAGACACAATCTACAGATACAGAGGCTTACAAGTGACATCCTAAACCAAACATAAGTTTGGGGAGTGATGCTCCTGGGAGGAGAAGTGCTAATTAGTAATGCCTTCTGCTACAGAGCCCAGCAAGAGGCAGATCATACTGTAAATGAGTGGTTTGTCTGGAAGGACTATGCTCCAGGGAACCTGCAGGAGATAGAAAGATTTAGCTACACCAGTTGGTAATAATCTGTGGAAAGTGAACACAGGAGCTGAGGTTTGTTGTCTAATGATACAGTCAAAATAATTACAATAATATGTACTTTATAAAAATGACTGCAAGGTTTGTCTTTTTTTTTTTGACAATACCACGGTCAGCTGACATGCATCTTTTCTCTTGGCAACACTAGAAAAGAACTAGACAAAAGAATTTTCCAGGTTCTGCCATGGACTCTCTATAAGATGTTAGTCAAATCACTGAGTTTTGCTGTACCTGTACTTCATAACTCGAGGACAGTAATATTTCCATCTGTTCAATGCCCTTCTTTATGTGTGAATTGCCCTTCTTTATGTGTGAATTTTCTGGCAGAAGCTCTTAATCTGAATTTGCCATCATTAGTCTTCAAGAAGTCAGAGGATGGTAAACTCCATTCTCTTGCTCAAAATTGGAAATATTTTGTCGAAAATCTCTGGTTAGAATACTTTCAAATTTCAATTGAAATTTGCTAAGACAATCAGAGATTTCATTGAAAATTTCTTTCTTTCTCCCCCCACCCCCGACTCTATTTTATATCACAAAAAAAACCCAAACTGTCTTATTACCTGTAATATCCAAGCCTGGTGGGTACATTTGTAGGATGCAGGACTTCCGTATGCAAAAGCAGACAGAATACAGGTTAAAATAGTTCTCCATCTCAGTGAGTGCCCTGCACCCTCTGGTGTTGACTGTAGCAAACCAGAACCTCTTTTCTTGGTGGTTCCTTTCAGGTGGCTCAGGTGGAGGACCCTTGCTCATTGGGCTGAATGAATTTTCTCTGGCACTCCACATAACTTCCAGCTTTGTGCGAGGATCCCAGGCAGATCCCTGTAGGCTGCAGGCTCCCACAAGCAGTGAAGAGCTATGCAACTGGGACTCTGCAGAGTCAGGCCAAAGAATTAAGGTGGTTGGTAGAAAAGGCACCCCTCTGCAAGCAGCGTTTTTTTAAATGTACCGTCTTTGATGAAATCCCTGAGTCTGATCTTAGGAGAGTATTAGTTGCCATCAGTCACATCATTTTGAGTTGAGGATGTGAAGTTGAAGATGCATAGAAATTGGTCTCTTCTCTGTACTGTAGGAGTAATACTTCATCCTTGTCTTCCCTTTCCCTTTCCTTTTTGTATTTTTGAAGAATGTGGAAAGTTTCTGTCTTCACTAATCTGACCACATCTAAGTAATAGGGCCACACTTCTTATCTATCTCCACGTGCTTGCACAAGCTTAACTCTTCAGCTTGTTTCAGGCTGCTGGTGGTGATTGCCTGATTATGACCTTTCACTACCAGCATTCAAGGCCCCATATTTTCTGGTAAACCTCACTCTTACTGGAAGGAAAGTGGGTATCAAGAAAGCCATCCAATTGTCTGTAGTGGGAAATGGGAACATTTGTGTCTCATAGATGTCTTGTTAATGCCAGCAAGACCCAAGAATAAACAAGGTCAGGCATGGGGAGAATCTTGACAGAGCAGGACTGACAGAAGGGCTCTACAGGCTCAGGTGAACCCCCAAAAACATGAAACAGGGAGTACTAATACTCTTTCCTCATGTGTACTTATGATGGCTTCTTGTGACACAACCAAGTGAAGTTTGGGAAAGTGATACAGCTCTTCTCCTTTCCTCTTCCCCTAAAACAGGGACAAGTGGATGCTTGTATTTTGGGGAATGAGACTTTATTGAAGCATTTGACATTTGGTCAATTAATCTGCTCACGTAATTCTGTCTTTTCAGAGAGACAGTATGCTTTACATGGGAGTTTCCTGCTGGATTCTCTAAGATGTCTTTAAAAAGCAGTCCATGTAAATACAATACTCAGGCAAAGGCTTAGGCAAAGGCTGATGCCAGAGGTCAGCATCACAGCCCCATCTGGGGTATACTTCTTATCAACATAGTCTATGATAGTTGTCACAGCCAACATAGTCTCCTCACATGTTGGTTGGATCTGATCAGAAGGTAGAAGAAATCCGTAAGTACCCTTGTCTCGCAGTTCAAATGTATAGGAGAAAGGAATGCCAATCATGTGAGCCCAGTCCCGTGAGGAGCCTGAGTTATTGTCTGTGAATTTAAAAACAGAGGGGAGATGTAGGTATTAAGCATGGTCTTTGAAAACACTTCTTGCTAGAGTCAATGCAAGGTTATACCAGAATCCCTGAACTAAACAGTATCTGTATATCACTGTGACATGGAGAGCAGAGTTTCTAGGTGCTGCAATTCTTAATTATACTAAAAGCCTTCCACAGAGTTTCCTAAGTGAAACAATTCTCCTTGAGATGGTATTGTACAAGAAGAGGAGATGAGTTCTAGGGATTTCACATTTTTAGCATCTTTCTGTGATTAGTGTTGGGTACAAGAGGGACTGGTCATTTGTCTATTCTGGTGCTTCATTTCCTGCTCTGACACTGCCTAGAATTTCTTTGTATATTTATTTTTAAGCATAAGTTTGGTCATGCCTGAAAAATTTCTTCCTACTCTCCATGTTAGTGTTTATCTTCATCATAGACCTTTTTTCTTACCTATTCAGTATAAACCACCTGAAGGGTGGTTGTGGCCAGCAGGAGGTTGCTTTCTTCTCTCAGGCAACCAGCACCAGAACAAGAGGACACAATCTTAAACTGTGCCAGGGGATGTTTAGGCTCGAGGTGAGGAGAAAGTTCTTCACCGAGAGAGTCATTCGCTACTGGAATGGGCTGCCCAGGGAGGTGGTGGAGTCACCGTCCCTGGAGGTGTTCAAGGCATGTTTGGACATGGCACTTGGTGCCATGGTCTAGTCTTGAGGTCTGTGGTGGTGGGTTGGACTTGATGATCTTTGAGGTCTCTTCCAACCTTGCTATACTGTGATACTGTGATACTGTGAAATACAGTCCCTGGGAAAATGCAGGCCTAGGCACGGACAAGATACCTTATACCACATTGCTCTTGCAGTAGGTGACTTGTGTGACTCAGAAACTGGCACAGAGAGATGATATGAGTATGCAAAACCATGTGGGTACTGGAGCCAACTACTTACTGTTCTGAGTGGCTACCATAATTTACTGCTTACTAGGAAAAGATTGGATTTACCAGACAGTCTCTAGGGCTTTCTAGGCCTCTATGTAAAGACTATCAATGATGTGTTGGTGATGTGGCTATGCAATCTATTAGGAACAAGGCTAAAACCAATGTATTTCACAGAGAACTGCACAAAACTGCCATGTGATAATGTCTGATGGAGTAACTATAGACCTGATGGGGATTTTAATTTTTGCCTGACTCCAGTGAAGACAAATAGGAGTTTTGGTGCTGACTTCAGCAGGGCCAGGATGATCTATCACCAATGTCCTTCTCTCCCCTGTGATGTATCTGTGAGGAATTCATGTAGGTACTAGCTTCTGATCAATGCCCCCTTCCTTCCTGCAGTCAGCTTTATAATGTACCGTGTTATCTTGCATTTAAATGCTGCTGCTTAGATGTTCCAACAGACCAGCTCAAAGAAGTTCAAAGAAGAAACAGCAAAACGGTACCTATGATGCCTGTGACACAAGAACGACTCTCTTGTTTGAAAAACAGATCAATCAAAGGGGAATATAAAGAAACTTACATAAAATTAAAGAGGTTGGTCCTACTTGATAGCTGGTTCCATACTTTCCCATCAGGGCAGAAGCTGCTTGCTTTGCAACAAGCATCTGTAAGTTCAAAACAGGCACAGCATTGTCATCAGTGCCAGTATGTTTGGCAATTAACTATTTAGAACGGACCAAGACTTTTGTTTCTTTCAATTATACATTCAGGTATAATCACCTTTAGGTCTTGATATTATTAGTTCAGTACTTTACAGAAAACTGTTACAAATGTTTGAGCAAATTGGTTTTGATTTTTTTTAATGGAAGTTATATTTACATATTTTAAATGTCTCTGATACTAGGTAGAGAAGATACTCGCTTTATTGTAAAACTAGAGGGCTGCGTTTTTGAGAATTAAAGTATAGGCTCTGTAACACTGATAGTGACTACAGCAGTGATGGATCTCTTACACTCGTTATATTGCCGTAGACTGTATCACACCATCTTTAGAAACTGAACCATGGACAGACTAAATGACTTCTTTAATGACTCATATGAAGTCCAAAGCCAAGTCTTTGATGCTTTTGATGACTGCTTCAGTTATTGGAATGTTCTTAGATACTCATGTTAATGAAGTCAGATTAGAAAACTCAGAAACTGAGGGGACAAGTAACAAAGCAGTAGGTGCCTACTTTGCTGCCATTCTCCTAGTGAGCATATTTGGAATACCCTTTCTGGACGCGATTGTGACAACCATGTGTGTATGATGTGCTGGTATCCTCAAGTGCAAGAACATTTTTGTAAGCAGAAAGAAGTTGGAGCTTTTCTCCAATTATCTTGCATCACAGTAACACTATCTGTAGTAGTTAGATTTTCCTGATTTAAAACAAAGGATTAAGATTAATTCTGAGGCAAATAAACCTTTTTGAGTTGCAGAGTGTCAGCAAATCTGAAAGAAAAACCCCTAAATAAGCCTATTTACAAGAGGGCAAATAGAGTTGTGCCACATGCTACTGCCTGTACTTGTTCTCTACAAGCATAGAAGACTAATGTTTTGCCCTACCAGTTCTTCATTGTTACTTGGAGGTTCAGTTGTTGAGCCATATGGAGTGAGGATGTACTGTCCATATGAGTGAATTGTTAAATAGCACAAAATGTCACTCTTCTTCTGTTCAATAAACTGAGCCACAGCTCTTGTCTCAGGCTCTGATTCTGGTCCAGGTCCACAGAAGATTTCACTGCTGCAATTGTAAGAAACACCAATGGCTGGAGAGGAATACAAAAAGTGAATTGAAGCAGAAACACATAAACACCAGTTCAGAGGGAACGGGGAAGTGTACCTCAGAGTGTTAAGGCATGTGTTCATGCGAGCAGGGAGACTAGAAAGCTCAGTGGGACTTTAACGTTTCACTTTGCTGGTAGCAACTAAAATTTCCTACAAGACTGAAGTATTTAACACATATTTACAGGCTGATAGCAATGAAAACAATCTACACCACCACAGCATTCCACCTGCCAGGGAAGCTTTGGGGGCTCCTTGAAATCCATGGCAAACAAATACTGTCTGTTAAGCGACTAACTCTTAGCGTTGCTGCCCAGAGCTGATGCTTGCTGCTGCAGTAAATTAGAGGTATAATTATATTTGCATCAATTTTCTGCTCACAAAAGTAAATGCCAGTTGAAAGTCAGCGACTTAGTATTTTTACAAACCAGGTTTTTATATTTACATATATCTTGATGTCGACAAGATGAGTATTCCTTTCTTGTAGGTTCTCATCTTATTCCAGAGACTAGTTATTACACTTGCTTTGCAGTTGTGTTGATGATCTGAAGTATTTGGAACTTACTGCCCCAGGAGGAATTGAAGTTTCGGTTCAGATCTGTCCCATAGCAGGTGCCATTCCCATGTGAAGAACGGTTTTTCCTCCACAAACGTTCCTAGATAAAAGGAACTTCATTTACATAACTACTCAGTGATGCATAGGGCCTAATGATAATATGGTGTGAAGACTCCTTTATTTTAGACCTCTGCATTCTGCATAATTCTTGCATTATATGAGTGCAACTATGTGCAAAGTTTCTTAATAGAACTTTTTATGGACTGTGATCATTTGGGAGTTACCTGCCCCCCCCTTCCACACCACCCTCCCCCACCCCCCCCCCCCTCCCCCGACTTACAGCCAGGCTGCCATTTTCTGCAAGCCTGTATGCACCTAGAATCTCCTGAGCTTTAAAAAAGAGGGATGCTTTTTATGTAGTACTCAACTGCTTTCATGCAGCGTTGCACTCCTTATAAATACTTGACATTGTGAGAGATACCTTTGTGTCCAAGAGATGATAGGTGAACTTATGCTTGTTTCAGATACAAAAAGAGGAATGCTTTTTTTTTTGGTCAGCTAATCTTGCCTCTGCTACATAGTTCCCTACTGTACTCACTGCTATACTTAGTTCTCTGCAGACCTCACTGCACTGCCTGTATGAGCTTCTCAGCTGATTTACCTGTGCATGCAAATGACATGTATAGTATGTCTCCCTTCTGGGGAGCAAGCTTGGAGGCAGCAAGGTCCACGTGTTGATAGACTAAGCCTGTTGGGCGATGCTGAAGTCCTGCATTACAAGGTGTTTCAACTGAGCCCAGGAGCCTGGAAGTATGGTGAGACTTCCTGAAGACCACCATTTTGCATTATCCTCCATATGAGAAAAGAAAGATTGTGAGGGCACCCCTATTTCAAAACCAAATAGCCCAATATTTGACCAGTTCTCCTCCTTTCCTGTGCTGCAAAAGTGCTTAGACATATCTGCTTGTTCAGATATCTTGTGAAGCATGATTGACTCATCTAGGCATGCTTAACTCTATCAACAGTCTCTTTGGGTCCCTTCCAATCCCTAGCATCCTGTGATCCTGTGAACAAGGCTTGAGCTGTTAGCAGGGTAGTAATTCCATCTCTAGAGACTCAAAAGTGACTGATCCTGTGGGCTTGTCCTTTTTTCCCCAAGTCTCGTGACATTTGCTAGGAATTTTTATTCCTGTAATCTCAAATGACTGCCAATTTACCAGAAGAAACAAAACCTCTATGCTATGACAGGATTTGTGTGAGTAATGATTCTGTCATTGTTCTTTGCTGAAACATAATTACTAGGATTGTATCTAAAATTAACAAAACATGCTGCGCACACCTAACTTTCAATCTAGTTCCTGGATTATGATTACTTACTTCTTTCCAGGAATACATGTAGCCATCGATATTGAGGACTGGCAAGACATAGAGGTCCAAGTTCTGCAGAAATCTGCTTATCTTTGGGTCAGATTTGTAATTTTGAAGAATCTGCAGAGGAAAAACATAGAGGATTGAGCAGAGTCTCTAGCAATAATCACTGGAAAGAGCTAGTTTAGAGCTGTCATCAGGGAATCTTTCACTCCTGGATATCACCATAGTGTATAGGATCTACTTATCTCCAGATATGTTGAAATATCTACTTATTGCCATTGACAAAGTGACAATGTAGCCAGTTACAGTGGACTTCATATGGATACAGTCTTACAGGTATGAAAGCCCTGTGATAGCATACCTGCACTCCAGCTACTCCATTACACATGGTACATAGCTATGCCACACTTTTGGGTTGCTTTATTCCAGAAGGACTGCAGCTTTGTGATGCAGAGAGGCTTAATCCAAAACCCACTGTGGGAAATGGAGAGATTGCTATCAAGTTCAGTGGTTTTGGAATCAGTTCAAATGGAGGAAACGATACAATAACAAATATTGTCCCATATCTCTTCTCAAATTGTGATTTGGACTTAGGTATCCATAGATATCTATACTATGTACTAATTTTTAAAACCATATTTTAAAGGAAGAAGCATAATTCTTGGTACCACAATGCAGAAGAAAGTGTCCAAAGTGATATGAATTTTTAAAGGGGAAAAGTGAGGACTCACTTCTTTCACAAACCACTGGCAGAAGGCTGGAGAGATCCATTCTCTGGCATGAATCCCACAGTCCATCCAAATAATCTTTTTGGCTTTATCCGATGGTTGACTGATCTGAGAAAGAGTAAAAATGATCATTACAATAAAATAGCCTACCACAATACAGAAAGAAAAGGGTGTGCCTTGATTTGCCATTGAGCATTCTGAGATGATTATTATTACAGACATCATTATGACAAGCTCTACTTCCTAATAACTTCATCTCCCTAGTATTGCAGGGCAAGATTTTTGAAGTGTCTGTTGTGCAGGGGTGTCAATACAGTATTTCCTTTTTAATTTGTATTAGTCATTCACAGGACTGGTTCTTACTCTGAGAATTTTTTCTTTTCAGAAGGGGAAGCACAAAAAGGCAGGGAATGTAATTTTACTCAGTGATAGGAATAGATTAGTCATTAACTAATCCAATTACTAAGCCTATTGTTTTTACTAAAACATCCAATAACAATATCATGGAATACTTGGAGAAGAAAGGCTATATGCTGTAAAAGTAATAAAACCAACAAAATAAAACTTTTTATCCTCACACACAGCTGTTGCCAAGATGGTTTCGGGTTTATTTGTATTTGTAAACAAGACTTCCATTAAATTCACTGCATTGTAGCAATAGCAAGGTTATGGTGATAGTGTATATGAAAGCTGGTAACTCTTACTGTGCTGCAGAAAAGCAAACCGATCTGTTATTTCAGCATATTGTGATGAGCACTATCTTAGGAAAGATCTGAATCTTCTCCTGTGCACTTTTTTTTTTTTTTTTTTGTGTGTGTGTGAAGATACCTTTTATTCATTTTAAGAATGTTCTTCCCTTACCTGCAAGTAGTACATTTCTCGATTCTCAAATGTCTTCCCCAAGTAGTGCTGAGTCACCAGCTCACTGTTGCTCTTCTGAATCTGAATCATCCATTGATAAATCTAAAATAGTCAAAAGGAATTGTTGACCCAAGGTGAGAGTTTCCTTCTCTTTCTCATCTCCATGTCTGGATTAAAGTGTGTTCTTTTGCTTAGACAAGCAATGTTTTCAGAGCTTATTTCAATTTGTGATACCACTTATCACTCATGGAAGGCCCTTCACTTACCTCTGAGCAAAGGCATGGTTATAGCTTACTAGCTGGAAAAAGCTAACATCACAGCAATACAACACCGATGCTCTATTCTGGGTCTCATTTGACACACCCATCCTATTCAGCATATTGTCTTCACCCAATATGGAATCATACCATGAAATCTTCAAAACTGTATTACATTGCACTTCACATTTGGTTCAGTATCAAACACGTAGGATTTAAATGAATAAACACTAGAGATAATGATCAAGCATTATAGGGCAGAAAGGTAGCAAACCGATCAACTGAACCCCAGAGTGTCATTTGCAAAACAATGTGGCTGCTTCACACAGAGCATTTAGGTCAGGGAGGAACTGAGGATTTAATCAAAATCAATGGCAAATTCCTGTTTACTTCAATCAGCTTAAGATTCTAGTCAAAGAGTAAGGATTGATTCTAAAAAAGATAGAAAGAGCTCCACTGACTTTAGCTGAGCTTTTTGCAAGCAGAGTATTGTACTGTGGCATTTGCGAAAGAGCAGCAACTTGCATTATTTTTTACCTCTTCCATTGGGTGATATTCAGTGTAGACATAACCTTCTGGAATCTGCCTATGGCTGCTCCTCTCCCTTGGCATGCTCTGATCCACAAGTTCCTGCACATCAGGAATTAGGACTCTAGGGAAGGGGAAAGGGGAGATAGAAAAGAAAACAATCCCTGCAATTAGTGCAAAACTATCATGTTGGGTACATACCTTACATCAACAAATGAAAGGATTTAACCTCTTCTGTTGTGGACTGCCTGGCAAATTCATCACTATCAGCATAGTAGTTACTTTCATGTAAGAGAAACTTCAAAGTACCGAGATTTTCACTAGGTTTTAACAATAAGTTAATTATTTTATCAGCTTTTTTTTTTTTTTTAACATTGACAATTTTCTGAAAAACAACCACAGAAACAAAACAAACAAACAAAAAATATTTCTATGTCTTTCCTTCACCACTTCTATTTCTGGGCAAAACTCTAAAATGTCTTTTGGGAAAAGGAGGGAAAAGCAACAAATTTAAGATTACCATTTCATTGCATTATGGAGACATTTTCAGTGTGCAAAGACTTCACTCAAGTATTCACTGCAATTTGCAAAAAACAGAACAAACCTTCTCTTTCCTTCAAAAAGCTCTTCTTGCATTCTAGCTACAGATTAGTTCAGAAGTAAGTATCTCACAGGTATGATTCCATGATCAAAGGAGTCAATAACATCTTTTCCTTGGCTCCAGAGGGCTTTGGATGGTACACTGTTACAAATCTGTAGTCTTAAATGCTTGCAGTAAGACAATTGCAAAGGTGGCTTAAACAATATTGATTTCCAACGCGGCAAGTACTAATAGGCTATTCTGCTGACAATGACGCTGATTGGCAATTCTGGAAACTGCATGTAAGAAACTTTTAAGAGTAGCTACATCTGACTTTCACTCTGAGCTTTGATGTTTATTCACATATGAACTTCAAACTAAAATTCAGGCAGTGAATTGAACTGAACTGAAACCACACATGGAAATGCCTTACCAGAGCTCTGGAAAATGGAAATCACAGAGACTGACACAGTCAGAATATTGATGTCCTGATTATAATTTGTCATTTATGTCTGTGTGATTCTATACCTGACTGTCATGTTATCTTCCTTGCATGTCAGCCGCCTTCTACAAGGTGGTTCCTGCTTTGAATTCATTATAAGAACTTTAACATTGACAAACTCCTTTCAACTCTTTTGAAATATAAAGCCAGAATTTCAGCTTGACTATTAAATTACTCACCTCTTTCTTTTAGGAACCCTGCACAAGGTGGATACAGCTCTGGCCCCAGTCCAAGGGGGGCGAAAAGGAAAATTAAGTTCCTAACTTCAATTTAATCTTTCAATTTCCACTATAATGATTTAAAAACATTAGAAATTGAAGAGTCTTGATATAAATAAGAGGTTAAATATCTTCTGAAATGTTGCCTATGTCCTGAATACCTAAACCTGACACTAGATCATTTGTACTGGCTTTCACCTCACCTCTCTCCTACTCTGGTTGTCAGGGCATCACACTTACTAAAAAGAATTTGTCAGGCAAGATGCAGGATGTCAAGATCAGCTTTAACTCTAAACATCTTTGAAGTGGCGCTAGTCCTCCTTTAACTTATCTCTGATTGGTAAATGTCAGTGTATGTCCATAGGACATTTGTCAACTGCATTGAATGCAAGGAATGACTGCAAGATTGTTTATATGAAATAGAGCTAGCTACTGGTTATCTGGAAAAGTGAGTTCCAAATGAGAATGGGACTGTGTGAGGAATAGATATTATTTAATCCCATTTGGCTTTATAAGCAAACTATATCTGGATTAGATCTTCTAGTTGTAGGTAGAAGTGTGGCAGTTAGTGAAGAAGTGTGGCTGAGTAGGTGTGATCTCGGGCCATTTACAGCCTGTGGTTCCAAACTATGTGTGCTGTGGGATCCTGGGACTAAGGGCCCAGGCTGAAATATTGTTGGCTGGCTGGTCCTGGGAAATTCTCACCAGAGGTTTGTGTGTGTGAGATAGGGGTAGGAAACTATAATTCTGCAGAAACCAGCTGAATACTGACTTTGAAAAAGTTCTTTTGCAAACCAGAAGAACAGCAAAAGACAGGAAAGGGAAAATGAGAGCTACAAACTGCTTCTCTACAGTAACACTGATTAAACCTTTGGGTTCTCCAAAAGAGGAAGGACCCTGTGTTCAAGTACCCATGCTTTCCAAAAGGAAAGCATGCTCCTGTTAAGTGGTGGTTGTACCAAGTTTGGCTTCCTGTCTTCAGACTAAAAAAAAGTCATACATCTGAGTGCCATCCTCTGTCACTGAGAGGACAATAGCAGGAAACAAGATAGATAGGGTAGTCTCACATCCCAGCTCCAAATTTACAGTCCAGGCTACTTGGAAGGTGAATAAACAGAGCATAGGGGAACATGCTTTTAAACCCCAAAGGAATATATAGCATCTGTGCATTGGGCAGGTCAAGGTAAATTGGAGTTACTTGGAACAAAGGTTGAGTCTTATCATCAGAACTTGCTGAGTGTTCATTTTAAAAGGCCAGACCATTTTGTGGCAGCAAGGAAGATTGTTAGAGCAAGTCTTTCCCATCAGGAAATTAGAGGGTTTACTTGTATGAGATAATATGCCGATCTAAGCTGTCTTTCACCTCCTTCACCAGAGGGGCTGGGACCCTTATGTGCAGTTCTTCTCCAGCCCAGATATCTTGAGGCAACAAGGGCTTCCACAAATCCAGCTGTGCAGAGGAGAAGAAGTGTACAAATCAAGCTCTGTTTTCAGAATGAGAATAAATATTTAAGACTGAGTAGCTGCATATTAGTAAATGGAAGAAGTTTTCCTTGAAATTCTCCCCTTAACTATTCTCCAGCTGTCTATAGAGCATGCAACATAGGCTTAGTGTCTGCACTGGCTCAGGAATGACTGATAAGGAGCAGTGCCATGCAAAGAAACTTAATTTCTTCCCATAAATTCCTTCGGGTAGTGAAAGGGCTATTCTACCCTGCACTAAGGAAAAAAGAAGCTAGGTGAAACTTTTTCAAGTTTACTTTAACCTTCATTCCTGTCCAAGTTTGCATGCTGATCTATTCTACAGCACAAGACCCCACTCTGCTTTTTTTGGGCACACTTTGTTATTCTTACCAGTAAAGTGCTGCAGAGATGCTGAAGGTGCTGCACTTGTTGAAATGTTTCTGGAACAATATGCAAAACCTGATCCCTGTAAATTGAGCAGAGGAACAAGATCGTTTTTAATGTCTGTTAAAGTACCTGTGATTTCATAAGTCAAAAGAAAATATTTTCTTATGTAGAAGGAAGACAGAACATGTAACAAGTGCCTTTCCAAAAAAAGTCTGATGAATACAAGTGATAAATTCCTGGAATGTTTTAGCTACAAATAGGACTAGGTGATGTGAGTTTTCTGTTGCTAGAGGATTACTATAACTCTGCTTCCTTGCCACTGGCAGTTTTTTATTCATCATATCAGCTTCACTTAGCCAACTCCTCATATTAGTCCTGGCCTTTGCAGGACCAAGACCAAACCAAGACCATTAGTAATCTATACAAACCATTTATTTATATAAGATGTCTTTTTCTTTTTCTTTTCTCCTGTTCAGGAATTATTCCATTATTCCAGATGATCTTGAGTCTCTATTGATCTATTTCAGCATGCAGAAACATTAGATAGCCACAATAAATGAACACTGCTAAGAGCTTGATGTGTTCACAAGCTACTTGTCATGAGAACAGCTGATTTATTCTACAAATAGTGAATAGTGCAGTCTCCAAAACTGTGTATTATTACTCAAACTCATAGGAGACAAAAACTTCTAGTCCAAGATATATCAATTTATATTTGTAGAAGACACATAGATCCAGTATTTGAGTACATATTTTCAGGAGGGCCTTTGAAATTTTCATTTACTACAGGCTTAATCTGAAAAAAAATGTTGAAAGTTTACAAAGCACAAACTAAAACATTTGGAAATGCAGAAAGAGCAAATCTGTGTGTTTGTAATTTGAGTCTTTCTGTTTGTAATTTTTTGTAAAATTTGTATTCTTTTTCAAAATAGTTTCTTTTTAATCATTCAGATCTACTCCCAAGGCTTGCAGGTCAAGGGGGCTTTGGAACCCCCATGAAGCTGAAAGATGTAAGGTCTGCTTTATATGTAGAGCTTGGCAGGGGCTGGGACTAACTACACTTTCATCCCTGCAATGAATGCAGTCGTCATGAAGCATGGGGGAAATGTGAGGCCACAACATCACTGAAGACAATCTCCTGAGCCTCCCCTTGTGTGGGTATTGGGGAGAAGCACTGATAGCAAGTCTGACTTTTCTAGTGAAAGGGTTCATATTGAGGGGTGGATTTCAATGACTAGATAACATCACTCAAAGGTGAGATGACAGTTATCTGCTACTGATGTGATGGATTGGGGAACTCAAGAAATGTTCATGTTAGCACCCAACAGCTACTGCTTCACTGTCTCCTTCAGTGACTTCAGTGGGCCTTGGACTCTTCACAGGACAAGAATTAAAAAAGAAGAACATCATGCATTTTTAAGCTTTTGTAACAGGAATTCTTGTTGCAAAAACTTTGCATGGGTTTTTATTAAAGCCATGGTCATTATGGTCATCAATATATTATGCTCTCATCTTCTGAACGGCAACTGCTATTATTAGTGCTTCCATACACAAATGTGCAATTATCAGCTCAATATACATGCAAATGGAATTCACAATTCTGTCCATGGAAAAATACGGGGATATGGGTTTTTTTTGACATCTCTCTTTAAAATGTCACCTTTGCTGATAGAGAAACATAGAACTTGATAGTTAAAATGGACTGTTTGCCAGGATGCAGTTTGAATATTGGACCCTCATCTATGGGGCAAAATGATTGCATTTGCATTGCTAATAATTTGGTATGACAGTCATGATAGCTTCGTAATAAACCTTGTAGATGCAGGATAAACATCTTTGCTAGGAGAATAAACATCTCAGCTGCAGTTCAGAGTTTATTCTCTCTAAATGCCTAGGCTTGCTTTGCTCTTTGTCTATCAGGAAGGGGAACAATATCCTGTAATATCTTTCTATCCTCATTGACATTATGTCTTAATTACACCAAATGAAAGAAATGCCAGACAGTCAGATTGCTGCCAGATGGCCAGCTCTTATTTACTGATAAACCTTTTACAATAGCCAGTGTGGAGAGAAATGATTTTTAATAGTAAACTAAGATTAGGAAGCACACACTCATTTATGATTATGGACTCTGATTCTCAGTGGAGAAGTACAAACTCAGCCCATGTGACCATGTGAGAACAACATGGTTTTTTTTAATGCTACAGTTAAGCTTTCTTACCAAATTAAAGAACTGTTCTCAGCACAAGCTCTGTTTCCTTGGGTGCTCATATATTGGGTATTTCATTTAAGTTGTTGAACAAAGCAAATGACAGTAAAAAATGAGCTTTTAAAGTAATTTTATCTTTGTGCAGGTACTGCCTACCCAGTGTCACATTGACCATTTCATTAACTCCATGCAAGTACTCAGTAGGTCCAGGCCTGGACAGCAATTAGAAACAAAAATTAAGACTATATTATCAAGGGTCTGTTGAATTGTCTTCAGTGAAACTGATAGGCTCTGACTTCATCTCTTACACAAATCTGAAGACTAAATATTATCCAAGGGAAAAAACATATTCTAAAGAGAGAGGTGGTGACTCTCTTCCGCCAAGAACTGTGCCAGAAGAGTTATTGAATGGGTATACTATGAAGGAACATACTTGCAGTAGGTATGGCTTGGATTTATATCCTTTTTGAAACTATATTCTGGGTATATAATTAGTCTACAGCATTCAGCACTGAGCTAACTTTTTTTTTTTTTTTTAACTCTAGAAAATTCCATGTACGAAGTTGTATATGGATATCTGGTCTCTATCCACACTGTATTTGTCCCCCTCCAGCAAATCTCAATGCTGTAAAGGGAGAGTGACCTATCATTCCTTGTGACGTTGAGGGTCAATTAAACTAAACAGTTTAGGCAGGCAAGCAGCATAATTTTATATCACTCATTTTCTTATGAAGCAGAAGGGAGAATGGAAAATGCAGCAAAAATAGACATCTAATACTTTTCAAAAACATTAATCGGTAATAAAAAATGTGATCGTCTCATTCTCTGAACACCTTGGGGTCAAGATGGTCTGGACCAATTCCATTTGCTTTTTTTTTTTTTTTTTAATTTTGTGGTTAATGTTACATATTTCCTACAGGGTTTCTGTATCTGAGCTGCTTTTGGGACACTATCTTTTTCACATAACCTCAGCTGTCTTTTATTACTGGATAATTTTGTCCAGTCATCCCCTCACTTTATACTCAGAAAAAGTCACTTTATTCCTACAGCATCTGATTTCAAAGCTCATTATGAAAGAGGCTAAGCTAAGCCAAATGCATTTCAGCTAATGGAAGCAAAGCATCCTGAGGTACATTTGATGGGCATTGTGTGTCTCCTATGGCTGCAGCCATATCTTTGTTGGCTTGGATTTGGTTCACTCTTTCTTCATTTCCCATCTTTGTATTTTCTTTCTATATCTTACAAAGCTTGTAGCTTGGTAACCCTTTCTCCAGATTTTCAGTTCACAAATGTTACAGAATCACAAAATCACAGAATCACAGAATGATAGGGGTTGGGAGGGGCCTCTAGAGATCACTAAGTCCAACTCCCCTGCCAAAGCGGAATCACCTATGGCAGGCTGCGCAGGAATGCATCCAGGTGGATTTTGAAAGTCTCCAGAGATGGACACTCCACAAGCTCTCTGGGCTGCCTATTCTAGTGTTCTCTCACCTTCACTGTAAAGTGTCTCCTCATGTTGAGGTGAAGCTTTCTGTGTTCTATCTTGTACTCTTGTTCCTTGTCCTGTTACTGGGCACTTTCAAAAAGAGACTATGAATTTCATCTTGACATCCACCCCTCAAATATTTATAGACATGGGTAAGAACTCTCTCAGCCTTCTCTTCTCAAGACTAAACAGCCCCAGCTCTCTCAGTCTTTCTTCATAGGAAAGACTTTCCAGCAGGATGACCCCTAGTCTGCACTGGTTATGTTGCTATTATTTTTACACAGTTCCTGGGAATTTCACTGCATGCACGATTCTTCATGATACCCCATTCACACTCACCTGTCATATGGCAATTTCAAGCTGAGTTTTCCAGGAATTAGCATCCCCAGAAAAAAGATGATCCAAAGAAAAATCTGCATCTTTGTGTAAAGGATCCAGCCAAACCAGTGCAGTACTAGGGAAGAGGACTGAACACTTCATTTAGAAATTTATAATATATAACCAGACTTATCCTAGAAGGGAGCCTGCCCTCATTGAATCATTAACTTCACTTTAAAAAGTCCTGCTTTTTTTTATGATTCTTCAATCTCTTTTCCACACCTCAAAACACAAACATATACAAACAGTAACATATACAAACAGTAACATGGCTTCTTCTAAGAGGTACAGGGAGCATTCTACGTGTCGCCTTCAAATCCTTGAAAATATGTGACAAAGTTAGTTACCAAAGTGTTACTCTTTAAGGTCCATGACAACCAGTAAAGATTAGCTCTTAAAAATCATGGGGACAGGAAAAACAAGGGAACATACGTAAAACAATCTCTGTCCTTGCTTTCTTCTTTCCTGTGTTTATGTCTTTGTGGAGAACTTCTTTGACTTCTTAACTGCAGTTCTGTCATTGGCCTAGCCAGAAAGACGGCATGAAAGAAACAATCAACATTCCCTTAAAAGGAAAAGATGGGGGCATCAGTCTCATGTAAACTACTTTCAATTGAATCAGATCAGTCCCTGGCCACAGACTATCAACTTTACACTGTTCTTATTACATATTCAAAACAGTGGACTGGTTACTATCTGAAATGTTGACTTTTTTTTGCTTAATTCATATATCAAGAGTAAACAGTTTATTCCTTAATAGACTACACTTAGACATATAGCACAGTTCTACAGAAAGAATTTGTTTCACTCAGTTTCTCTCTTGCATTAAAGTTATCCCATGGTTGTTTAATGCAGAAAACTGCATGGATTTGGGTTGAACTGAGTCCAGTAAGTCAGTTTGTTTGTGTACACCTGGAATGGGCACTAATGGTAATGATGGTATTTTCATAAATCTTTCTCAGCAACGTAATCCTCTTCCATTACTATCAATACTGTCATCACAGAAACAGGCAGCAGAAGTAACCCAGTGTAAGAGAGCAAAGGCTTAAGTCAAAAGTGTGTTCACACAAAACCAGGCTGAAAAGAAGAGTATATGCTTCTTAATAAATGACACCAGACCTTTCACATTTTCTTGCCACCCATTCTAATCTGCTCAGCAGTCTGAGCCTGAAATTGGTCATGGAAATAGCCAACCCACAGTGACTTCCAGAAGAGCTGAAGGAAGTCCAGTTTACAAGGTTAGAAAGCAGCTCAGATTGTGAGGAATTAGGCAAACAAACTTGTGTTGGAAGACCATATGCCACACCTGAGAGTCAGGACATCTGTTCAGATAACCTTTGCTTTTGATTCCTTTCCCTCCACCACTGCTATAAGGTGGAGTAACATTTTGGAGTCTTCTTCAGTGTTCTTTGTGCCTTTTTACCAGACTGAACTGTGGGGTTCAGTCCTTTAACACAGATTCAGAATCTAGGAACAAGAAAAATGGAGGCATAAAGGGAAAACACCATGAGGATTTTTTTTCCTCTTATCAAAAAGATATGCACAGATGGAGCAAATCAGAATACTAAAATTCAACTCTGGCCCAAAGCTCATACTTCCAAGCTGAAAGCAGAAGCTATGTATTCTGTGGTGAAAACATTATTCCTATGATACCAAAAAGTTATGAAGGTAGATAGGGTCATTTTGCTTAATGGGCATAGGACTCAGAAGAAATGACAGTTGCTTGGTAGGTTTCTGATTCAAATTCCTTTGAAGTCTATTTGATTTTAATGGCCTTTAGATTAAAGTACTTTGCAAATAATCACAGATATTTCTCACCGATTTAAAAAATTGACTTCTTTGGGATCTTCACCAGAAGATTTACTCAAAGAAGACAATCCTGAAGCATGTACAAATGGTCAGCTTGCAAGCAGGACTGCTAAATTCAGAATAAAAGCCATTAAAGACATTCTCCTACTAATGCAAAAATACCTTGGGGCAAACAGGTAACTTCAACAAGCCTATTGCCCTTTTGAACATAAAAAACATCTCTCAGTAATAAAGTCTGTTCTTGGTCAGGTTCTTACTGACAGCTGCTTATCTTTCTAGCAAATGTGCAAGGCAGCTTAATCCATTTATTCCTTCCTTGAATACTGTGTGCAAAAGGGCACAGGACATTATGAGCAAAGGAAAGGTCATAAACATATGGCACAAACATGTCATGTGAAACCGTTCAGTGTCCTTTCTCCCAAACAAGTTTACTTTGTAGGTCTTTCATATGTTATTCGTAGAGGTTCAGAACATTTCTTCAGCACCAGTTTAGCCTCTCAACTGCCCTGTGAGACAAGCAAATATTATTTCCGCTACTTAAAAGATTAAGAAAAAAAGGGGGAAAAGTGGCTCCCCAAGGTGACATAGGAACACTACTGCAAAGCCAGGAATAGAATTCAGATCTCCTGACTCCCTGTCTGGTGCTTCCTTAAATATATGACCATCTGCTCTCCTGCTGGAAGTATAGATACTATATGCTGACTCCAACAAGCTGGCTGCTAAGCCTGTTAGTTTATCCTCTTTTTATCCCATACTGATATCATCTCAAGCTAAGCTTTTGGCCTGGCGTCAAAGTGATTTCCAGTGTTTGAATGATTCGACCTGCTTGTTATTGTTTTAACCTTGCACCACACATATGCTCAGCTATTTGTGACTTATCTGCATACAGTTTGTGTAGCAACAGCCACAATCTAGAACTGTTTTGTTTAAAGATTTCATACTGAAGCACGGCACATGTTTTAAACAATTGTCTCACAGTGGCAAGTTTGATCCTTGTAGCTCCCTGAAACCAGATTTTCTGCTGAGCTGAATGTAACTCTTAAGGACAAAGACCTTATTAAGAAGACCAGGAAAATTACATGCTTGTATGTCTCCACAAACACCAGATCATCATGTTAAGCTTTCTCAGTTCCACAGCAAAATCCCACACCGACACCATCTGAACTGCAAAACAAACTAGAACTAGATGGGATTCAACATGACCAACATGTTTTGTTGGTTTTGGTTTGGTTTGTTTTTTTTTTCAGATCATCACCTTGATTCTGAGAAAATTATCATCCAGTAAATATCTACTCTCTGCTGCAGAAAACTCACAACACATGTCCAAGACAGAATCATCACTCAGTAGGGTCAATAGAGTAGCATGCTAATTAATGTACCATAAATCCCAGTCCCCTGCTCCTCTGAAGATGGGAGGTGGATATTTCAGATGTTTTATGAAAATATTCTCAAGTTATTGCTGTAGCTTTACTTGGAGGAAGCACACAAGGAATTAACAGTTCTGTTTCCCGTTGACTTATCAGAGGAAACAGCTATTCTATAGGGGCTGTCTTTTTCTATAAATACTAAAAGATAATTCTGTCTTTGTGAGCAATATTAAAATATTCCAACTAATTCTACAATATTAAGTATATGGTCTTAATTCTGTAGCATGTGAATATTCAGTAACACATTGTATGGTTTGCAATGTGAATCATTCTCTCAGTGTGACGAGCCTTAGGCTTTCACAGCTTTGTTAGAGAAAGTTTTTTCTGACATTCTCTGGACCCCATTGTGATTTGACAGTGCTAACTGTTCTGAAGCCTCATTATCTCCAGCAACAATCTTAGCATAAGTGGGAATGTACTGGAAACGATTCTGTTTTCAATTCTCTTCCAGAGTCCACTCACTGCGCTTTCCTCTCTTTCTCTGAGATTACACTGAAAGCACCCCATTAATGTTACAGTCGAGATTTTAACACAGTCTTAAAACAGAAAGAATTCCATCCAACACACGCTGGATCCAAATTATGTTACTAGCAAACCTTAACATTAGTTCCGTTTAATCCAGCCTTAAGTGCAAGATCATCCAGTGACATAGGATACTTAGGCTTTAGCTTAGTGGAACAAATTTGACAATTGCTACATGATCTAATGATTTCAAAATCTACACATTTACAGGTACTTTTATAGATTTCACAGCTTTTATACACATGCATACTCATGTATTTTGAACCCAAACTGGAAACATCAGTGTGCTGTGTCATTGTCCAAAATAACGCCTGCCATTTCTCCACAAGTCTGGAGATGCTGTTTTCAGACAGCTTTGTTATCAGAGAGGAGCTTTGAGCACCAGTTCATCTAGCAGTGGAAGGAGACTGACAACATCTCTCTGCCCTAGTGAGGCTGCATCTGGAATATTGTGTCCAGTTCTGGGCCCCTCAGTTCAAGAAGGACATAGAACTGCTTGAGAGAGTCCAGCACAGAGCCACAAAGATGATTAAGGGAATGGAACACCTCTCTTACGAGGGAGCTGAGGGTCTTTAGCTTGGAGAAGAGACTGAGGGGAGACCTCATGAATGTTTATGAATATGTAAAGGGTAAGTGCCAAGAGGATGGAGTCAGGTTCTTCTTGGTTCTTCCATCCATTGCCCCTTGTCCCAGTCACAGGACAAGGGGCAATGCATGGAAGCTGAGGTATAGGAAGTTTCATGAGAAGGAGTTTTTTCACTGTGAAAGTGA